>OX451216.1:123678007-124073537 GCA_949628195.1 Phasia obesa
AGCCAAAGCCTTCTAAAAGGTCTTCTTTGGAAGGCACACGAAAATAAGGATCGTATCCTAGAGAAGGTCTAAGCATGCCTTATAGAAGAACTGAAGTGAGAAGGCCTCTTTAACTTTACCACTGGGATGTTTCTTGTGTTGTTGTAATAGTATTCTTAAAATTAGAGTTCGTTACTTATGTACGAATTTTGTTGATTTTCATGACATACTGCACGTACATATAACAAACAAATTAGCTTTCTAACACGTTGTTTAAATAGTTTTAGAAGAAGCTATCAGAAAGCTGATTATTACATATTTTTAATTTATTGGTTGCAAAAAATAGGAATAGACCAATTAAGCATCTGGTAAAACATAAAAAATCCCTCAAAAAAACATCCTAAATATTTATTTTAACCCCCAATTTTTCCCCTAACAAATGTTAACCCCCAAAGTCTCCCCTAAATGAAAAAAATCCCCTAAATCTAGGGGAAAATCCCCTAATCTGGCAACCGTGGTACGACGGTTATTATATTTGTTGTTCGCTCTTTTCGGCTTGATGACGACACTGTAAAGATATACAGTCGTCAAAAAAATTCAAAGTATGGAGGCGAATGCAACTTCAAAAGAGAATTTAAAAAATGTTTCAGAAAGAAAAATTGCACGTGTAGATGAGGACTTTCTAAAACTATTTTTAATGTCTAATTGTATGAAAAAAAACTTAAACCCTAGTTCTGCTAATTTTTTTAAAGCTGTCATATTTTTGCTGCTGTTCAATTTGAATCATAATATATTTTGCCTAATGTAGACTTTTTTCTTCCGGCGCACAGAGGGGTATTTTGCCATTAGGCCAAAAATTAATGTTGAGAAATGTAAAAATTTAGGTACGCAGCTCGACAGACAACAAAATTCTGCATCGTATAGTGATTTGTCGTTTTGGGACACTGTTAAAATCAGGAAAGTTGAGTAAATCGCATACGTTTTTATTGACTTTAAACGATTTTGAGAGGTTTGCAATATATTTTTTGGTGGCTAAACGATTAAAGATTTTGTGTTGATTTTTTTTTCTGTGAAAGGGTTTATTAGTAGCTACTTATGTTAAACTTAGAATTTTTTTGTTTTAAATTTTAATGATAAACAATTTCGTTCAAAATTAAAAAAAGTTTTTTTTTGTAAAATTTTTGTCCAAAAAAAAAAGTAAAAAGCTCTTTAAGAGTGATCTCCATCGCGATCCTTAAAAGGTTATATATCATTACAAAATTTACGATCTCTACTTTTATACTGTAAAAAAAAACGCTTTTTTGCGTCAATTTTTTTGCGATTTTTTGAAAATTTTATTTTTTTATGTTTTTTGTTATCTTTGATAGGTAAATGTTTTGGTTTTTAATAACTGACGGTAGATGTTTTTTATTTAAATCATTACATCTAATACTGTTATTACCTGTACAAAAAACAATTTAAATATCAAAAGCAATATAGGCGTAGATGCCCTTTCTTTCGGACTATCTACTTTGCACGCCAGAATTCGCCTATTTGAGAGCATATTACACCTGTCATATAAACTGTCAGTGAAAAATGGCAAATAAAATCTGATGCGGAGAAAGCCATTGTTAAAGCGAGGAAAAAAAATATACAAGAAAAAGTGAATTAGGGCTAATAGTGGATGTACCGAAAGCTGGATTTGGATACACCAACGATGGTAACACTAGCAGAAGATTTTTTTCCAATCCTAAATTAGCTGCAGAAATAACTGGAATTGAATTTGATTTCATATACCGAATCAAGGTTATTATTGAAGTAATATAAAGTGTTCACAAAATCCAAATGCACGAGTTTGCCGATTATTGCTTAGATACTGCAAAACTTTACTTTTCTTTATATGAGTGGCATCCTATGACACCTACAATGCACAAGATTTTAATACATGGTGCAACTGTTATAAATGAGGCATTGTTGCCTATTGGGCTGTTATCAGAAGAAGCGCCTGAGGCACGAAACAAACATTTCCGGCTTTACAGGCTGAATTTTGCTAGAGAGTTTTCAAGGGTTCAGTGTAACATAGATAATATTCATAAGGCTTTTGCTAAGTTCTGACCCACTCTTTACTATACCCACTCCAAAAAAAGGTCATTACCTTTTACGAAAGAAGCAATTTCTTTCAAGCTTCCACCTGTACTTAACGCTGAAAAGGATTCAGATTCGGAATAGGTCTTTGAAGAATCAGACGAAGAAGAACCATGGCACTCATCATCATCTTAGTGCAAAGGAAAAGTTGTTTTAAATAAATTAATTGTTATAATTGTAAATAAAATTTATCGTTACAATCATAAATAAGTTATTACTATGAATAAATTAATTATTTTCCGATAAATAAAATACTATAAAGTAACAAATTACAAAAATATTTTTTTAATAATATTCTTGGGAGGCGGGGATTGGTTAGGCATTGGAAATCTTAAAAATTAATATTTTTAGGAAATTGGCAAAAAAATAAATTTTTTTCACAGGGATGTTTTGTGGGATTGGAGGAATACCTCCCCCAGCCCATAAAAATAAATTTGTATGGTTTTAAGAAGTATGTAATTTATTTCTATTAATAATTGCATTATTCTTTTAAATAATATTTTATTTCACCGCCCAGAAAAGGGGGCGGGCTAAGTTTTTGAACATTCTTTTGCCTTAAAAGTTGTAATTGCTAAACAAAATGACGGGAAAATTAAAAAAAACTTGAATTTTTTAGAGGTAGTATTAGTTCTTTCAAGGGGAACTTTTTTCGCCTTGGTTCGATTTTTCCTATTTTATAGCTTTGACAGCCTATGACCCTAACAGATTTTTCTGCAAAGTTTAATATTAATAAAATTAATTTAAACCTATCTTTACAGTTATTTTTAACTATTGGTAACTTTATAGGAAAATTATAAAAACCGCCCTCAATGTTCTTTGCATTGTATACATATTATTGGCCATTTCTGTGTTATTTGCCGTTTCTAGGAAAAAACTATATCATAGACCTAACCAAATTTAGACAACGTCAGATCATACAAACCAATCGACACATCGTCACTACAGATTCGGGCTATTGAAAAAGAGTTAAGCTTTTTGTCTATAAAATATCCAGAAACAAAAAAAAAAGCTTGAACCAAACTTGTTTAGCTTTAGTGTGGCACTTTAGAGTGTTTTGTATGTGCCACACGCATACACAGTGCTTTTCTTATTATTATTTAAATTTTTTTTAAATGCCTACAAAGAAGAATCAACCCGCAGGCACAACATCTACAAACAGCAACAACAAAAACACGTAAGCAGTCAACAAAGAGGCATTAAAAGTCACAAAACTAATAAACAAACACATGGACTCTCCAACACACTTTTACGCTCTATTCGAAAGACTTCAAAATAATTTTGTTCAGAAACTGATTGTTGCAGGCATCCAGCCAGCCAGCCACAAGTAGTCATGAAAACACACATATTGTTCGTACAGACTACTCCAGGCTAAGCCAATGCCATGCCTTTCCATTCCAAGACCGACCAGGCCAGACCTAAAAAGACAACTTTAAATTCTGTTGTTTATTATTTTTATTTCAAAGGTAAAACCGAAACAGAATCCATTAAAGCTAAAGTCGTATTTTTTATTTGTTGCATTTAAAGTTGTTGCTGTTGTTGTTTTCATTCTTTATTTGCTGTTTTTTTGTTTTCGAATGTCTATCTCGGTGGCTCTCCATCTGTGTTTGTTTTTTTTTGGTTTGATTTGTTATTTTTTAAATTTTGTACGTTGATTTTAGTTTGAAAACTGGTTTTGGCGCCGTTTTCTTTATGTTTGTAATTATTTTTGTTTATTTTTAAAGTGTATTTGGTTACACGAAACAATTAATTGCGAGAGTTGTTTGATAAATTTAGTTTAGCGGTCTGCTTATCTAAGTTCTTTATTGCGCAACATAATGACTCACTTTTTTTGTATTTAAAAGAATAAAAAATTTGGCAATGGCAGAGGTACAAAGCGCCAGGGTATGATATCCTTAGCTTCAATAGGAAGTGAGACTTCAAGTTCAGCTAGGTAAAATTAAAATGAGTTTAATGGTGCTCCTCCAGTTAAAAATTAGTTAAAATTGGTCCTCCTCCAATGTACGACTTATTGAATAGAAATTACTAGGTTATACACGCTAACGAAAAGATTACACGTTACTGATTAAAGCTACCACCAAGCAGTACAGCCATTCGAGGAAACCAATCAGCCAGTGTGGTAACTATACCCGTTACTAAAGATGAATTAGTATATGACTAGGTAAACTTCCCAGTGGTAAAATTAAAGAGGCCTTCTCACTTTAGGTCTTCTATAAGGCATGCTTAGAACTTCTTTCCGACACGATCCTCATTTTTTTGTGCCTTCCAAAGAAGGTTGGCTCTTTCTTCTAAAAGATCCAGTAAATATTCCTACACAGCAAAAAATTTCGGTCTATTTTTAATACCAAGCCGGTATATACATAACAATGACAAAAAAGAATTAAATTTATTCCAGCTGGTTTTAAATAAAAAGAGACCAA
Source organism: Phasia obesa (assembly GCA_949628195.1). Lineage (NCBI taxonomy): Eukaryota > Metazoa > Arthropoda > Insecta > Diptera > Tachinidae > Phasia > Phasia obesa. The sequence continues at coordinate 123,682,528 of OX451216.1, forward strand.
ATGAGAGAAATTAAGAGCGATTAGAATTTTACTCTCTTTTTCAAGTCATTAAATTAACACCACTGTTTATTACATTTTATTATTTTTTGGTATTAAAAATAACCTAGCTTTGGATACTTTTTATGCAGGAAAAGAGTTATTTTTAATATAAACAAGAATAGACTTCAATATCGCCCAGAATAAATTGTATTCTTGTCTAGGTGTTATTTTTAGTACCCCAGGGAATAAATAGTATACTAAATGGGTGTTAATTACAACCTTGGCAGAATTAATTTAATACCCTTTTTTCGATTTTTATCCCATAGAAATAAAACAAATTTAATTTATTTTAAGGCATTTTATTTATTTTAAATTAATTTAAAATAAATGTTAAATTATATATATTATATAAAAAAAAAGTAAATATGGAAAATGTATAATAACATATGTAATAAATTTAATAATTCATTTAGATAATAACTCAAAGTGGTGTGTGTCAATCTTTTGTATTAATTCAATAACTACAAGAAAAATTCGCAAAGTCAGTATACTGACGTTGACATTCTATAGCAGTATAATATTTTTAGTATATAAATCATTTATTCGTTTAACACACCACTGTGTAATTGTACTTATTTTTCTAGGAGATCGGGAATCAATTGCATAACTTTCATATGGCTTTATGCTGGAACGCTTGTTTGCTGCTCCTTCTAAACAAATCTCAACAAAGAAGCAGCTGCAGCATCCATATTGTCTAACTATTCCTGGAAGCTTCTCGAATTCAATTGTGGCACCGTCACGATCCTTAAAATGTATCTCAGATCCTTCTAACTCCAAATTCAGCTTGTCTATAACTAAATATCAATAATTAATACAAGTCACAAAATAAAAGTTCTTTACAATATTAATTTTTCACGTTTTCTAAGAAAAAAATTATTTATTCTATGAAGAAATTCTTAGAAAAACATGAAAATGGCATCATGCAAAAACTCTTACAGGTTTTGTCGCTCCTAAGTTTTAGAAATAAAGTTAAGTCAATACTTACTTGAAATAATGATTCCACTTGAAGTAAACTTCTCACTTTCAGGATCATTGATTTCCACAATCAAAAATTGTTCACCACTTTTAACTTTTAAAAACATTATCAAGCTATCAAACATTCCTTGCACAAATACTTTTTATTTTTTTTTTTGACCACGTGAAACAACAAGAGAGTTTTAATCACTTTCGGGTTTATTTTTAAACTTTATGGATTAGTTTTATGAAAAGAGAGAATTTCTATTCCTTTAGGGCATTAAAATAAAACTTAATGTAATTAAATAAAGAGAGAAACATTTTTAATACCTGATTTGGTATTAAATCTAAACCAAACGGAATTATTATATTATAACCTAAAAACTAGATTAAGAATAAAGGTTTTATTTTTATTCCAAGTAGTACTTAAATAAATTGACAGCTCATTTTCGGTTTTAAATGTAAACTATTTTGGAATTAATTTTAAATTTTATTACAGAATAGACTATTATCAAAACCAATGAGTTTAAAAATTAGTCCAAGACTTTTTACTGTGCACTTCGCTTCTCTAGTAGGGAAGCAGGATGTGTATTCATTTTGTATGACAAATACATAATTTTCTATTTTTAGATTTCTTATTTATAAAACACAAAAGTTCATTGAATTGCCTTCATCTACATCATGCTGATTGAAATTTAGATGCTTCGATAGACTGAGTGGTAGTGCGCTAGTCTATCATCCTGGAGGTTAACGGTTCAAAACCCAAAAAATGTTAATATTTCATTTCAATTAAAAATAAATTAAAAGTGCTTAAAATTTGCTTAAAACAGAAAAGAAAGAATATTTTTTTTAGTTTTTGCTACGAAAACCCTTCTAAGAGATATTAAATTAAATGCCATCTAGCAGACAATTTTCAGAAGACCTTCTGGAACACTTGCCGGCGGAAGTGACAGTGGAAGGCCTGCCCCCCAATGACAACCTGTGTAAAAAAGACATGAGAATGGAATGCGAACGGAATGCAAACAGAAGGCCTTCTGCTTCCAAAAGAAGGAGTAAAGAGGTCTTCTAGAAGGCCTTCATACTCCTTTTTACCACTGGATCACTTAATATTATATACATCTATACATATGATAAAGCCGTAACTTTTTTCTTTCTGCTTTTGCGTAAAAACTACTAAATGGATTTTAACAAAATGTGTAGTATCCTGATTCAATTATAGGAGACTTTTTTCCGCAAAAATATCTTATTTCGAAGAGGAAAGAGGAGAAAAACAGTGAAAGTACACAATTTTACCGATATGCATACTTTAAGGCGGGATATTTAAAACACCATTTACAGAGCTTTACAATAATTTTTAGAATTTTGTAATGGGTGATTTTTTTGAGGTTAGGATTTTCATGCATTAGTATTTGACAGATCACGTGAGATTTCAGACATGGTGCCAAAGAGAAAGATGCTCAGTATGCTTTGACATTTCATCACGAATAGACTTACTAACGAGCAACGCTTGCAAATCATTGAATTTTATTACCAAAATCAGTGTTCGGTTCGAAATGTTCAAATGTGACAAATTTTGTTCAGCGATGAGGCTCATTTCTGGTTGAATGACTACGTAAATAAGCAAAATTGCCGCATTTGGAGTGAAGAGCAACCAGAAGCCGTTCAAGAACTGCCCATGCATCCCGAAAAATGCACTGTTTGGTGTGGTTTGTACGCTGGTGGAATCATTGGACCGTATTTTTTCAAAGATGCTGTTGGACGCAACGTTACGGTGAATGGCGATCGCTATCGTTCGATGCTAACAAACTTTTTGTTGCCAAAAATGGAACAACTGAACTTGGTTGACATGTGGTTTCAACAAGATGGCGCTACATGCCACACAGCTCGCGATTCTATGGCCATTTTGAGGGAAAACTTCGGAGAACAATTCATCTCAAGAAATGGACCGGTAAGTTGGCCACCAAGATCATGCGATTTGACGCCTTTAGACTATTTTTTGTGGGGCTACGTCAAGTCTAAAGTCTACAGAAATAAGCCAGCAACTATTCCAGCTTTGGAAGACAACATTTCCGAAGAAATTCGGGCTATTCCGGCCGAAATGCTCGAAAAAGTTGCCCAAAATTGGACTTTCCGAATGGACCACCTAAGACGCAGCCGCGGTCAACATTTAAATGAAATTATCTTCAAAAAGTAAATGTCATGGACCAATCTAACGTTTCAAATAAAGAACCGATGAGATTTTGCAAATTTTATGCGTTTTTTTTAAAAAAAAAGTTCTCAAGCTCTTAAAAAATCACTCGTTATAAAGTTCAGAATTTTATCCATATAAGAAAAATACGTATACGTGAAGCACTAAAAAAGAGAGAGTCTTAAAATTTGGTATGGATTACTTTCAAAGCTAAATTTAACAAAATATTGTCAGGACGCACACAATGTGTGTGGGCACAGCTAGTATATAATAAATCGCCATTTGTTATTAAACGTGCCATGTACGATTGGGCATGTTCGTAAGACCTAACTGATGTGCAACCGATTGAGTGTTTGCTGCCATTTTTTTCATCATAAAATTTCTAAGCCAACATACATAAGTCAACATGTTATGCTCAGCCCCAAGAGTTATACTTTTTATATTCTAATGCAATGAATTTACTTGATTTAAATTATTTATTTTGCACCTCTTTTATTTCTTTTTAATTGTTTACATTTATCAGCTGCATTTTGCACTATATTTATCAAACCGTTTCTAAATTGTGACAGCAATTATTAATTTTTACTACGAAAATTATTTAATTTAACCACATGAGTAAGTAAGTACACCAAAAGCCTAAATTTCGCCAAAAACCTTAGAGAAATAATTTTTATACTCTTCACCACAGGTGGAAAGAGTATATATAAGATTGTCATTCCATGTGTAATTTCTACAATAATAATTTCCGACCATATGTAGTATATATATTCCTTATCATCCTTATAAATAGAGAATTTCATTAAGCGATATCCGTCTGTCCGTGTTCGGGTTGAAATGGTTTTCGCCAAGGCACCCACACGAGGTACAGAAAATTTTAGCACACCAATCTGTCAGGCACAGTTTCTAAAATTTTGTTACTGCAATTCAGTTCTATTGGTCGATAAATGAGAGCGCTATGGTTAAAAATGGCGAGCGTCTCGTATTTTCTTTATGTTTTTCTGTATTTTGTTATTGTTTTTTGTAAACCGAAAATTCAGGAAAAAAAACTATCGAAATTTCACACGGTATCACTTTTTCATCAAAATATCTTCTAAAAGTTAAAATACCCCCCAAAAATTTGTATTCCGATCAAAATTTAAGATTTGATTAAAACCGAAAATTCGCAAAAAAAAAAAGCTAAAAACTCTTAAAAAAGTTGTCTTAAAGTTCCAATTTCACCAAAAAATCATATTTCCCCCCAAATTACCAAAAAACATAATTTTTACCAAAAAAACATGTTAAAAATTTAAATTTGATTAAAAACTGAACATTTACAAAAAAAATTAAAAAATATCAAAGATCCAAGTTTCACCAAAATTATATTTTTACCCAAAAATTTAAATTTCAGAAAAGAAAAATATTTTTTTAAATAAAATTAAAATTTAATTAAAAACCGAAAATTTACAAAAATAATTCTTGCAAAAAAACCGACTTGAAAACAGATACATATGTATATGGGCATCAATTCAAAACTAAAAATTTAAAAAGAAGTAATCTGTAGGAACTAGTGCCCAAAGCAAAAATTTGTATACTTGGTGCTCTAACGGACATAGTAATCATAGTAATATACGTTCTGTATATTTAAATGTCTATTCACAACGGATCAGGATATATAGCCATACACGACAAATTACTCATATATAAGGACGCCCTTTATTTTTGTTACACTTATTATTACTGACACAGTAATAAAATGTAACGGTTCCAAAGATAGCTCTATATAGGTTAAATAATATCACCTAGGGGACACCCTTTTCTGTACAATTTTAAATTAAACAGTTATTTTAAAGAACAGATTCTTTGTAAATTTCAACTGTCTGTCTATGAAAATTCAGAAGTTTGGCCATATGCATCAATTTTCATCAACTATTGAGTTACCCTTTAATTTATAATTTTAAATATTTATACATGTTATTATACCGGACATAGTAGTGGAGATTCTGTCTAATTTTCAAGTGTTTATATATAACGGTTCAAAAGATAGGGCCATATATATCAAATTACATCGATTATGGGGACACCCTTTAGTTTTCAAATTTAAATTATATACTTGACGTTATAGCGGACTTAGATATATTGGTTCTTTGTAAATTTCAGCTGTCTTTCTGTTACGGTTCAAAAGTTTCGCCATATACATACATCAAATTATATTCGGACACCCTTTAATTTATAATTATAAATAGTCCAATTTTCAAGTGATTGTCTACAATGGTTCAAAGATAGGGCCATATATTTAAATTGACGTCACATATCGGGAGACCCTTTAATTTTTAAGTTTATTTTTTTTATTAATTTCTGTTATTGTCAGCTATAGTGATATGTAGTTTTTTGAAATTTTTAAATGGTGCCTTTTACAGTTCATAATACACGCAAAAAACATATATGTTGTATGGGGACACCCTTCAATTTTCAAAATTCTAAACTTTTTTTTAAAATGAGTCCAATCTGTAAGCATGTCCTTTCTAATAAAGAATAAAATTTTTAAAATCGGTTCAGAAATGACTGAGTTCTGCGCGCACAAACATAAAAAAAGCATCATTCAGACGAATTGATAACCTCCTTTTTTTAAGTCGGTTAAAAAAGTGGCTGAGTGAGATGTGGGCGTTAAAAAGTTATTTGTGGGGCCATAACATTTAAATATTTATGTAATTTCTAAGAACTTAATCTTCAACACTAGTTAGTTTTTTTTCTTGCGGGAACAAAATAAGTTGGTGGTATTTATTTTATAAACCCTAGCGTCTGCACTGTTGGCAAAACCCCTCCTCCTTTGCAGAAGGACAGTAAGAAAATTAAAAATGTAGTTCGTTGGTAGGTTTTTATTCCATTACAAAATATTAAACGTTTAATATTTTGTAATAGACTTCTATTAACAGAACTCTCATTGTGTTTGTAGAACTTTTTTATTTATAGAATATTTACCGACGATCTGGCGTAATCAACCAGTTAAATATGTATTGGAACTAGCAAATACGTACAGGAAATGCAAATAAATTGCATTTGTATTATAACCAAGAGCCCCCACGCAAACCCCTAAGGGTCTGTGAGCACATACGCAATCTCACAAAGAGAACAAAACATGTAAAAATTTTAAATCATACAAGCATACAAGCTTTTAATAAGGTAGGTTTGTGTCACTTTGCTAAATATTTAGCAAACCAATGCATTTTCATTTAAACCACTTTTTTTTTGGTTGGGGGCCTTTGATTATAACATAAAATTTTTGTTAATTAGCATACTATTCAACAATTAATCTGCTGACAGTTAAAAAGAGCGGAAATGAGATATAACATATTTCTCTGCAACAAGTGTCTTAAAAGATGTGTAATTGTGTATATTTTTATTATAAATTTAAAAACAAAATATTATAATACTAGTTGTGCCCGCCACTTCGTGAGCGTCCTTGCAATATTTCGTTCGATTTTGCTTTGAAAGCAATCCACACCAAAAACCCTTACTTTTTTAGTACCGCCTATTTATTATACTTTAATGCTTTTTCTCCACTTTCTCTTGGAAATAATATATTTTTTCGGAAAAAAGTGTCCTAACTTGGAATCAGGATACTAAGGTACCTCCTAACAAAATTTTGTTAAAATCCATCCAGTAGTTTTTACTTGATGCAATCGCAAAAGAAAAGCAGACAGACAGAAATTAAATATTATATTATTTGTATTTATTTATTTTAAATAAATATATTTAAAGTACAGGAATATATTGTGCATTGTTACACAAAGCATTTTATAAAATGAAATAAAAAAGAAATTCGAAATATAATTTCACAAAAATTTAAGTATGTTCTAGGCAAACAAAATTAAATTAATTATATGTATAGAGAACAGAAGTAAAAACCACAACTCACAAAAAATTTCAATTCAAGAAAACCGAAATGTTTTAATAATTTCAAAAATTCATATATAAAAAATCGTCGTACTTTTACCGAGGAATAATCAAAAAGCAACCTGAATTAAAAATCGAAATAATGAAACACAATCGCATTGCTGTTTCCAAAAAAAAGTCGATAATTCTCGCTCAGTACATATTTTGCAAATTTTCAACATAGAAAGCTGGTTCAGGCGTAAATTACCCATATGAAAACATCACCGCGAGAATTCTCGAAAAGTTCAACCGATTACTACACTACAATTAATTAAAATTAACATCAACATTTTAATAAAATTTACCCGTGTGATGATCCGAACCCTTACTTACACAACGACGTTTTTATAACAAATCATGCGTTCAGCCCATCGAGCCACATCTCACATTGTCATGGTTGTGTCAAAATATTAATATAAAAGTAGCTAAAAATAGAATTGAGTAGAGTTCACAACCATAAATATTTCATGTTTAACATTTTGAGTTAAATTATAAATAACTTAGAGGTGAATTGTGCCCATTAGTTGGATTTGTTACAGTTTTGCAGACAACAGAGCGTTTCATATATTCATGCACACATACAATAAATCTGTAACATTACTATCTGTCTGTACACGAAATATCTTTTGAAAAATTTTTTTGGTATAGCTGGACATTCTAGTTTTGAAATAATTACGCTCATTTTCTTGTAAGAGCAAAAGTGATGATCAGCGTGCGATCTAAACACTGTTGTTATAACACAAGCACCATAAAAAAACCGAATAAAACCGATTGTTTTTAAATTTTAATAACAAATTATTTTTTTAATGAAATATAATCACATAAGGAATTTCACATCAAGCCGACAACAAACTATCTATTTTTTAAGGGCTATCTAGCACGAATGAGATATTAGACAAATACTAAAGACACCGTTTTTGCAGGACTCTCTGATTTGCACAATCTGTCAATTAATAACAATTGGTCACCAATTAATAACCTTTGGTAGTAGAATCGAACCTGTCAAGTCCGTGTATTTTTTGAAAAATTTTTATTTATTGCTCTGTGTAATCAGTGATTTTCATCAGTTCAGTTAATTTAAAAAAAATCTTGTAAAGAATCTATTTGTGGTTTAAACCGGCATAGTTTAGACGCATTTGATTGAGTAGCAAAACATCTTGACACTAAAATTAAAGGATTATTCTGATCGTTAAACCTTTATTTTTATTTATAAAACTAATATTTTAAAAAAATGTTGATGTTTATACAAAATGATGTTGATGTTTATAAAGTAATTAATGATTTTATTTAGTTTAAGAAAAACGTATCGAGTGTTCCGTATCGAGTGCTTCTCAAATCAAATAATTTTAACGTCGAGAATTTGAAAAAGTGGTGTTGTGAAAAAGAAATTGGAAATAAAAACACAAAGTCATATTGCTTTTGATTTACTCTCGACAATCATAAAAACTGTCAAAAGTAAAACGCGAAAAATTAGTTGATTTTAATTTTCATTTTGAAAGTCAAAAAGTCAGTTGAATTCGGTTAGCAGAACAAGAATGATATTATATTGTACAAAATTTCGAATGCTGTGACTTACAAGTTAAAAATTTTTATCAAGCATGTCAGAAATTCCGTTTGGAATTGTAATGATTACCATTCCGATCGGAATTGTAATGAATGGTTTTAGCTGCTCTTTATCTGGCAACATAACAATGAATGTGGCAAAACAAGCAGGTATATCCTAGATATTAATTTCGTTGAGGAGGGTAATTCATTCCGAAAATGTTTTTCCTTTTACGTTTTCTTTAAAAGGAAAATACGAAATCAATTTCATTTCCGAACAGAATTTAGCTCTATAAAATGGCTGTATATATCAGTTTATAATCTTTTACATTTTAAATTTGTTTTAATTTGATCTTTGCATCTTTTACTTTACAGTCAAATGTTGGTCCCATCTTACTTTCCATCAATCCGTACCTAAATGTGGGAAATCCTTTGACATTATCATCTACCCGTTCATTCCCATTGGCTCCTCAACTACGCAAAATTGTTCAGGAAGCCGTGCGTCAGCAAGCTGAAACTGGCTATCCCCAGGCTATAATACTTTCTGGCACTTCGGGTGCTGGCAAAACGCATTGTTCTATGCTGTTGTTGCGGCAATTATTTGCTGTGGCTGGTGGTGGTCCTGAAACAGATGCCTTTAAACATTTAGCTGCCGCTTTTACAGTATTACGTTCCCTGGGTTCGGCCAAAACTTCAACGAATTCTGAATCCAGTCGTATTGGCCAATTTATTGAAGTCCAGGTGACAGATGGTGCTTTGTATCGCACTAAAATTCATTGTTATTTTTTGGATCAAACCAGAGTTATCAGACCTTTACCAAAGGAGAAAAACTATCATATATTCTATCAAATGTTGGCAGGCCTAAGTCGAGAAGAGAGAGTAAAATTAAATTTGGAGGGTTACTCGCCGTTTAATTTACGTTACTTAAAAAATGGTGATGTTTCAAAAAACGATCAAGAAGATGCTATACGTTTTCAAGCTTGGAAAACATGTTTGGGTATTTTGGGCATTCCATTTTTGGATGTGGTACGTGTTCTAGCAGCTGTTTTGTTGTTGGGAAATGTACAGTTTATTGATGGTCAGGTAAGTAAAAAAGAAAAGCATTCATAAACTTCTTGAAATTCTCAAAATTTAATAGAATCGTTTTATCTTTTGTATTTAGATTTAATAATAGTGCATTTACTCTTGAGCGAAATCTAGTTCTTACGAGATTTTGAACTAAAAAAACAAATCAAAATGCACTTCGTCACTAGATTTTGACAAAATCTACTATTGATGCAACTATGGTTTTGCCCAAAACGTACCCAAAAATACTGTACAAAAAAAATTACATTTTAATTAAAAATAATTTAAATTATTAATAAATTAATGGAAAAGAATTGAACTCATTGAATATAATAATTTAAAAGATAATTAAAATTAAATAAAAAAAATGAATGACAATTGAAAATAAGATGTAAGTTATTGAAATATGACTATTGAAATCTTACTAGTGTCCAAAAATGAAGTGTAAACGACCTAGATTTTGAAGAAGATTACAAAAGAAATCTACTAGATTTCGACGTGGAGTAAATGCACTAAAAAACATTTTTAAAAATTAGTTTCTGTTAAAAAACTATTCCGTGAGTCACCCAGTTTCTAGGTTTTTAATGGTTGTTGTCTTTACTTCATTTGAACAGAGTCTGGAAGTTGATGTTAAAGGAGAAACTGAGTTAAATGCTGTTGCAAGTTTGCTTGGCGTACCACCAGCTGCACTATTTCGTGGTCTAACCACACGTACACACAATGCTCGTGGTCAATTAATAAAATCGGTGTGCGATGCTAATATGTCAAATATGACACGTGACTGTTTGGCTAAGGCACTTTATTGTCGAACAGTGGCCACAATAGTAAGAAGAGCGAATAGTTTAAAACGCTTAGGATCCACGTTGGGCACTTTAAGTTCAGACTCCAATGAATCGGTTCACAATCAAGGCGATGTAGCTTCACAGCATGCTTCAACTGTAGGAGGAAATTCCGGTTCCAAATCTATGGCTGCTTTAAATAATGCCGTGCGTCATGCTACTGATGGTTTTATAGGTATTTTAGACATGTTTGGTTTTGAAGAACCTTCACCTCATGCCCAATTGGAACACCTATGCATTAATTTGTGTGCCGAAACCATGCAGCATTTCTATAATACTCATATTTTCAAAAGTTCTGTTGAATCGTGTCGCGATGAGGGCATTGTTTGCGATAATGAAGTGGATTATGTGGATAATGTGCCCTGCATCGATTTAATATCTTCATTGCGTACTGGATTACTCAGCATGTTGGATGCGGAATGTGCTGCTCGTGGTACCGCCGAAAGTTATGTGGCCAAAATTAAAGTTCAACATCGTAGTTCACCACGTTTGGAAATTAAACATACCACCGAACCTCATGATCCTCGCATGTTTATGATACGCCATTTTGCCGGTCGTGTGGAATATGATGCTACTGATTTTTTGGACACTAATCGTGATGTGGTACCTGATGATTTGGTGGCAGTATTTTATAAACATAGCTGCAACTTCGGTTTTGCCACTCATCTGTTTGGTTCAGAATTAAAAGCTTTATATGCTCTGCAAAGTGTGCCCAGAGGTTTAAGCTTTCGTATAGCCCCCACTTCTCATACAGATCTTCTAAATGGCGATGAGCCGGTATCAACTTTAACCCAAGACTTCCATACACGTCTGGATAATCTTTTGCGCACATTGGTACATGCTCGTCCTCATTTTGTGCGCTGTATACGCAGTAATTCTTCTGAGGCCGCTGGTTGCTTTGAACGTATGACAGTAGTTAAACAAATACGTTCCTTACAAGTGCTGGAAACGGTGAATCTAATGGCTTCCGGTTTCCCGCACCGTATGCGTTTTAAACAATTTAATGCTCGCTATCGCATGCTAGCGCCCTTCCACTTGATACGTCGCAATGAAGATAAAATGGAAGAATGTTGCAACATTATACTTCAGTATGCCATGGAAAATCCTCCTGTTGTCGAGGGCTCTGTTACGTTGGCATGGGCTCCCGGCAAACGTCATGTGTTCTTAAGTGAGGGTATTCGTCAACATTTGGAACACTTACGCACTGAAATACGCAACAAGAGTGCAACTCTTATCCAGGCTACTTGGCGTGGCTGGCAGTGGCGCAAGAAAATGGTGGGCGTTAAGCAGCGAACGCGTTCAAATGGTGGCGGAGTGTTAATGATGCCATCAACAAAACTTCATAAAACACATGTTAATACTAATACTATTGGAGTGGGAGGTAAGTTGATAAATCTTATGAAATGTAAAAAAAAATCTGTAATAGATAATTTAAATGTAATAATATTGAAAATATTATGTTCTCTAACCACTCCATAGAGATGAAAGAATATTTTACACAAATTAGATGGTGACTTGGTAAAAAAAACTCCGAAATGGAGTAGACTATTAAATAATATTTTTTGTATTCTTTTATATTAATTTGGTTGGTTCAGCTTGTTCTAAAATTCATAATTTCTTGTTTTCTTTAATATTTTATTACCTTGTGTAAATTGCTTTATGTGAAATATTTCTTTCATTTCAACTCTATGGAGTAGTTAAAGAATATACTACTCCATAGACCCACTTACCTAAACAAGGGCGTAAGGCGTAACGACGTCTAGCGTCTAGCTTTGAACAAGCCTAAATAACGTTTTGTAATAAACAGTAATTTTAACATATTTTATTTAGTAAAATCGAATAAATAAGGGCGAAAAATAGAGATGAAATCGCTAGATAAAACAGAAAATAGCTGAAATGGCACCACTCTTACAAAAAAAAAAAAAAAACAATAACATTTTGTTTGCACCCAACTTCACTATCTAAAGCTCTGTCAAAATTGGAATTTCCAATTGCGTTGACGCCGTTTGCTTCATACATTTTGTATGTACATGAGCATTTTTGACAGTTATTTTACCCCTTACGCTCTTGTTTAGGTTTCGCACTTAAGGACAATTCATTTTATTTAACTTGTCAGAAACTTCTAGAGGTCAATTTAAATCGCAAATCGCCCGTCATAAACTAACTACTAATTATTATATATAGATACCTTAAAAAGGGCTAGAGGAAGGTACTAAATTAGTTCAATACGTCTCTTTAAGTCCAGTAATGAACTCTTAAAATCTATGAAATCTAAAATCTGTGCTAGTAATAGTAGCAGGAAACGTAATCTAATCTTTCTAGTTATGAATAACAAGCTTCAACCTACATTTCAAACCACCTGACAATGCACAGTGGATTAGTGGATTAGAATCAAATGGAAATTAGAGGGTATAATAATTTTCAACATTAAGGTAAAGAAAATCCCACAATTTCCAAAATAAATATCAAAAATCACAAAATTGGAATTTCTTAGTCTTTTGATCATAAAGTCCACATATGGACTAGGAATCATGAAATACTTTCCGCAATACTTATAAGTATATATAGCTTTTTTACAGCCGTCTGGTTTTTCCGATAACAGCTTTGGGATTTTAGAACATCGTCCAAGGCTTATCACTTTTGCATGAAATATGGTTTTAACGAACGCGCATATAGTTAGTTTACGCCAAAATTTAAAAAGTTTACATACTCCTATTAAAAAAGCATGATAGCCTTATTTAGGTTAAAATACACAAACATTTTTTAAAAATTTACCTAAATACTGTAAAATGGGGTGTAGAATTGAAGAAAAGTAGGTTATTATACAACTAACAAACTTTTTAGTGAAATCTACAGTCGATTTTAGTAAAAAACATAATTTTGTTAAATTCGTTCTATTGAAGAAATTTCATCAATATGACTACATTTTTCGTTATTTTATAATAAGTTGAATTAACTAAAATTATTAGTTAATTTTTTTATAAAATTTGTATATTTAAAAGATAAAAATCTGCAACATAATCTGAAAATAAAACTTCATAACATTAATGCCACATTACCTTTATTCCTGTTTTAAGAGGAAAAAAATAATAAGGCTTTCAGTTGCGGGCATTCGATATTTTTTTAATGTGTTTCTTATTTTCTCCACGAAACTAATCATTAATAGTGTAAAATCTATTCGAATAATTTATTTACTTAAATTTTATTTTGCACAACACCGAAATTGACCGCAAACAAAATTTATTTATTGCAAGAAATGTTTAAAGAATATATATATATATGTATATGTATGTATGTATGAAAATTGAAAAAATTTTCTATTTGATATGTCAATTCAAATAATTTTTCTGAAGTTAAATTTAACGAAATTTCTTCTATTTTACAGCTCTTTTTTTCATTTTAATATATTGAATGTTCTTTAAAAATTAAATAAAAAACTTAGTAGAATAAACGATAATTTTGTCAAATCAACGGAAAAATTAGTCACATTTACTTCTTTTAGGGACGTTTATTCAACTAAGTTTATGGGTTGTTTATCTTAGATTGTTTTACTTCTTTTTTAGGGTTCCGTACACAAAGTGTAAAAACGAAACCCTATTGTTTTCGCTACAATGTCTGTCCGTCTGTCAGCGCCTTTTATCTCTGGAACCGTAATAGGTAGACTCTTGAAATTTTCACAGATGATGTATAGCTGTTGCCGCTATAGCAAGAAATACTAAAACTTATAGGGTGATCCAATAGAGAGGTGTTATTCACGAATATGTGTATATTTCGTTAACTGTAGGTGGGATACACTTGAAATTTACAAACAGTAATTAAAACTTAGTTCACTATATAAACAACTATAAAAAAATAGAACTAAAAATTAAAGGGTGTTCCGATAATGGTGTGATTTGCATGTATAAGGCCTAAGTTTTGATCCATAATAGTTAGACTCTTGAAATTTTCACAGAAGTTGTATAGATGTGGCCGCTATAGCAACAAAAATTAAAACTTATAGGGTGTTCCGATATAGAGGTGTTATTCACGAATATGTGTTTATATCTAGAACTGTAGGAGGCATACACTAAAAATTTACAAACAGTAATTAAAAGCTAATTCGCTTTATAAAGAAGTATAAAAAATAAACCTAAAAGTTAAAGTGTGTTCCGATAGTGGTGTGATTTGCATGTATAAGGCCTAAGTTTTGAACCATAATAGGTAGACTCTGGAAATTTTCACAGAAGGCGTATAACTGTGGCCACTATAGCAACAAATACTACAACTTATAGGGTGTTCCGAAAGTGACGTGTTATTTGCCTGTATATCTCTATTTCTTGAGCTATAGGAAGCAACCGCTTAAAATTTGCAGTGATTTAAACTATGCGTTATAAGCAAGTTACATATTAAACCTAAAAATTAACGGGTGTTCCGTTAGTGACGTGATTTGTATGTGTATATGACATAGGTTTTGAACGATAATAGGTAGACTCTTGAAGTTTTTACAGGATGATTATTACTATGGCCACTATAAAAAATAGTAAAAATTAAAGCGTGTGCCGACAGTGACGTAATTTACATGCACATTGACTAATTTTTTAACCATAATAGATAGACTCTTGAAATTTTCACAAGGGTGTATTACTATGACCCCTATAAAAACAATAAAAATTTAAAGGGTTTTGTCGACAGTGACGTGTTTTGCATGTATAACGACATATTTTTTGAACCGTGATAAGTAGACTCTTCCAGTTTGTATAGAAGATGTGATTTCATGGTCATGGTAGACTCTTGATATATTCATAGAAAGAGAATTGCCATGGCCGCCATAGCACATAACAAAATTAAAGGGTGTTTCGACAGAGGCATGATTTGTACGTAAATAGCCTTATTTTTTAAACCGTTGTACTTCGGCCGCTGTAACAATTACTAATATCTAAAGGGTGTTCCATCAGTGACATGTTTTTCACGTATATTACCTTGTTTTTTGAACCGCAATAGGTAGGCGCATGTATATTTCTATAGATAGTGTATTACCATGGCCGCTATAACAAAAATTGCTAAAATTTAAAGAGTGTTCCAACAGTGATGCCATTATGACTTTAATTTTAAAATTAAAGGGTGACTCATAAGACATGAAAAAATTAACAACTTGAATTTTTAAAGTTGTACTAAACATAGTACGGAACCCTAAGTGTGTGAGTCTAACTCGCACTTGACTAATTTATTTTAATGTGTTTCTTATTTTCTCCACGAAACTAATCATTAATAGTGTAAAATCTATTCGAATAATTTATTCACTTAAATTTAATTTTGCACAACACACCGAAATTGACCGCAAACAAAATTTATTTATTGCAAGAAATGTTTAAAAAAAATATATGTATATACATATACATATACATATGTATGTATGAAAATTGAAAAAAATTTTTATTTGATATGTCAACTCAAATAATTTTTTTGAAGTTAAATTTAACGAAATTTCTTCTATTTTACAGTTCTTTTTTTTTCATTTTAATATATTGAATGTTCTTTAAAAATTAAATAAAAAACTTAGTAGAATAAACGAAAATTTTGTCAAATCAACGGAAAAATTAATCACTTTAACTTCTTTTAGGGACGTTTATTTAACTAAGTTTATGGGTTGTTTTTATTAGATTGTTTTACTCCATTTTTAAATAATTTTTTGTTAATTGAACAGAGTTTTATTTAAGTTTCTATAAGTTTTATGAAGTTTTATTGAAATGTGTTTTTAACAAAAGAAATTCTGTTGGTTTGAAT
The DNA here is from genome assembly GCA_949628195.1 of Phasia obesa. Taxonomy (NCBI): domain Eukaryota; kingdom Metazoa; phylum Arthropoda; class Insecta; order Diptera; family Tachinidae; genus Phasia; species Phasia obesa. The sequence goes on from OX451216.1 coordinate 123,698,830, forward strand.
AAAATTAGTTTATATGAATAAATTGTATATAGATTTAATTGTTTTAAATACTTTTGTCGTTAAGGATTAACTAATTTTTTTCGTTAATATTACCTACGAAATTTAGTTCAGTGTAGGTTTACGCCTTACATATCAGCATGAAAAGTTGAAGAATCAGGAAAGTTTAGTTAATATCTTCGAAAACATTTATTTCTTTTAAGTTAAAAAAATACTTTTGACGAGCCATTGAACAATTTTATGTGCGCAGATAAAAATGCCTTATCAATACCATCGTTTTCTTTATTTTCAATATGTATTCTCCTTCAATATAATGATACATCTTATGCAAGATTACTCTAACTTTTGCATGTTTTCAAATGGTCCTCCAAATTGGTCTTTACCAGGAAACAGGAAAACGTCAGTGGAGGCTTAATTTGGCCAATAAAATGACTGCGACGACAATTAGAAACTAAAATCGTGTCTTTTCGGCATCGAAATTGCTTTGACGGAAGGTTACTTTTTTATCAAGAGTAACGCAGCAGTAAGACTCCGTCTACACATTGCAAATTTTGTTCTGCAACACCTGAGTTTGTAAGGGGAACTCTGTTGCGACTCTCTGTTGTTGTTGTTCGCTCTTTTCGACTAAATGGCGACGGTATAAAAGTATACTAAAACTGCAAAACAAGAATTTTAGAATGTAAACATGAATGTAACTTCTAAAGAGAATTCAAGAAAATTTTAGAAAAAGCGTTGCAAATTGTGGATAAGGACTAAGCAATAAAAAGGCTTTAAATAAACTTCACGGCTGTGAGCTATAGCTTGGCTATAGCTTTTCATACTGAATTTTTTATGCACCAGTCACTTTAAACTATATATTTTTCAGTCACTTTAAACTATATTTTGGATTTTACGTATGTCAGTTTTCCAAATTTAGTGTTTCAACTGGACACCGTACCAAAACATTACCTTTTCAGGTTTAAACTCATTTACCTACAGGCTTCGTCTAATAAAAGTTACATTATACAACTTTTGTCGCTGCAATCTTTCACTTTTATTCTTTAATATTGCTTTTGTGTTTATACCGTATAATTTTTATTGCAGCAATTTGTATGGATGTATAAATTTGTTTACATTTTAAACTTCAAATTCAAAACTACGAATGAGAGGACAAAATGAATTTTCCTTTAAATTACTCTCTCCCTTTCGACTACTAATGAAGAATTGCAGCGACAAAAATTGCATATTGTAAAAGGGTACTAACTTATCTTTGATTATTTTTTTATTTTTCTCAGCAACCACAAAGTCCAATGTCTGATATGGTGTTCCTTTTCATAAATGGTATTTTTAAAACATGCCCTGCATAGAGATCAAGCTTGTCTTTTAATTTTATTTATTCATTTAAATTGTTTTATTTAATTTATTGCTAAGGAAGTATGTACCAGAAGTATTTTCTACATCTTTTTTAACCTTTAAGCAAAAAATAGAGAAAAATTTATCCACATTTTGTTATTTAATGAAGTCACAAAACACACAATCCACTAAGAACATTTATCAGTCCCCAGTCGAATTCATTCCGATATACATACTCGTACATACATTTATTTACTCACACATTATTTCCATTTCCTAGGTATAACAAATAAATATTTATGTATTGATAAAGTAGAGATACAATTAAACTTCACTTTTCATTATTTTTAACATTTTTCTTAATGACTCTTTTTATTGATGTTGAATGCACAATTTCAGTTTCAAATGCAGTTGGTGCTGTTGCAGCAGCCGCTACGTTAACAACTTCACTACCACGTTTGTCGGCGAAAACCACAAATCTGGGTACAGTAACGAGACCACGACCACAGCCAATTGCTGGTACGCCACCACCGGATCCAAATGAAAAATGTGACACAAAAATAATTCAGCAAACATGCAGCCTCTTCGGATTAGATTTGGTAAGTTAAATGCTTTATAAGTGGGGTTGGAATGTAATAAGTAGTGTAAGTGGTCGGTAGTCGATTGCAACTAAATTCATTGTTGAGCTAATTAGGGTGTCCACTAATGGGTCAAATAATTTTTTATAATCTTGCGACTGATATTTAAATAAATAATAACATCAGGTGCAACATTAAAATAAATGTATTACATACGCCTTAATACCAAATAATAAAATTTTTAAGTTTTTATGGCAGGGGGAGGTATCCCTCCTATCACACCCCCCGGAATATCTATGTGAATTTTTTTTTTATTTTTTTTTTTTTTGGTAATTTCCAAAAACAGATATTAATTTTTAAGCTTTTTTGTCAAAGAGAAGAATATTAATTCAATTCATATTTGTAATTTATTACCTTATAGTATTTAATTTATCTGATAATAATTTAATTATTCATAACTAGCTGTGCCCGCCACTTCGAGAGCGGCTTCATTTTGCTTTGAAAACTCTTAATTTTATAGTGCTTCAGATATTTATGTTATTAGACGGATTATGTTATTACTTTATATAAAGGTACCCATCCCTGGGTGATTATTCAGAAACACAGGCTTTATATAAAATTCTAAAATTTGTATAAAATTCCAAAATTATTATAGAGTACTGTTAGTGTTTTAAATTACCCGCTGACGAAAATAAAAGTTGCTGCCAATTTTGCAGTACCAAAATTGCGTACTTTCACTACTTGTTCTCCGTCTTTTTTGGTAATGAAATATTTATATGAAACACGATTGTGTTTCATGTAAATACTAAGGTACCTCCATTAAATTTTATTATAATTCATCCAGTACTTTTTACGTGATGCGAACACAAACAGACAGACAGCCAGGCAGAAAATCACATAAATATATAGATAATAAATAATTTACATTAGTAACAATAAAATTTTAACGTAATAACTTAGAAACCAAAAACATTTCATGACCGACAAAAAGGTTTCTTACTTGTATCTACACGCATCTATGCAAGACGAGCAAAAACAGAAAAAATGAGAAATTTGGAAAAAAAATCGTAGTGATATATAACATTTTTAGAATCGCGATAGCATTCACTCTCAAAAACATTTTTTTTTTGACAAAAAATTAACAGAAAAATACTTTTATTAATTTCGAAAGAAAATTTTTATCATAAAAATTTAAAATAAAATGTTTCTAAAAATTAATATATGTAGGTAGCTGTTAATATAGCCTTTCAAAGAAAAAAAAAATCAACACAAAATCTTTATTCGTTTGGCCACAAACAATATATTTAAAATCTTCAAAAGGCAACAAAAACGTAGGCGATTCTGTCGAGCTTTGTACATTTTTCAAAATTAATTTTTGGCCTAATGTCCGGCTAGATTGGCACAATACCCCTTTGTAAGTAGCCTCTTTTTCTAAGAACATCTAAAGAAAACGTTGAAAATATCTTTCTGCGAGAATGTCTATGATGTAAACACTATCCTCTATATTTGTACTCCGTTTTAATATAGAGCAATTTTCTCGCCATCAGACGTCAGTTTGAATAAACTCCCAATGGCAGAAAAAATAAATAATTAAATTCCAAATTATTAGCGGAAAATCGCTTCTTACGAAGTATAAAAATAAACTTGTATGTAGTAGCGTGCGCCCTAGTTTTAATATTTGGATTTATTAAAATGGTTTTAAGTAGAGATACTATGTATTCCAATATTTTAAAATGCTTTAGTTCTGCACATATGTATGTACTTAAGCTAAAACAGATAGAATGTTTTGCAAACAAAATGGAAAGATATGTTACACAAGTAATCTTAAAACAGTCTTTTGCAAAATTATTTCTACAGCTGCCGTAAAAAAATTGTCCGATGTGATGGTATAGGTTGGAGTAAATTTTACCATCCAATTTATAGTTTATAAGTTTTTTACTAAATAAAATTTTTTTTTTTTTTAATTTTTAGGGAAATATTTATTTGGACAGATGTGTTCAAGATTAACGTGGGCTCCTGCCACAGTGGCTTTATCCCACGGTGCTCTTAACACCGAGTGAAATAAAGACGTAGACTAGTGCCCCCATTGTGTAGTATAACAACACTTTACGATTGCCACCAATCGCAATTTGTGTGTATACAGTCACAATGAGTAGCAATTTATACAATATGGCAAGCCTTTCCAAGGCAAGCCTAGATCCATATTATAACCTCTTGCTTAGTGGTTTCTATCCAAACTCCGTCTGTTGAGAGCGCAACAGCACACTTGATCGACCGTGCACCACATCTACATAAATAGATCTTAAACAAAAACCACCACGTGTACCCCCGAAGGGGACCTCACCAATAACCGGTCACAGAGCGGATAGGCTCTCTGTGGGGCCACCGATTCCCGTGGTACCAGTCCTTTGGGCACTGGTCGGGCCTCGAAAAGGACCCGTGTTAAAACAACAGACCTTTTCTTCCAGATTTAGGCTCTAGGAACCCCGCGTCGAAGCATTTGCCATTACTGCAGTGACAATTGGAACCCCCGGGGGTAATTTATTTGGACATTTAAATTTTAGGTGGCATGTCTGTTGGCATACTACAGCTGTTTAGTTCACAAATCGTCGCATTTCTTCTTTAACCACGTAAGCGCCAAGCAATCATTTTTCAGAAAAGGAAAAAAATTTAACGTTTTAAATATGGGTTTTAAAACAATTTTTTGTTTGCAAAACATAAATGTGCGATACTCTAAAGGATGTAGAAGCTTTTTGTTTAAAAAATTTGTTACTTGAAAATAACTGCAGCCAACAGCAAATTGCAAATTTTGTAGCTGTTTTTGGTTTGTCAAATCAGAAAACGCAAATTTCTGTCTGTAGATTAACATTTAATTTTATGTTTATCAAAAAGACATTTTAAACATTACCAAAAATACTCCGGATGGTCTGAAACTTTCCAGAATTCTTTTTATCTCAAATACAACAAATTTTGTGGTTCAGACTTTAAAATTTTCAACTGGAAATATGAAAGCCGGTGCATTTTGCATGTAAATGTTATTTATTTGTTTGGCGCTTACAAGGTTTTGAAAAAAGCTTTATTTATTTTTAGTCATACAAAGCTGTTAAGATGAGAATGTAGTCTGTTATTATCCACCACAAAAACCAAAAAAGTCAATTTCGAGAAAATGACGCTTACGTGGTTTAAGAGGAAACGCGACGAAATGTTAAAAATATTTCACATATGACATTCAATCACACTTTTACTAAATTTTGAAAAATTTTGCTTCAAATTTATGGCAAAAAATTACAATATATTGCAGATAGATTTTTTTGAAAACAAATAATTAAATTTTAGTGTAAAATTTTTTTAACTCACTATCACTAATGTTGATTAAGGCTGAAATCATCACTAGATCACCAACAAAATTTATGCAATAATTTTGCATTATCACTAAGTGTGATTAAAGATTGAAAACTTAGTGCACTACCCCCAACTATGCAACAATGGCAATAAAACTGTTAAGTGAATGCAGACATTTGTTACCAACTGTACTAAGTAACTATTGTCTGTACGTAGTTTTTGTTTCTATAGCACATGTTTTAAGTTTTAAAAAATATTGCCTTCTCGCATTGAAATTCTTGTAAAACAAGAAAAGAGTGAATAATGTTTAGAAATTGAATTTTAATATTGTTGAAGAAAATAAAATATTGGTTAATATGTCAACGGACTTTAAATAAAGAGATTATAATATTAATAAAAATATTTGCGAATAAACGAAGTTCAAAGTATTTTAAGCTGATAGAAATACGAGGGTATATCAATAAGTCTTTCTAAGGACACGAAAAAATAAATTTTCATACCCTTTACCAAAGTTGGAAAGGGATCCTTACAGTCAAATTAGCGATGTTCATCTGCCCGTAGTCAAGATGAAATAAATCATGTCTAGTCCCCAAAAACCTACAAAAAAACGCTACAGTACACCAATGTGTCAGGTTCGGTTTCGAAAGATTTGCTGTCGAAATCCTGCAACGCTTATAAAGGGTGTTTTTTATAAAGGTATAGAACTTTAAGTTGCAATAAAACAACGATGGATTATTCGATTGACATCAATTTTATTTATCCGAAAGATAATCTTGTGGCATTATATTTTAAATATGATTTCTGGCATATAACCGCCACGGCTGACGCGGATGTAGTTCAATCTGGACGTCCAATTTTCGACGACTTTTTCCAACATTTGTGGCCGTATATCGGCAATAACACGGCGAATGTTGTCTTCCAAATGGTCAAGCGTTTGAGGCTTATCCGCATAGACCAATGACTTTACATAGCCCCACAGAAAGTAGTAGCGGTATTAAATCACAAGATCTTGGAGGTCAATTCACAGGTCCAAAGCGAGAAATTAGGCGGTCACCAAACGTGTCTTTCAATAAATCTATTGTGGCACGAGCTGTGTGACATGTTGCGCCGCCTTATTGAAACCACATCTCCTGGACATCATGGTTATTCAATTCAGGAATGAAAAAGTTAGTAATCATGGCTCTATACCGATCACCATTGATTGTAACGACGTACACTTGAGGATTACCTTCACTCCAAATGCGGCAGTTTTGTTTGTTGACGTAGCCATTCAACCAGATGTGCGCTTCATTGCTAAACAAAATTCGCTTATGAAAATCGGGAACAACGGTAATCTCGTTTTGGGCCCATTCGACGAATCTACGCCTTAGTCGCAATTTACATAGGACAGAAACAGGGCAGACATTTTTTGAATTCTCTTTTGCTCTTGCTTAAACAATTTACATTGGACATAAACAAGACAGACAGATTTTTGCACATTTTATTTTCTGTGTTATATTCTTTACATGTTTGTGTGTTTCAAAAAAAGAAAAAAAGAAAAAAGCGAAAAGCAGAAAAGAGAAATGAAAAAATGTCCAGTACACTAGTCATGAAATACACACTCTACCTCTTCAACCCCTTGCCTACAAATCTCGTCTGTCTGCCCATTTTTCTGTCTAATGTAAATTGCGACTTACTGTTCAGGCGTGAGTCTATTCATGATGAATTGCCAAACCAAACTGAGAATAAATCACTTGACAGCTGTTAGATCGGTCGCCATCTTGAAAAGTAATGCCAACTTAAAGTTCTATACCTCTATAAAAAACACCCTTTACATAAATGGTGGAGTTATGGGTAAAAAAGCAATCGACTTTGTTTCCCTTATGTCTTCACTAAAAATTTATATTTTATTGGGTCCTTTTCGACCCATAATTTCTAGTACCCGATTGGTAATTCACGACTACCTTATTTTCAATCAGTCTCGTGCTGTCACTTACCCCTGCTTTCTAGTGTAGTGATTTTAGACTTTCGACTGGTAACTGTTAACCTACTTTCTCATCACAGAGTAATCGATAACGTTTGCCTATCCATAGAATTTAATTTTAATATATGTCTACCGTTATTACTATTATTAATGTAGGGAGATACCGCAGCAGACCGCTTCCTTAATGGGTCTCTCTTTGACCTTTTTCCGTCCTCAATGATTATAGGGAACCGATTTGTAATTTAAAGCAACTTTATTTCGATTGAGTCATGTACTACCACCAGCCTTTACTCTTGACTTTAGTGATTTCAGACTGTCGAGAAATTGCCAGCATTTGTCCAAGGCCTTATGCAAGCCAGTGAGCCTCTTACAGGCACAGTCTGCAAGTATCATCTTCTATTTTTATTTTGCGTAGATGATAGTCAAAGCTTCCATGGTTTGTTACTAACGCAGTTATCCAGCTTGAGTTAATTCTATTATATCTCCGCACCTTACTGGCCTTCCAACTAAGAGCCATTCGGTCTCTCTACATGTTTCCATGACCTGTCACTAACGCAGTTATCCAGCTTAAGGTACTTTTATTATATCTGAGTACCTTACTGGTCTTCTTGCCAAGGTACTCTCTGAGCACCATTCGAGCCTGTCTCCAAGTTTTTAGATTTAATGACTGCCTACCCTTAGTTCGAAACCTAATTCTAGGCAGTGCTGGACATATACACACAATGTGCGCTTCCGTCGTAGAAAGAGTCTTCACGCAACGTCTTCTTCGATTGGCATCTTGGCCGATACTTGAAGATTTTATGGCTTGTAACTAATGCAGTTGTCCAGTAAATGGTACCCCTCTGATATTCTCCAATTTCCTGTCCTTATTGCCGAGGGAATTTTGCCTCAGGATTGCTTTTCAGTCTAACCTCTCTTAGTGCTTGTTATGCGATTTAGTAATTTCTTAGATTTACAGAAATTTCGTTTAGTTTTTAATATAAAATAATATTTTTTTATAAAATATCCGTTTGCAACTGAAATATTTGAAGCTCGAAAAGTCAATGTTCGACCATCTTGATGTAAAAAGTTTTAAGCAAGCCTTGGGAATCAGTTGTATGTGTACCACAAACGATCAATTTAGTGTGCCACTTCTCTATTAGACATTAACATGTCTTAACAAAAGTCAAACTTCATATAAAAAAACATTATTTTTTTTAATACTGGTTTTTTATATGAAGTTTGACGTTTATTAAGACATTAACATGACTAATGTAGACGGGGGTTTACTAAACACAAATACTGCATAAAATCGTACGCGAGAGGTTCATAAACGTTGTGACGTGTTAGTACAACTAGACAAAAATTCAAAACTTTATGCCCTTTCGTACAACCGGCACACAACTTGAATACAATCAGCTCATAAAGGTTACAGCTTGTGTACAACCTACTGATTCCTAGAATCGGTTGTACAACTCGTCGCATCGTCTATGGCTTGCATTATATTAGACTTACAACCGCTATTTATACGTACGTATATATGTCACAAAGCATACAAATAAATGGCCATAATTTTACAAGGGTTCAGTTCTAGCCTAACCAGAGTACTTACCTAAGGAGGGCTGCGGTATAACTGTGCTTTACCCAAACTGCGGAAAAGCGTAATCTCGATGTGGAATTGCAGTCAAACTGTTGGCCAATAGATGTTAACCCAGGAATCTTTAACCATCTAGTCATTAGATCAATATGAACACGAAATTTTGCTTAATAAAACATAAATTTAAACACAAGTTTTAAATATTGATCTCAACGATATTTTCTATTTTCTATTTTCTGATTATTCTTTAATTTATAATTTTAATAATTTAATACAAACTCTTTGTTATGCAAATTTCGTATTATAAAACATTTCGTTTTCTATTTTTGCAGGAACGACCACCACCGGTGCCACCGTCACGTAACTACACCGTCACAGGTAATACAAAACTGTGTTTTCCACAAAATCGCATTATGAAAATGAATTTCCCTGAGGACACGATAACAAATCCGCCCACCGAACAATTGAAAAAAGGTGAAAGTGTTACAGTAGTTGGTGCCTCAACATGTCGTGGTCATTTGATAGTCGAACACAAAGGACAAAATTTCCATGTACCCTTTCAGTACATGGAGTTGGGGAGAGGCCATCATCAACAGCAACAACAACTTCATCACCATCTTCAGCCATCTAATGCTACTAATGCAAATGCAAATACACAAGTTAATTCGAATAATACCAGCAACAATTTGGCCAATAACAACAATGTCAACAATATTAGCAACAACAATAACAACAACAATGTTGGTAACAATGGTAATAATGTTGCAACAAGTGCAGCTGTCAAAATATAATGGGCAGTGGACAATTGTAACAACAAAATTGTAACAACATTACAAAAGTGAGGATATGAACTTCAATGTATTAAAAATTAAAAGAACGAACGAAAAAATAAAAAAAAACAAGTAGAGAGAAAAGTGCAGCGTACTATCCTGACAACGTATGAATATTATTTTCCTTTAAATGGATGCATGTGTGTAAAGGTGTATGATGCTTTTGTGAATATTACTATTTAATTACTGAAACTACAGTGGAAATAAGTGGTCATAAATAATATGACTTGAGAAAAATAATTTAAAATAAAATTTAATTGTTTAAATAGTTAATCTGAAGATGTAAAAGTAAAAGTCTCCGAAAGCACCATCTGTGCCTTAACTAAACACTTCGTCGGTATAGGGAAAGCCTAAAGGTCTATTTATACGAACGTGACATTAACAGAATGTGGCACTCGAAAATTGTTCTTATTTGAGGTTCTCTCATTGCTTTGTAATAAAAGTATAAGCAAATCAGTTGCAAGGCCTTGTTAAATTTGCGTAACTTTAATGGAACGTAACAGCCAAATCTAAATAAGTGCGCTGAGAGCTACATTTTTCATGTACGAAGCAAACCTAAAGAGCTCGGCGTCAATGCTTTGTAAAGATTTTGACAAAGAGTTAATGAGTGAAGTTGGCTGCAAACAAACTGTCATTATTTTTACTAATCGATGTCGGAATTTTAATGTATCTTTACGTTTTGAGGTCTCCTGAATCTGTTTTTACTATTTTCTCATTGACGTCTGTTTTTGGATGTATGTATATACCGCTATTTTTTGTGAACAGGTCATACCGTTTGACATATGAAAATGAAAAGGTGTATAATTTTTTGGCATAATCGGGTAGGAGTATTTTACTTTCTGCTTTATCTAGGGATGAAACGATACCACTATATTATCGATATTTTTACTCGATACAGTATTGGTCGTAAGGTGTTGGTGCCTACTCGATATCGAACAAAAAGCATCGATGCTTACTCGTATCCTTCGATTTTTTTTAGTGTAGCCAAATGTCGAAATTTTTATTGGGTACTTAAACATCCACTAGTTAAAAATCTAGAGTCCACCCTAATAATTTTTTTTTGTATACCCTCTCACAAGCATATAGAACGGTTAATTGGAGTATTTTAAGTCGCGGATTTAAAATGGTTTCCAATTCTATTTTGCTGAATTCTCTTTACAGTTTGAAATTGTGTGACGTTTTCCACCAATGAAGGAACACTTCAAAGCTTCAATCTAATACCCTGTTCAGACATAAGACTTAATTGTACAATTAGAGAACTTACGCCATTATGGGTTTAATTGAGCTCAATTCACCATACGAGAACTGAATTACTAAATTGGGCTATTAGTACATAATTACGTCACCAATTGCATAAAATACGAAAAGCAACTCTGCTGTATGTCTACTGTGAATTATGTTCAGTGAGAAAAATGAGTTCACTGCATGTTACAATAGTATTAGGTAGTAGCTTTACTACAACAACATAAAGTACATGTATTTTAGGGGTTGAAATTTAATTATCAGATGTCAGAAAAAATTACAAAGCAAATTGTGGATTTTTACTTTTAAATGCTTTGGAAGCGTAGCGCACCTAGTCTTTTATTTAAGTGAAATAATTCTGTCGTCGTGACAAACTCAAATAGCTTATACATCTGGACTACTTGATTTAAAATTTAGAGGTTTTAGTCGGTTACTATTTCGCTATACATATCTATAATTCTATCAGCAACTAGTTTCTTGAATTCTTACACATAAAATAAATTGTTTGTCTCCTTCGGGAACTCCAATATCAGCAGGAGTTTTTCTGAGTTTTTCAGATTGGCCTACTTTACGATTTCTTTGACTTGTTAAGCAAAACATGTCAAATGTTTTGTTTAACCAGGAGTTTTCGTTATTGCAGAAACCGTATAGTCTTTGTCCAAATATCAGAAAGCACAGTCGCATTTAATATTTTTTTTATATAAATTTACGTTAATACGTTGCGACTATTTTTAGCGACTATTTTAAAAGTATAGTAATCATGAAAAAAATCGAGGTCGAGATTTCGACGGATTTATACGTTTTGAGGTCCCCTGAATCCATTTTGGCTATTTTCGCGATGATATCTGTCTGTTGTGAATGCCACTATTTTTGTGGAGTTTGTACAGGTCATACCGTTTGACATACCAAAATGAAATTTAGTATGTGTTGGTATATGGAGATGAAGAGCTGTATAGTTTTTGGGCATAATCGGGAGGGGGCAAGGGGTAGTTTCCTTACCCCAAAAATTTTGTGAACGTTCTACAGGTCATACCGTACGACATATTAAAACGAAATTTAGTATGTACCTTTGTGTTATGGAGATGAAGAGCTGTATAAATTTTGGGAATAATCGGGAGGGAGCAAGAGGTAGTCTACTTACTCCCAAATTTTAAAAACGCTCTACAGGTCATACTTTATGACATATCAAAATAAGTATATACCTTTGGTTTATGGAGATGAAGAGCTGTATAAATTTTGTATAAATCGGGAAGGGGCAAGGGGTAGTTTACCTAACACCCCAAACCGAAAATAATTAATTATTCGATTCGAATATACTCTGAACTTTTATTCTTTATGTAATATATCCAGAAAAATATCTGTTTCTTTTTGGTATGGTAAAGTTGAGTGTAGGCCACTCCAGTTTTATTTGTATTCACATCACGTAAAAACTACTGGATGGTTTTTAACAAAATTTTGTGAGGAGATACCTTTGTATCCTAATTCCAATATAGGATAAAAATCAAGAGAAAGTGGAGAAAAAGCAGTGAAAGTACGCCGATTTTCTTTGCCGATTTAAAGTAACTGCATACTTTAAGGCATCTTTTATTTTTGAAATCAGTATATTTTAAGCAATGATGCGCAACAGATGGCGCTATTTTAAAATAAAGGGTAACTAATTTCCTGACTGTGTTTTACAGAGCTTTACAATAATTTTTAGAATTATATATAAATTTTAGCATTTTATCCAGGGATGGGTACCTTTATATAAAGTAAATGCCTAAGAGTCTTAAAAATTGATGTGGAGTACTTTCAAAACAAAATCAAACAAGATATTGTCAGGACGCATACAACGTTTGTAGGCACAGCTAGTTGTAAAATAAGTTAAGTGTTTAAAACAGATTGTTAAAAAAAGATTAACTTACTTTTTTACATTTTATTTATAAACAAAGCAAAGGAGAGCACAAGAACTTCAAACAAAAACAGCAATTTTACATATGTTGCATATGTTAAAGTTATCGTAAGCTAATAAGACCTTTAACCAGATCAGAGTCCGTTCAGACGTGCAATTTTTTCCCGCAATTTTCTTAAATTCCTCTTGAAATTGCATTCATCTCCACACTTCGTTTATGCAGTTTTCTTCCTTATTTGTTTTAGATATTTTTTGTTATCAAGTCGAAGGGAGCGAAAACCAACAATAAGAGAGATTCGCTACAGGGTTACATGCACATTGGACATTGTAACCCCACCAAAGCATATTCATATAAGGTAAACTCACGCCGAAAATAAATACAACACTGCAAACTATCACGTACATTTTGTTTGTGTAAAAAAGCTGTCTAAAAATTGAAGGATGTTGCTAAATATGTAAACGTTTTGTTTTAAGAAAAGTGGTAAAAGAAAATTAAAGAAATAAATATATAACCTTGTATTTTTATATCATAGGGTTTTCTACCAAGTCAAGTTACCTCAAATATCTCTTCAGGCATTTATTCTAATATATTCAAGTATTGTACTTATCGAGGAAGCAACACCCATTATTATATAGGAAGGAATTGCATGATCGTTCCATAACGGCAAAATGATTTTTTTAGAGAAAAAGGCCTCAAACAAAAACAATTTAAAGCGTGACACAGCTTCCGCCTTTTTGAGTGTTTAAAGTTTTAATCAAATCTTATTATTCCCATTTATTTACCACTCGACCCCACTGTGGACTGTAGGAAATTTAAACACAAATAAGCCCTTTAGGCAAACTCTAATCCCTTTGTACACACTTGCACACAAAACATATATAAAATGAAGAAAGACTGTAAATATTATAAACACGTAGCATTGTGTTGAAATTACATACTTATATATATATTTTTAATTGTAAAACTACTTTTCTAATGTTTTTAATTACAAATTTATTCATCGTAAATTTTTGTTTTATTTAAATTTGAATAAATGAGGAAAAAGAAGATTGTAATTAATTCTTAAGATAAAAACTTTAAATATCAACATAAGAAAATCATTTAATGATTAAAAAGCATTATTAAGTTTATTTTCAATTTTGTATAGAAAAAATACATAAGTATTTCAAAATATTTCCATAAGTATTAAAACTTCCAGCCAAGTCTTTTAAATTAAGCTGTCTGTCTTGTTTCTAAAAAGATGACGTTTTTTCCATTAAGTGCCAATTAGTTATAGATTTTAGTTTTTAATTTTACACTTATCATAAGCAACCCAGCCAAGTTCTTCCATTATTATCTACGAAGCAGTTGTTTGAAAATGGCTGCTTGTTAAGTTTATTTTGTAAAGTTTTTTCTAATTTAGTTTTAAACAAATTTATGCATTGAAAGCGTTTGAAACTTGACGCATTAATACACTATTTTTAGTTTTAAGAATAACATTTTATTTAATATCTTCATTGCAAAAATATTCGTTTAATAAAATTTGACTTGATTATTAAAATAAAACAAATAATGTTTTAATTTAGGAAAGGTTACGTTGACAAGTGTACGAGGGCTAATTGATAAGTTCGTGTCTTTTTGGATAAAAGATATACAGGGCTGTCATAGAATCTAATGTTGTCGGAATTGGATTTTAAAACCGACAAAAAAAAAATACTTTGGTGTCATGAAATCCAATATTATCGGTTTCAAGTTCGAACTTAAATTATTGTCGGTTTTAGGTGTCACATAAACCAATATTATCTTTTTTTAGTGGAAATAAACCAAACAGCTGTCGGTTTTAATTTACTTGCTTTTGTTTTTATTTTTTGCAGACGAAAATTTTGCACAAATTAAACTAAATTTATTATATTTTATAAAAGTAAATAGTTATTAATTAATTAATAATATATTACAAATTAGGGGAAAACATAAAAATAGCACCCAAACACCATGGAGTTTATGGAAAAATATCAATAGTTTGCGAGAGTCTTCAACTGGGATAAGCCAATCGTAGATTCCCGTTGGCTGAATCACTGAACAGTGCAGGTCCCCCGAAAAGTATAAATGCTCGTCACAACTAGGCTTAATAATCCTTGTGTGTCCAACCAATTATTGAAGGAATTTTGTGTTTGCTGTAGAAATAGTCCCTTGATCTGTGCTTTTCGTTCGAGCTTATTTTAAGTTGAATCCAATGAGGGCAAATGAACCGCTCCATAATTTTAAGCACATCATGTAAAATTGTTGAGAACATGCTTCTACTAAGAATATTACATCTCCGACAGATCTCTGATAGGATCCTTTAGCTAAAAATCATATTAAGCTGCAAGTTGTAGCAATCGCGGAATCTTAGAAAGTGGCATGTGTCTTTTGATTTTGCCAAGGACTAATTGCAAAGCGTCTTTGTTTTACCGATAATAAGGTATAAATCTACAAAGCAGCTTTAAGTATAAAATACTATATACTTACGCTGAGCCAGCAGCTCAAATGATTTGGTGAAATCTCGAAAAATTCTTCTGTTTACCTTTTCTGAGCGTCCCTCACAACTGTAGTAGTCATTTTGTTTTAATAAAATTTGAATAAAAAACAATTATTTTGTCAAAAAACGTAATAATAAAATGGTAAACAAATGTGCAAGTGACAAACAACAGCTGATTCGAATATCGGTTTTATTTCCATTCGAAAATAACCAAACCGACTTGGTTTCATGACACCAAATTAAACCAATATTGGTTTGCAAAACCGACTTGGATTCTGTGACAGCCCTGATAGTCTCCTTTAAGCTCGGTGCATGTAGTCTAGCTCTTTTTAAAGTTTTCATTTTCTCCATATAATCAAGGGTCTCAGAATAGGTGTTTGTCTCAAATATCTTACCACCCTGTACTTTCTTCAAATTTGCAATAGTCGGAAGGGGCTAAATCTGGGTTAGCAGATCATAACCTATTGCTAGGAGTTTTGCCAAACAATCGTATATATCGGTCTTGATTTGGACTCCCATCGCATGGATAATAGTTTTTCATATCCAAATATTCACGTAAAATGTGAGCGGTTACACTCGATTGAGATGCCTACAGGTGTGGCTGTTTATTTTTTAAAGCTCTGTAGCTCACACCATTTGAAATATCAATATGAATCGAGTAGATGCCTTTGGTATATGAAGATGAAGAAAGGTATAGTTTTTGAACATAATCAGGAAGGGTTGAGGGGTAGTTTACTTGACACCCCAACCGAAAATAATTATTTTTTCGATTCAAATATACTTTGAACTTTTATTCTTTATATAATATATCCATAAAAATACCTGTTTACATTAAGTAAAGGCCCTTCCAGATTTTTCTTTTATGATTACTTACCTTTAGTTAAAAAACATTGAAGATACAAAAAATAAAAATATGAAAACTTCGAATTTGTAAGCATATAGTATGAATGCGATTGGCTTAATTGCCACCAATTTTTACGTCATAAAGCCTTGGAGATATATATATATATATATATATATATATATATATATATATATATATATATATATAATATATATATATATATATATATATATATATATATATATATATATATGGAAGGCTTTACAATGGAAACAAAGAAATTCCTCAACTATTTGAATAAGACTTGACTCAAGGCTAACGTACTCAGACCACTATGTTATAAACAAAGCATAGGACAGCTAAGCCGCTTAATGGCTAACATAGGCGGACCGCTACCAACCATGCGTAAGCTCCTAATGGAGGCGAGCAACAGTGTTCTCCTTTATGGAAGCGAGATATGGGGCGAAAAAAATGAAGGTGAAGAAAAGGGCGAAGGTACTGCTGGCCGTGCAAAGAACATCTGCACTACGGGTAACATCTGTGTATCGTACGGTGTCCGCAAGCGCTATACAAGTTATAGCGGGAATGACCCCAATAGACCTTCACATAATAGGACGAAGGAGGATATGGTTAGCAAAACAAACCAACGACACAGAACCCAGGAGAGAAGAGCTAATTAGACAGGAGATTCTAGAAAGTTGACTTATTAGGTGGAACTCCGATACAAGAGGCAGGTAAACTGCAAGGCTCATCCCAGATACAAAAAGTGGGTAAATAGACGAAACGGAAATGTTAATTACTATTTGACCAGTATGAAAAAATGCTACACTCCCTATTGCCTTTATGAAAATGAAGACGTAACAGATGATGCAGAGTATACTTCCTTTAAGTGTTCCCGCTGGTGAGAAAATCGGCAAGAACTGACGAGCGTTTCGGGACCATTAACGGTCGAAAATATTATCGATAGCATGATAGCAGAAGAAAATAACTGGCGAGTAGTTGCAAAATATTGCGTAACATGAAAGGAAAACCGGAAACATGAATGCAGATAAGTTTAACTGCTGCAGGACTGAACGAAATCGAACGTCGATATCCTGCTGGAAAAGTGCGGACACTAGACGCAGGCGAAAAAGATGACGGTTTAAGACCAAGCAGGGAACCATCCCAACAGCTGACAAGAGGGTTTTTCGTCGCTGCTCCACATTTGTGGCAAGCCCGACACACCCACGTATAGCGACGACCATGCGAGTAGTGCATAAATGCATTTTTACCTCTCTTTTGCCACCAATTTCCTGCAGGGTAGTAACAATATTGTATTTTATACTGTTGTTGTAATTTTACTGAAATCCGCAGCATAATAGACTTGCAGTCATTGACATTACAAAACATAAGTTTTAACAAATTTTTGCATAAAGTTCTTGCAAAACAAAATGGCCGTTTCCTACTACACCCTTCAAAATACATTAATAATTTCATGATCTATTATTAATTAACAAAAAAAAAAAAAAAAAAAACTTAAGAAAAACTTTGTTGCATTGCTATTCATTTTAAGTCTACAAATTAAACACACCAAAAACATTATTCCAATTATAATTAACTTATAACATTTAGTTTGGAAACAATAAACTTTTGAAATTATTCCTAAGAGTGCAAATGAAGAAATGAATTCGAAAAATAGATATAAATTCCAAATCAGACACAAACAGAATTCTGTGGCATTAAAGACAAAAATTTATTAAGATATTTAATTTTACCCTCTGGATTAAAGCTCAATAACATTTAAACTCTTGAACAATGAAGGAGAATATAATAATAAAATTTACTTTTGTTAAAGATGTTCATTTTTGTTTTTTAAACAACACAACCACACCGACCGTGTCTTACAACAAGTCTTGTAGATGATTGCGGACAAGTATGCAGTAGTTGTGGTTTATCCTTTGTATGCCTGCCTTTTATAACAAATTGCAAGGATTTCTAGGATGGCATATTGAAATGTTCATAATGCAAATCCTAAAATGATTTATTAAAATAATTCTGATAAATAGTTGTTGAAAGTCGTTTAAGAAAAAAAAATATTCTAAAATTTTTCTAATGAGCATTTTGCAGACCAGGGCACATAATAGGCACCAATATGTGTGCGAATTCAAGGTCAGCGACATCAGATAGAAAATCGATCCTTTTTCTCAAAAGTCTAGAACAAAGATATATGAGGTGTCTCCCACTCTCCTCGCCATCAGCATTCCACCAACTTCGCAGAAACCCTTGTAAAGGACTCTTAACCGCTGTGCATGTCGTCTAATTAAGTAGCGTCCAATCAAAACAGAAACTTTTGGTCATGAAAAATAAAGTCACGTTCAACCAAGGCCACAATTTTCTTACAACTTTTTAATCATCCTAGTAGTGGCCCATAATATAAGGAACCAGAATATTTTATCAAGGAAATTAAACACTTTTGTGTATAAACATTTTTTAAGGTGTGATTTAATTTAAACTTTTGAAGTGTGTTGTTACATCAAATTTACAAATACTTTATTTTAACAAAAAAGACAAACTTTTATTAAAAAATGTCCTTTTTATTTTTTAAAACTATGTGTCTTAAATACTATCGGTCGAATGGCTGCATTGCCTTTGGCGGCATCACGTGATGCGATAGGTATAAAATTCATAAAAATTCTGTATAAAATTTGTATAATAACGAATCGTCAGTATGGTTTCATAGAGGGCGATCTACAGGGGACTTGCCAGTTTAACTATCGGAAAAATGGTGTCATTCCATTTCAGTAAAAGTATTGTAGTGAATCTAGATATATTGAAGGCTTTTGATAGAGTGTGGCAATGTGCGCTTCCGTCAAAACTTTTTGCTTCTGGTGTCGGTGATAACTTTTCTCCAGCTTCCTCCGGGATCGCACTATACGAGTTGTTATAGATGGGATTTCATCAAACGAGTTAAAGATTAACTCAGGGGTACCACAAGACTCTGTTCTTTCTCCTATCCTATTAATTTTTTTTTTCTAAATGACCTTCTTCTAACGCTATATACTCTTTTGTAGATGTCTGCAGCATTTCGTTTCGTATTTAAACCGCAGAGCCTTTTAGAGATTGGGGCCAAGCGGCAAATTATAAATGATACGCTCAATCATGATCTCGTAACAATATCTCACCTGAGTCAATTTTAACACTCGTAAGACTTAATGTTGTATGCTATAGTTTAAAATCTTTTATCTGGACTGCATTAAACCAAACGAGATGAAAACCGCGACTTCCTAAGGGACGAAAAGTTTAATACTTTTTTGTAAGACAACACTATCTGCAAAGCTTTTGGCTTGTCTTTGGTGCGGATGGAACCCGCAACCACCCGACTGATAGACTATGGAGGCACCCTGAGGTTTGCTTAGATTTGCGAGATAACGACTTCGGAGATAGAAGGATCGGAAGAAATTGTAGGAGCGACAACTCTGAAACTGAATATGAACATCAGGGCGAACATCGATTTAAGGCTAGGTGACTTAAAAATAATGGCTTTATATTTTATCATACTAAAGAGTCCGCAGTAGAGCATATGGTGGTAATAAAGACCCGACTGACATAATATTTACTGCATAATTTTTGAAGGGATTACCTTCAAGCAACCAGAATATGCCTTCAAAACTATCATTGATTCTTTAATTTCTTTAAATTATCCGCCTTTCATAATTTCAATATCGAACAAAACAGCTGGTGACTACTACGTTTTACACAATCTAAAACTGTTTGATTGTGATGAGTTTCATTGTGATTGTGAGTAGAAAACTAAATAATTAACCTACTGAAAACATACAATTAAAGACGAAAGAAGGCATAGTTAAGTTGATAAAAATCTCAAACAAGCCCATCAACATCCTAACACGACGACAAATCAAATATAACAAAACTTATTTGAATTAAGATCTACCAGAATTGCATCACTAAGTAAGCCTCCTGTGCAAGCTTCGATCAGAAGTTGCGTATAATGTAATACTAAAAAAAGCAATCTATCGATGGCAAGATGCCCATGATTTATCCTGGTATTCATAAAACTCCAGTAAAAGGTGTCTGGGAGCTGCCTTCGACTGTGTACAAAAAGGATTCAAAAGAGCAGACACACAGACTAGAAAATGTTGTAAACAAAATATCCAAGTAAAAATCGGACTTTTACACTATATATACTACACTATACTTTACACTATATTTACTATACTATAAGACTAATTTTAATCTGACGTTAATTGCCCAATAAAAAATATCTTATAGTTTTGTAGGATAGATACCGAAGCAGACCACTAAGTTTATGGGTTGTTACCCTACTCTCTTATTCCTCAATGATTTATCGTACTCTTTCATTGACTTTTGTTCTGTCACGAGCCTCAATCACGACTGTAGCAATTTCTAACTACTGACTGGTAACTGTCGACCTTCTTCCTCATCAGAAGGTATATCATAATTGCTAAATTTGTTTAAGGCTAATGACCACTGCAGCATCTACACTTTTTTAATATCTGATAATGATATTTGAAGTTTCGATGCCTTATGACTAACGCAGTTATCCAGTTATAGATACCCCTATTATATCCAAGCATCTTTTTAACTTTCCTGTAAACGTTGTATTGAGAAGAGTCTTTGGAGGGAATCGAAAGGACAACCCCTGAAGCATCCAACAAAATGTCTTTTAATTTATTCAAAATAGTGAGTTTAACGCCCAGAATTTTTTTGCGATTCTTGAGGAAAATGAGAGCCAATAAGGTTGGTCAAGCGGATACCCACTTTCGGTTTTGAAATTATTTATTTTTTTAAGACAACACTATCTGCAAAAGTGTTTGTGAGTTTCTCTAGTAGTTTCGCTCAACTCAACAGTTGGGTATTGTCTGCCATTTTTTCTAAAATAAAATTTCTTAGCTAAAGTCAACTCGACCTCAACAGCTAAGCGAATAGTGTTTTGCCGTTTCTTATTCTTTTTAGCTAAAATAATTAATTTAGTTAATTTAGATTTATCTTTTCTCCCTCTTTTTTGAATTGTTTACATTTGTCAGCTCTTCATTTTGCAAAATAATTATCAAGTCTTTTCTAAGATGTAACTGCTGGGATCAACAGTTGTCAACAGCTTCGTAGCAGTTGAGCTCAACAGTTACGTCTTATAAACGTACCCATTGCCAATCGTAACAAAATATGATAAAATTTTTTCATGGCATTTGACTTAACATTGATATCATAATTCCGAATTGTGAAATCAGTTCACGTGAAAACTACAAAAAACTCTGATCTGACGCTTTTATATCTGACCTATATATGTTCATATATAAAGGTTTTCCCCTGGAACTGTAGAAATAAGAAAAAAAACCTTATGAGAGATAAATTTACAGAACTGTCCAGATGCTAACTTGGCCCTCAATGAATTGTGTTATAGGTTACAACAGTATGCAAGAAAGTCAATGAACATGGCCTGTAAAAAAAGCAAAGGTTAGAAAAGAGGGGAAATATGAGGGACAAATGTAACCGAAAATATCCCGTAACTGTTATTTCAAAATGAGAATAAATTAAAATCCTTTTTTATTTTACCGATTTTGATATTTAATTACACTTCTATTGTACGAAGAAAGATTTATTTCTTTGGAATATCGAAAAACAACGACAAAGGTTTAAATATGTTTTATCACTCATGGATGATAGAAACGAGATTACGCTATATCACATATAAAATGAAAATATTCTGCACATGTTGGACAAATGACGACACCAGTACTGGGTCTCTATTGGCTAATAATTGTGATTTAATTTGTAGGGTTGCCAACTCTTGCTTATTACACACATTTTTTTGTACGAAATTATAGGAATTATATATTTGACAAGTAACTTCATCTAACAGGAAATCATGAGCATACCAGTTATTAGCGATAGACCAGCTGATTATTTTTGTTTTACTTTCTTCCTGATAAATAAAATTACATTAAAGTATGTAAATGTTTTTTGGCGTGGTTCATGGTGTTATTAACTGAACCCAACGAAAAGTTAAAACGTAACGATTAGTGTCAAAAGAAAACTTAATAAGGGTACAGTTTGGTAACTGTGCTGGGCACTCTGTCATTACAACATCCTAGAAAATAAAGCTGCATACGAGTTGGCACAAGCTGAAGCTGATTTGGACATAAATATCAGTTGTGAGGACATATGTATACCCTGGTCTCGATTCTGTGTATGGGAGGATGAGAGAAAAATTTAGACGTGATGCTGACACAATGTGTAATCACTCATTGAGATCCACATAGAAGAAATCCTTGCTGCAGGAAAAAGGTAATGAAGAACGGAATTAGCTGTTACGTATGAGTAAGTCTGAACTGAGAATGTATGAAGGTATTATAACAGGACATAATGATATTCGATATTTCTTAAAAAAGATTTGACTTTGTGATGATTATTTGGCGAAGAAGAGGAAAACACATTCCATTATCTTTGTTAGTTGCCCTACATTATCACATACTCGTAATAAATGTTTGGACTCTTTTTTCTTTTAGAATATGAAGATTTTGAAGGGTGTGCAAGCTATGCTAATTGTCAAATTTACAAAGCTAACGGGACTACTAAGGGGGATTGATTAGAATGGAGCTATGGACAGTGGAACATATTAGAGGAGTCACTATGGATATAACGAGTGATTTTTTAAGAGCTTGAGAACTTTTTTTTAAAAAAAAACGCATAAAATTTGCAAAATCTCATCGGTTCTTTATTTGAAACGTTAGATTGGTCCATGACATTTACTTTTTGAAGATAATTTCATTTAAATGTTGACCGCGGCTGCGTCTTAGGTGGTCCATTCGGAAAGTCCAATTTTGGGCAACTTTTTCGAGCATTTCGGCCGGAATAGCCCGAATTTCTTCGGAAATGTTGTCTTCCAAAGCTGGAATAGTTGCTGGCTTATTTCTGTAGACTTTAGACTTGACGTAGCCCCACAAAAAATAGTCTAAAGGCGTAAAATCGCATGATCTTGGTGGCCAACTTACCGGTCCATTTCTTGAGATGAATTGTTCTCCGAAGTTTTCCCTCAAAATGGCCATAGAATCGCGAGCTGTGTGGCATGTAGCGCCATCTTGTTGAAACCACATGTCAACCAAGTTCAGTTGTTCCATTTTTGGCAACAAAAAGTTTGTTAGCATCGAACGATAGCGATCGCCATTCACCGTAACGTTGCGTCCAACAGCATCTTTGAAAAAATACGGTCCAATGATTCCACCAGCGTACAAACCACACCAAACAGTGCATTTTTCGGGATGCATGGGCAGTTCTTGAACGGCTTCTGGTTGCTCTTCACTCCAAATGCGGCAATTTTGCTTATTTACGTAGCCATTCAACCAGAAATGAGCCTCATCGCTGAACAAAATTTGTCACATTTGAACATTTCGAACCGAACACTGATTTTGGTAATAAAATTCAATGATTTGCAAGCGTTGCTCGTTAGTAAGTCTATTCATGATGAAATGTCAAAGCATACTGAGCATCTTTCTCTTTGGCACCATGTCTGAAATCTCACGTGATCTGTCAAATACTAATGCATGAAAATCCTAACCTCAAAAAAATCACCCATTATAATGGTCTTGTGAATCTACATACACAATATTATATGTGATCCTCTCTAACCTAACCTAACAGTTTGGAAAATATTATTTAAAAAATAGTTGTTGAAAATGTGATTTCTTTATCATAAGTAACTAATTACTTAGAAGGACTTGTGTAAGGCTTAGTAAATTTTTCATCTTTAGATACTTACCCCCGTCTTCATAAGCCATCAAAATGTCTTAACAAAAGTCAAACTTCATTTAAAACAAAAACAGTATTAAAAATGTTTTTTTTATATGAAGTTTGACTTTTGTTAAGACATGTGATGTAAAGACGCCCTTTTACAATTTCATAGTTAAAACTTCAAGAGTATATTTCGATTAATAATGACCAGTTTTAAGAGTTTTCTAAATATTATCTTTATTTTGTAAATTCCAAAATTTAATATTTATGTAAACATATATATTTTTCTTTTGTGTTTCAAATTCGAGACTTTCGAAATTTAATTCTAATTAACGGTAGTTTTAAATTGTTCTTTAATAACTTATATATACATACATTTAAGCAGAGTTTATACTAAAAAAATTGTTTAGATCGTAACTTTCGTTTCCCTTGCATTTATAGCAACGACAATGAAACAAATACTCTATTTTGTTGAAGGTTTTCTACGCTACGTTACGTTACAGTTGAATTAATTGTAGTATACAATATGTTTTTAGAAGACGAATGAAAAGAAGAGTTTTGTGCTGGCATTTTTCAATAATTTTTTAAGTATTTTTATTTTTATTTTATTTATTTTATAATTTTTTTACTAATAATTTTTATTTTAATTAAATTAATGAAAAACTTAAAAGTAATTAAACTAAATTAATAGAAAAGCATTTTTAATTTCAAAACTTAAACGAAACTACTTTCGAGGGGACCTTGTTTTGGTGATTGTTTGGTTTTTTTTGTTCTTTTTAACATTTAATAAATTATTTTAATTAACTTAAATACTAAAAAATAGTACAATTTTTTGAACATTTATTAATTAATATTATTTTTGATTACTTTTTTATTTATAAAACTTATAAATTTAAGGAACCATTCATCTTAGTAGTTTTTCAGTTAGTTATTCCGTTCGCTATATATGTATATTTTCGCTAAGTAATAAATATTTTTTTATATAATTTTTGGAGCAACATTTTAATAATTTAGTTTAGTGCAATTTTTTCCAGTAAAATATCGTTTGAATTTTTTATATTTTTATAAATTTATATATGTACATACACAATAAAATAAAACAAAGAAATATTTTTAAGGTTAAATTTCTTGACATCATTCCAATTGTTGTGGGTCTTTTTTTAATGCTTTTCCCATATGCTGAGTAACTGTTGTATTTGATTTTAGTTTATTTTTTGTTTGTGGGATCTATCGTTGACTAGGTAAATGACCAGTAGCTGAAAGTATGTATCCATCAGCTTAAGCATCGGTTTCCGAACGTCTCCTTCGGCCTGGACCACCGGGGAAATTTGCCGCTGCCAGACCCATGCGATGTTTTGCTTCTTGTGCACCGGAAAAACCGCGTGCTAAACCGAAGTCAACGGTACGCTTAGAGCTAGTCCAAAAGAAATGAAAAAATAGATATCAAATAAGTTACTGAATAAAAGTGGTTTTGCACGACGTGTATTTGTCATATGACTTGTCACTTTTCCATGTGTAAAGTCTAAACACGTTGTGTGAACCCTTTCAAACATAACATGTGTATTTTCCATGTGTACAATACATATGACATTTTTCATTTAGAACGTGTTCTATTTTGATTTGACAAAGCATCTGACATCCTGTAATGCCAACTGTATATTTTGTTATTTTATGCTTTTTGTGGCACCAAGAGCACTAAAAATGTGGTAAAAGCACTAGGTTTGAATCTTTGCATCAGTTGTGGTTGGAAATAAAAAACTGTGTGGCGTCAAAATTATATATTGTACGTTATATCACATGTAATTACACATGTACGTTTGAAAACAAAAATTAAAACCGTATGTAAAATGGCTATTTTGACACATGAAATTACATATGGGTTATCATGACAAATACACGTCGTGTAAAACCATTTTAAGTAAATTCCTTAAAAAAATAAAATATTTTAAAATTTCAACTTTTTTAGGGTTTCATACCCAAAGGGTTAAAACGTAACCTTAATAATATGGCTCTGATTTTTGTACGCCTGTCACAGGCCTTTATCTCTTAAGACATTTAAATTTTTACGGAATATTTATTATTATAATTATTATTATTATAATAACTAATAATTAAATAATAACTAATAATTAAACTAAAGAAACGTTTAAAATTAAATTTTAGTTAAAAGCATTAAAAAGTTTTTATTGCAGATAATTGGATTTAACACCGTTTTTTGCTTTTATTACTATTAAGTAAAAGGACCTAAGTGCCGCGATCCAAGGTATATTTTGTACAGCTTTTACCTCCCGTCTACATCAGACATAAAATGATAAACATTAACACTAACATCATGTAAGTGTTACCCCGTCTTCATTTGCCATCAGCATGTCTTAACAAAAGTCAAACATAATTTTTAATACTGGTTTTTATTAAGTTTTACTTTTGTTAAGACATGTTGATGGCTAATAAAGATGGGGGTAAAAATTTGTTATAAAAGCTGTTTATAACATGACAATGTTGTTGGTGTATATTAGTTTGACAGTATTATTTTCTAACAGCGTCTGTATCTGTTGCTCAACCGTCCTACTACTACTATCTGCTGTGCAATAAGCATTGTGTTCAAACAGAAAATGACATAAACTCATATTCGCCACATAACAACATGCACAAATTATTTCCGTTGCCTTGCCGGCGTCATGTTTATGTTGTTTAAATTGATGGCTAGTTAAGACAAGTTCTAGTCTATAGATAAAATCAATAATCTCTTGCGGTGAGAGATCATTGACCTACAGTGAAGATAACCGAGTGCCTAGGGATTTTGCTCTACATGACCCCAAGGTAGTACATGCACAGATTACGTGCTCCAAAGTTTCATCGTGCAGCTCACAGTACCTACAATTTTTTAATCTTAGTGTTTTCCATTGTATCAAAATTAATGGTAACCAAGACCACAATGTCCGGTAAGCTATCTAATAAGAAAGCCTTTAGGATGTATACCGATAGAACGGTATAAAGCACTTTAATTGTCTTAGCCCTGTCAGAGTTTTTCAATGACGAGAAACCGCTGCTCAGCAATCAGTTTTTTTCTTAGCACATTCACTGTGGACAGGCCACAGAAGGGTTCTGATTCTATAAATCTACGTTGGTTCCTAGGTTGGCTAAACGCTACACCTGGGCCCTATTCCACAAACAACTTATCAACTTTTCACTTTGCACTTATCAAAATGCAATTTTTGGAAAAGTGATAAGTGTTACTGTTCCACAATTATCTTTGCAAATCTCACTTTTCACTAAGCAAATTTTTGCAAACACTTTGCAATCTTTACAAAAACTTTGCACCTTTTGTAAAGTCTTTGCGTTTTCTTGCAAAGTGAGTGTGAAAAGTGTTCCACAAAGCATTTAATCATCTTTGCATTTCTGTCTTATAACTTTTCACTTTGCATTTCTAAATATAACTTGTTAAAATAAGTAGAGTAGAGAAATGTAAGTATTTTTTTATTTATTGTAAATAATATTTTAATTTTATTAGTCGAACTATTCATTAACATACAAAGGTAATTTTCAGGCTTAAATTCTTTTTATTCTGACTGTTGAGGGAAAGCTTTTTATTAAAATAAAGTGATTAATTTTAAAGAAAAAATTGGAAAATTTTCTGCATTTTCTGGATCGCTGCATCCGTCTTCAGCATTCTTCGCATTCATCTACTTTAAGTGGTGTTTTAGTTGAAAACATCATCTATTTAACGCTGATGAAGGAATGCGAGAAAACTTGTATTCAATTATCTATCGTCAGTTAGTGAGAACGAAGTCTATTTAAAAATATTTCTTCAAGTAAGCCTGACTACAAAATTTCATCTGCATTATTGTAAATATTTCAGGGACCTTAAATAACAGTTGTCAAAAAAAAGGTAGATCTATATTGTCATATATTAATAGATTTATATTGACGAACTCTTTCAGAATCTATGGTGATCTTAAAAAATCATTCTCAACTCCATAGTTAAGAATTATTTTTCAACGAAAAAATAAAAATTTAAGTGAAACTTTTAAAAGGAGATTTTTATTTTTCCGCAATAAAAAAAAAAAAAACTTTTTTCAGGAGTTTTATTTTTCCGTCTGAAAATAAAACTCATTTTGTTTATTTACATAATTTTTTTTTGTGGACATATTTGAACGGAGGCCGCTCAATACCAAAACATCCGGTGAAGATCTTTAATCAAACAATAACCAACAAATTGATGTCATGATGGTTTCAGAGACTCATTTAACAACAAATAGCTTTTTTAAAATCAATGGCTATATATTATATGACACTAAAGACCCCCGTGGCAGAGCATGTGGTGGTTCAGCAATTCTAATAAAGGCTCGAATTAAACATCATTTACTGTGTGATTTTTGTGAGAACTATCTTCAAGCAACAAACATCTGTATTGAAGAATTTCATCAAAACTTAGTTATTTCTTCGATTTATTCACCTCCTAGGTTTCAAATATCAGAGAGTCAATATAGCGATTTCTACAAATCACTAGGTCCCTGTTTCATAGCATCAGGCGACTACAACGCTAAACATATGTTTTGGGGATCAAGACTTATTACTCCAAAAGGTCGTGTTTTATTTGACACTATTTAAAAAATGCGTCTGAATGTGACAACCCACCTATTGGCCTACTGATCGACAAAAAATACCTGATGTTATTGATTTTGGCGTGACTAAAGGTATTTCGAGAGAAATGATTAAGGTTGAAGCGTCACTCGAATTATCCTCAGATCATTCACCCACAATAGTCTATATATGGAACCAGCAAAATATTGTGTCACCAACAACTAGCACAAGCATTAATTGGTTGAAATATAGAAAGTATCTCAGTACTCACTGTTCGGAAAATATACCGCTGAGAAAACCAGAAGACGTGGAACAAAGTCTTATTAATTTTGATCAAATCCTCAAATCAGCTGCCCAACATGCAACAGTAACCCGACAATCAGCTACATACAATCAAATTTACTTCATAGATGTCGAGCGGCTCTTGGCTGAAAAAAGGAAAATTAGAAGAGAGTGGCAAGCACACAGAACTCCTCAACTCAAATCTAGACTTAAAGATTGCACGAAATGGCTAATACAGCTGCTAGAATCTCGAAGAGTAGCATCTCTGAAAAATTACTTGGAAGATCTCGACGCAACTGCACAATCAGATTATTTATTATGGCGTGCATGTAGAAACCCTAAAAGGCCAGTCGTACGTAAGTCCCCCTTGCAAACTTCTTGTGGAGTCTGGGCAAGAAATGATACCGAAAAAGGTAATTTATTTGTTGATCATTTGAAAAAGGTTTTCACTCCAAATATGTGTACTGATATAATTGAGTTGCCACTAGTAGGGACTAGTGCCGAAGTACACCTATGATTTGAATTTAGCGATATTGAAAGGGCAATAGCGGTTTTAAACACCAAAAAACTCCCTGGGGTTGATAAAACAATTAACAAGATGTTAGTTGAGTTGCCCCTTATAGGTCGCAGAATTATTCTGTTTGTTTTTAATGCCATCTTACATCTTGCGTACTTTCCCACAGAGTGGAAAGTTTCTTTGATTACTATGATTCCCAAACCAGGAAAGGACCACACAAAAGTAGAATCAATCAGACCTATAAGCCTTTATCAAACATGTCAAAGTTGTTTGAGAGAATATTATTAACTAAGCTGAATCCACAAACTTTCACACTGCGTAGGGACTCATGCCCTCCTGTTCGCATAAATAACCAAATGATACCACAGCTTTCAGACGTTAAATATCTGGGTATACATCTTGAACGTCGCCTTACTTGGAAAAGCCACATTTATTTCAAGTTAACACAAATGAAACTAAAAGCAGTACAACTAAATTGGCTTATTGGCAGAAACTCTACCCTACTGTACAAGTCGATCCTCAAATCAATTTGGTGTTATGGGATTCAGATATGGGGCACTGCCTCAGCTAGCAATGTAGAAAAAACTCAAAGGCGCCAAAATAAGATACTACGTATGATTACATCTGCTCCCTGGTATATAAAAAATTCGAACATCCACAAAGACCTAAACATGCCATCAGTTAAAGCAGAAATAGCGAAACATGCAGTCACATATCTAAAGAGGCTTGAATCTCATCCAAACCCTTTGGCGCGTAACATGTTGAATGAACCTGGTTACATTCGACTAAAAAGAAGAGATACTGCTTTTCTTGGCCGTACATTAGAGGGATGACCCGCAAATGATTGCAAAATCCGTGAAACAAACATTATTTTTGTCTAGCACTGGCTGGACTTAAAAAGTATATTTTTATATTAGACTTAAGATACAAGTAATTATTGTTAGTTCAAAAATATTGAAGATCAATAAACAATTTATGAAAAAAAAAACAATAACAATTTAAAAACTTACATTATTTTAATGACGATTTATTTTATTCAATTGAATAAGCAGTTGATTTTCAGCCGACAAATCTTGTGCTCAAATACTTCTTTAACTTTATTTAAAATGAAATCAACTTGGATTTTATTTGAACGATAGCACTCTTTTAAAATAAAGTTTTGTAGTTCTGGAAAATTAATTCGGTCTCTATAATTTGTTGCTATAACAGCGCCTTCATTATCGTCGAACAAAAACCTTATTAAAGTTATAGTAATATAAATTTGCAAAGCGATCGTTTACCTTGCAAATTTATGACAAACTTATCAAAATTTGCTTTGCAAAAATAGAAATTAATGTTTTTGTGGAACAAAACAGCATACTTTTTGCAAATTCTTTGCAAATTACACTTTTCAATATAAACTTTGCACTTTGCAGAAGAGAGCGTACGTGGAACAGAAATTGCAAAGAGAATATAAAAATTGCAAAGACTTTGCAAATTACACTTATCAATTTCAACTTATCACTTATCAAATTTTATAGTTCTGTGGAACATAAAGTTTTGCAAATTGACGAAAAATTTGATAAGTGCAAAGTGAAAAGTTGATAAGTTGCTTTGTGGAATAGGGCCCAGCTTTTGATGTTTATAAAAATCAAATTTAGTAGGATGTTGGACAAACGAAATATATTTTTCTAGTATAAAAAGAAGCTTTTAAGTCGTTCGTTTGTTTGAAATCAAGTAAGATATACATTGGCATAGAAAGGCCATTCTGAGGGGTGC
The DNA here is from genome assembly GCA_949628195.1 of Phasia obesa. NCBI lineage: Eukaryota > Metazoa > Arthropoda > Insecta > Diptera > Tachinidae > Phasia > Phasia obesa. The sequence continues at coordinate 123,729,810 of OX451216.1, forward strand.
AATGCTTCCTTCAGACTTGCTGTTGCGCCTCCCAGAAATTTTTAAAATTATTCTGTATACATATATTAATTTTCAGAAGAGTATTCTCCAATAAATATGTATGTCCTCCTACGCCAATGGATATATACTTTACTTCATCTAATCTTCTTACCATTTATACCGACTAATACTTTCTTCAAAAAATTCTTAGGTAGACAAAAGCTTTGTACAGCGGTCTTCCTGTAATTTTTAATGTAAGAATGTTCAAGAGTATGCAATCACTTTCTCTATCTTCCTTATCTCATTAATTTTTCAATAATTATTTTATGGATTAATCTTATATTTTAGTTGAGTTTTTTGTTATTTAGTATTAAAATACTGCTTAAAATTTGAGGTTTATATCTATTTTTGTTTTTCATCCATGTTAGGAAATATTTATTTAAATTTTATAACTTTAAACAGCCGTCATGTTATTTCTTTCCTTAATGAAATTAAATTTAAATATCATCCTTAACATTATAATAAAATAAGTTGACAATTCTCAGTGACACGCACCAGCCAACAAATAGATTTCAAACAACAACAGGCACGAGAAAAAAAAACTTAAATTAAAAAGTTCAACTTACTTTTCCAAATCGTTGCGAGCTCTCATTATAGTTTGTCCAAAACGTGACACTAATTCCATAAGAACATCGTCCGGTATGTCTTCGAAGTCATTATTGTAGTATCCATTATTTTGACTACAGTTTTTGTAGCGATTGTTGTAGTTGATGTTGTTGTTAGTTGTATTGTTGAATTAAAATGAGAAAGGAGGAATCGAGTGAATTGTTGTGGAAAATATGTTTGTAAGTAGTTTATAATTAAATTAATGCTGCTTTAATTATTATTATTATTATTATTAACTCTTAATCTATAATAGACTTAACAGAAATGCTAATTTGAGGAGATGTTAACAATAAATGATGAAACAGTTGTGATGTTTTATATTAGTAGTGAGGTTTAAGCACAATATAAGAAGGAGTTTTCAATTAGGGCTAAAAATAATATAAGGACGAAGAATTTACATAAATATAAACAATAGTTAGGAAAAAGTAAAAACAGATGCTTTTGCATAACTAGAGAACAAGTCAAATTAACATTTAAAATGGCTCAAATTTATACGATGATGACATCTCGATTGGGTTATGCACTCAGATATAAATATATGAAAATTTCCTTAAAATTATGTCTTAAATTAATTACAAGTAATGAATTCATTTATTTTTATTTCACTTCAAAATATTATTCTTCTAAAACAACATGATAGAAGGAGGTAACTACATTAGGCTGTTTAGCTTTCCTGTGTTTTGTAAAGGAAATACTGGTTCCTCTAAATATGTCTGTTATCTTGGGAATGTTATTTATAAAGTAGCATTTTAATGCTTTAATTTTATATGTAACTAGCTATCCCCGATGCGCTTCGCTACACCCATCCACAAAAAATACAACAAAAACACTTGGAAGAAAAGTATGACCAACCTTTAATGCGAAAACGCACGCTATTCTCACGTCAAAAATTTTCCCATCCAGCCTGTTTTTTGCTAGACTATACGTATTAACACGATAACAATTTTTCACTTTGCATAGGAGGTATAACGCCCTCCATTCAAATTCAGTCTGTGTTTTTTCTACACAATGTATCTTATTAAGGGGGTTACTGATGCAAAATTCCAAGGCGCTACCTATTGCAGTTCTCTAGATACAGGATAATAATTTTTTACTTTGTATGGGGGGTACCACGCTCACTGTCCCAATTCAGCCTATGTTTTTCTAGAGTATGCGCGTGGGTATAGGGTTTACTTGTAACCACTTTGAAAACCATACCTATTATAGTTCTCTATGTACACAATAATCATTTTTCACTTTGTATGGGAGGTACCACGCCCGCTGTGTCCCACTTCATTCTTTATTTTGGCAGACTATGCGCTATAGCACAAAGGTTACTCTTGCAAAGTTTTACGGCGCTATCTATTGTAGTTCGCCAGGAATACGATAATAATTTTTCACTGCGAGGTACCACGCCCACTATTTCAATTCAGTCTGTTTTTAACTAAACTATGTACGTTAATATGGCGGTTATTGGTGCAAAATTCCAAGGCGCTAGCTAGTGCAGTTCTCTAGATACAGGATAATAATTTTTACTTTGTATGGGAGGTACCACTCCCGCTATTCCAATCCAGTCCATCTTTCTCTAAACTATGTACGTTAATATAGAGGTTACTGGTACAAAATTTCAAGGCTCTACCTATTACTGTTACCAAGAAACACGATGATAAATATTTACTTTGTATTTACCTATCTACTAAAAAACTGTGAAAAATTCAGAAAGATCGGTTCATTCGGCAGATCGGCAGCTATAGCTTTTCGACAAACAAACAAACAAACATACAAACAAACAAACATACAAACAAACACATTTTGTGCTTTATATATATAGACTCAAATTAAAATTTCTTTTAAAGAAGTTTCAAATCTTTAAAAAGGTGAGAAGTGAGAAGAGGGTGAATGTTTTTGTTATAAGCAGGAAATAACAGTGGAAAGTTTTTAAATGTTTAAAACAATTAGCAAACAAATTTTATCAAACTAATTATTTTTATGCTTGAGGTGGTAATCCCAATTCACTTTAGACACCTCGCTAAATATATTGTTACGAAAGAAGAATTTATTCATTATAAGCTCTGAACAACAATACTCTCGAACTACAACAACAACATTAATGGCTTATTTTCTTACAATGATGGAAGAAAGAAACGCCTCATACAAAAATTCGCATTTACGCATACACACACACACACAGATTAAATAAACACTCTTCTGTTAAATACACAGCCACATACATAAATAAAAGCATAAACAAATAAACAGCCACACACACAGGTATAAAGAAATAAATAGCCACAAACACAGGTATAAAGAAATAACCAATCTCACAAACAAAAACAAGAGCAATAACAGTCGAACCTGCCAGATATGTCTGGAATAGAACATTCTGGTGCTCTTAAAGCACCTATATAAATGAATCGTGCTGGCGAGTAGTATTGCAGTATTAATTTAAAAGTCAAAGAGTTAAGTTGTCGAATATTAAGAGTGTTTAACAGTTTGCTGTATTTTTGAACAGTGGTGTTAAGTAAATAAAGTGAATTACAGTAAAAGTAATAACAGTGTGTATTTATTTTGCAATAAAAAGAACCCAACGTAAAGTAAAAACGTAACAATTGGTGACAGAAGTGAAATTGTAAAATAAAATAACTTAAAAAAATAATAAAAATGAAATTTGAAGAACTTAAAGTGGAGCAGCTGAAAAAGGAGTTGAGTAAGCTGGATTTGCCAACAGAAGGTAACAAAACTGATCTACAGAAGAGGCTCATAGATGAATTCAAGCGTCGTGGCATGGACATTGGCGCATATGAGTTCGATGAAAAAGAGGTGGCAGAGGTATGTAGCCGTGAAACAACAACAGCAAGTAGCATGGACTTCAGTACGATGTTTGCCGCTATGATGGAGAAAATGGGAGAAAACTCTAGAATGCTTCTAGAAAATGTAAACGGAAAGCTAGTCGAAGTTCAGGAAGCTTCTAGAGCAAACAGTGAAAAACTGTTAGCTGAAGTAAGAGGTGAAGTACAGGAAGCTTCTAGGGCTAACAGTGAGAAACTAGAAAAAGTTAACGAGCAGCTACAGGAAATTTCTAAAACCGTCAATAAACGTGTTGACATCTTAGAAACAAAAGTCTGCAAGTTCGATGAACAAATCTCTGCCGTAGAAGTGCAACTGTCTGGTTTAAACAGAAAAGTGAATCTTTTAGAAACCAGTGGCGTCGAAGTACAGGAGAAGGATGTCGATGTAAAGCTGCAGGAGCTTGAAAACAAAATTATGAGCCTGGAAATAAGAGAAGGTCCAGTACGGGTAGTGACTGAAAACACAAATAGGATAAAAGCTCCCAGTTTCGACGGCACCATACCCTTCAACGTCTTCAAATTTCAGTTTGAGACAGTGGCCAGTAAAAATCTATGGAGCAATGAAGAAAAAGCGATTGAGCTGATTCTGGCACTTAAAGGATCTGCAGCAGAAGTCCTCGAAAGCCTACCAACTAGCTGCAGAAATAATTATGAGGACATAATGGTGGCGTTACAGCGGAAATATGGCGGCGATCATAAAAAGGAGCTGTATAGAATGGAGCTACGCGGCAGGCTGCAGAGAGCAAATGAGACGCTTCAGGATTTCGCCATGGAGATAGAGCGCTTGGTGCAGCTAATATACCCTGGGGAAAACCATCCACTTTTAGAACAGTTCAAAGTGGAGGCATTTGTTAATGGTATTCGTGACCCAGATATTAAGCACGCAGTTTGCGCTAAGCAAAACACATCCTTTGCTGAAACCATTACTTACACTCTGGCTCAAGAAGCAGCAAAAATCATTTCGAGACCGCAGTCATACAAAGTGCGAAAAGTTGAAGTAGCTGCTGAAGATGAGAAAACAACAATGGACGACATAAAGCAAATACTTGAATCGGTAAAGAAAGTCTTAGATGAAAGGCAATGTAAAACAAACGCCAAGTGCTTTAATTGCGGTAAAGTCGGCCATTTTCAAAGAAACTGTAAGGCAGCAAGAAAACGATCCAGATCTGTTTCGCCGCCAAGAAACAATAAACGTGCGACTCATGGAACATCTCGAGAGTCGATGTTCCATGCCAAAGCCAAGCAGCTGCTACGAAAGTACGCCTCTGTCTTCGCCCTAAAAGATAAAAGCCAAGGTAGAACGGCAATAGTGAAGCATGAAATAAATACTGGCGAAGCGAGGCCCATAAAACAAGCCCCCAGGAGCATTCCCCTAGCCAAGCGGAGCGAAGTAAAGCAGCTAGTCCACGAAATGGAGCGAGACGGAATTATCGAACCATCTTCGAGTCCTTGGAGCTCGCCGGTGGTTTTAGTAAAGAAGAAAGATGGCAGCACTAGATTCTGCGTTGACTACAGAAAGCTCAACGATGTCACCAAAAAGGACAGTTATCCGCTACCAAGAATCGACGACACCTTAGACACGCTAGCAGGTACTAAGTGGTTTTCTACGTTAGATCTACAGAGCGGTTACTGGCAAGTTGAGATAGCGGACAAGGATAAAGAAAAAACTGCTTTTAGTGCTCTCGATGGTTTATGGCAGTTTAATGTTATGCCATTTGGTCTCTGCAACGCTCCAGCCACCTTCGAGCGTTTAATGGAACGAGTGTTAAAAGGACTCAATTGGAAGTCATGTCTGGTGTATCTGGATGACATAATTGTCATGGGAAAGACCTTCGATGAACACCTAAGGAATATGGAAGAAGTCTTCAGGCGTATATCAGCGGCTGGACTGAAGCTCAGTGTTAAGAAATGTGCATTGTTTCAGAAGGAAGTCAAATACTTGGGGCATCGTGTAACAGCAGAGGGCATATCAACCGATGAAGATAAAATACGGGCAGTAAAGGACTGGCCTCGTCCTCAAAATCTTCACGAGTTACGAAGTTTCTTGGGACTCTGCACATACTACAGACGATTTGTGCCAAATTTTGCTAGTGTTGCTGCGAGCCTACATGAGCTAACCAAAAAGTCGCGACCTTACCAGTGGAGTGAAGCAGCCGAGGAAGCATTCCAGAAGCTCAAGGAATTGTTGTGTGTGGCACCTATCCTGGCATATCCAGTAGCTGGGCAAAAATTCATGCTAGACACTGATGCGAGCGGATATGGAATAGGAGGCGTGCTGTCGCAAGTGGTAGATGGGACAGAAAAGGTTATAGGCTACTACAGCAGAATACTTTCGAAGCCTGAAAGAAACTATTGCGTAACGCGACGAGAGCTTCTAGCAGCATTGGAGTGCATAAAACACTACCACAAGTATTTGTATGGCCAACATTTTACGCTGAGGACAGATCATGCCGCACTCAGGTGGTTGCTGCAATTCAAGAGCCCTGAAGGACAGCTTGCACGCTGGATTGAGCGACTTCAGAGCTATGACTTTAGTATTGAGCACAGAAAAGGAGGCAAGCATAACAACGCCGACGCCCTTTCTAGGCGGCCATGTGATCTGGGGTGTAAGCATTGCACAAAGGCGGAGAGAAAAGAATTCGTTATTGATGTTCGGCTTACACATATAGAATCTAGTGAAGACTGGCCGACTGCACAAAGAAACGATCCCATATTGGCAAAAATTATAGCAGCTAAAGAGGAAGACAGAAGACCGACGCGAAGTGAGATCTCACCAGAAAGTCCACTGGCGAAGGCATATTGGGCCCAGTGGAACAGTCTAAGGCTGAAGGATGGCTGCTTATGTCGCACCTGGGAAAGCACAGACGGCAAAACTGTGCTAGACTTAATCGTCGTGCCATCCTCCAAGATCAAAGAGGTCATGAAACAATTCCACAATGGTCCTAGCGGAGGTCACCTTGGTGTAACAAAGACGCTGGAAAAGATAAAACAACGGTTCTATTGGGTCGGCTGTCAACAAGCCGTAGCAGAGTGGATAGCCAATTGCCAGGAGTGCATTGCAGCAAAGGGTCCAGTACGAAGGAGTCGGGGGCAGCTTCAGCAGTACAATTCAGGCGCTCCCTTTGAACGTATAGCGATGGACGTAGCAGGTCCCTTCCCTGCTAGCAATGCTGGAAACCGATACGTTTTAGTGGTGATGGACTATTTTAGCAAATGGCCGGAAGTATATGCCATTCCCAATCAAGAAGCCAGAACGATTGTAGACACGTTTATAAGCAACTGGGTGTGTCGCTATGGTGTTCCCTTAGAACTACACTCCGACCAAGGCCGAAATTTTGAATCCGCTATATTCAAAGAGATGTGCGAAATATAAGGAATAAGAAAGCCCAGAACGACACCGTTACATCCGCAATCTGATGGTATGGTCGAAAGATTCAATCGAACGCTGAAGGAATACCTACGAAAAGTGGTCAGCGCACATCAGAGGGACTGGGATGAGCATATACCCAAATTTTTGTTGGCATATAGATCAGCTGTTCACGATTCCACCTCACGAACACCAGCGAAAGTAGTCTTTGGATCTGAGCTAAATTTGCCTGCAGATTTAGAGTTTGGTGTTAAGCCAACATCGGCAGAAGGAGACGGCGAAAACTCTAGTCAGGCGCAAAGGGACCTTCAGGAGATTCACGAATTCCTGCGGAGTCGGATAAAATTAACCAGTGATAAAATGAAAGCCAGATATGATCGAGCTGCCAACTCTGAGGGATTTAACGAGGGACAACTGGTTCTACTTTTTAACCCACAACGGAAGAAAGGATTATCACCCAAACTACAAACTCATTGGGATGGACCTTATAAAGTAATAAAGCGGCTAAACGACGTAGTTTACAGAATACAGAAATTCCAGAGCCCAAGATCAAAAATGAAAGTTGTGCACTTGGAGCGGCTAGCCAACTATGGAAAAGGTACATCTGTGTCTGTTCGGGACGAACAGGTTTGAGAAGGGGGTAGTGTTACGAAAGAAGAATTTATTCATTATAAGCTCTGAACAACAATACTCTCGAACTACAACAACAACATTAATGGCTTATTTTCTTACAATGATGGAAGAAAGAAACGCCTCATACAAAAATTCGCATTTACGCATACACACACACACAGATTAAATAAACACTCTTCTGTTAAATACACAGCCACATACATAAATAAAAGCATAAACAAATAAACAGCCACACACACAGGTATAAAGAAATAAATAGCCACAAACACAGGTATAAAGAAATAACCAATCACACAAACAAAAACAAGAGCAATAACAGTCGAACCTGCCAGATATGTCTGGAATAGAACATTCTGGTGCTCTTAAAGCACCTATATAAATGAATCGTGCTGGCGAGTAGTATTGCAGTATTAATTTAAAAGTCAAAGAGTTAAGTTGTCGAATATTAAGAGTGTTTAACAGTTTGCTGTATTTTTGAACAGTGGTGTTAAGTAAATAAAGTGACTTACAGTAAAAGTAATAACAGTGTGTATTTATTTTGCAATAAAAAGAACCCAACGTAAAGTAAAAACGTAACAATATGTATATTATATGTTATATTTATAGCGGCCGCTATCGGTCAAGATTCAGATATCTTCCCATATGCATTTAGAAACCCAGTCAGTTAAAGGAAGTTAAGACTAAATAATGCTGCAACAGCCTAAGCTTTTGAAAACTATTAATCAAGACTGATCTGCTGTCACAGGCTCATATCTATTGATTCGTAGACACTTTATATTCTTAATATTACTGGGGCGGCTACGGCAAAAAAAAAGGTTTCTCCTTATTATTTACATTTTACACAGAATGTGTATTAATTAATATGTCCGCCAAAATAAGTGTGAAAATAAAAGCCCGTCCTGTATTGCCCGTCCTTTTTTTTTTTTTTTTTTTGCTAAAACCCCCAATGTGTGTAGTTTTAAGGCTGTTTGAAATGATTCTGACGTCGACATAAAGTGAGTTTAGTTCAACAACACGTAAAATAAATTAATATTTTTATTCCCAAAACAGTTTTATAAATATAAAAAAAACAAGTAAGTCGGTCATGCTGAATCTTATATAGCTTTCACCATACTAATGGTTAATATTCCCTTACTCTGATATTTTGCCCAACTTCACAATAATATAAGTACATTCGGTTAATACTTTTATGATGTTGTCAGGACGCACACAACGTGTGCTCACTATAGTGAATCATAGTCTTTAATAGGCAGAAATAGGGGATTCAATTACATTTAAATTACAATTAAAATTACAGGTATCCTCAATTATACATTACAAGAAATTGTAATTTAAATCAGAGACTAAAGTCAATTAAAACTATAAAAGATTTGTAATTGAACATTTTTCATTACACATTACATGTAATTGGAAATTTTCAATTACAAATTACAAGTAATTGAATTTAGGCAATAATCATTACTTGCGATTTAACAAAATTCACTCATAATCTTAAAAATTGTTCATTACATGTAATTATAATTGATTTTTTTTATAGTTATAACTACATGTAATTGGAATTGAAATTTTCTAATTACAAGTAATTTTAATTCAAATTTTTCAATTACAAATAATTAATGGAATTGTAATTGAAAAATCCTAATTACAATCTCATATAACTGCGTAATTGGATGTGTATTTAATTACAAACTGTAATTGACATCCCCCAAGTCTGAAAATGAAAACATATACATATCTACGAGTATGTCAGTATGTACATAATTATAGTGTGTAGTTTTTTTTTATATTGGTCCATTTTTAAATTGAATACTAAAGTGTTGTACAAAAGTGTTTGCAAAAGAATAAAATTATAGAAATGTAATCGGAATGGTGAACTTAAAACGAACTATTTAATTTCATTGTAGTTTTTTTGCTGTATGTTCCCAGCAAAAAAGTTGGAGTTGTCATCGCTTACGAACCTGCTTACGTATGATACAGAATTTGTTCACGATGTAACAGGTAAGCCCGTTTCATACTATAATACTGAGTATTGATATTTGTCAAAAACTTAAATATTATGAGAAAGTGTGGTAGTGTGAAAGCAATATATGTATTTTGAAAGTGTAAAATAATACGGAAAGAAATTTAACATCCCATAATACAAATTAATTTTTAGAAATTTTTTAAACTTTATCAGTTTTTATTTCGCCGATGGTTCGCCGCCGTCAATGATATTTTTTCTTTGTTCTGCACCCACTCGAAATTGCTTCAGTCTTATCGCGTACGTATGTACTTTGTTCTGATATGTCTAGAAATTGTTCAATCTACGTATTATTGTTTTTATATTTATAGCCCGTTTAGGCTGCCACAAAATTAAGTCATTTCGTGATTTCGGCCGATATAAACTTCAAATTAAGTAATTTCGAATACATTTTACCATTGCCCAAATTAACTCATTCTACTTAATTTCGTCGAAATTAACTTAAAATTGCAATAGACAACGCTGGTTTTGTAGAAAAAGCTACTTTATTTGCAACCATGAACATATTTACAACCTTGAAAGAAAAAGTTTTAAAGCTAAATGAAAAATAGAACTATAATCGTGTATTTAGTTACATTAATTTTGATGTAGTACTTTTTTAATATTCGTGTATATTTTAATAAATTTAATTTAAAATTAATACCAAATTGTTATGCAAAAGCTTTTTGCAAAATAAAATTATACGGATGTAACTAATCATGATCAGCAGTTTACGGAATTAACTCAAATGTCAAAAAAACCCAGTATGAACACCTTTGATTTCGTTCATAATTTCAGCTCGAAATTACTTAATTTCGTGGCAGCCTAAACGTGCTATTATCTAAAACTTAAACGGCAAAACATACTCTAGATCCGGCACCTCTGACGCCCACATCAAATTGCTCAGCAGCCTGTCAATGTCTCGATTAGGCTTGTTCCTTTTTCATATTTTTCATTTCGTGATTTTTTAACAATAATAAAAATTCTTTCCTGTGAAAATCTCAACACCCAGTATTATAGTGTGAAACGGGCTTTAGATGCCTAAAATCGTACCGCATTAAGTTCGTAACCCGTTGTTTTTGGCTCTGCCTTACAGTAAGGGAAATTGTACAAAATTCGTTGTTTCTTGTAAACTTAACATTTTATGTCATACAAAATTGCATTTATTTAGTCAATATTTATGCGCTTACTATTTTCTATGGCAGAAAAATAATACTATCTTCTTTAAAAATAATTCGGTTTAAATTACAATTGCATCATTTTCTAAACTTGCTGTTAGAATTTTGGCATTTTTCTTATAATTTTTTATTTTTTGAAATATCATTCAGTTATTATTTTCTTTATGATATTAAAACCAAACAACAGAACTAAACAAGAGAACTAAGTAATATGTATTTAAGTATTAAAAGATGTTGATTATAATGATAATTTTAATTAAATTTCTTATAAAAAATACCACTACCTTGGCATGGGAGCCCCCTCAACGTACGACACCAGCCACAAACACAGTAACGCTGATGCCAAACTGCAAGCAACGAATTTTCTTTGTGTCATCATATTTGCTGCTTGTCTTCTCTTCGTATGCACTTCCTTGGCTTGAATTAGTTCCTTGGAGTTGATGGAATCAGTTGAGGGTGAGACAAAAACGAAAACTGCAAGTAGCAGAAAATAAATAAATGATTAATATTATTATTGTAAAATGGTAAAATTTTTCTATTATTATTTTTACAATTAAGCTCATGTGACAGTTATATTACAAAAATATAAAAAGGAGATAATAAATACATAGATACATATGTACATATATTTTATTAATTTTAATTGAAAAACAAAATGTAGCTATTATATAATACAATATAATATTACAATTTGTACCCAGTTTTATTAAATAAAAACGATAAAAGGCTACCATCATTTTGAAAAATGTTAACTTTTACATGGCCACTTTAACAGATAAAACAAGTCTTCAATCACTCAATTTTTTAAACGAACTTCTCCCAAAGAATCTAATCTGTTCAAAAATTGCCTAAACTTTTTAAACATTTGTTCAATTCACAAATTATTTGTATTGTTGTATGGTATGTATTTTTGTATTGCAATACAATAGTATAACCTTTTTTTTGTAATTTTCTTTACAAATTTTGTACGGCTTTTTATTTTCAAAATAATTTTTTTTTTTGACTTATCACTTGAAATCTTTTTAATATGAAAACATGTGCCCTTAAACTAAAAATTTTGCCGAATTCTAATTAAATTTTATTTAAATTTTTATTGAAGCTTCTCATTAAAAATAACTTTTATGCTCTAAATATAATGTGAACAGTTTTGTTGTCAGCAATGAAACTGTTCAGCTCAGCTCAGCAAATTATAAACCTACTCTACCGTCCATAAGAGAACCATCATTAAAAATGCTAATGTCCTTCTCTGTTAACTGGTTGTACATATATAACGTCTACCAACGAATGTTGGAAGAAAACAAATAAACAAAAAGTAACTTCATTGCTAACCGAAGGTTCGCTGAAGGAACAACAAAATATAGGAGGTAAATATTAAAGTAAAAAATATTCAACAAGAGGGAAGCTTAAGGTAGTGGTAGACTTCGTTCTCACCAACTGACGATTGATTATTAAATACAAGTTTTCTCGTATTCCTTTATCTGGGTTTGGTTGGTTAAATAGATGATGCTTACAACTAAAACAACCCTAAGTAGATTAGATACAAGTAGTGCTGATGACGGACGTGGCTGTCTAGAAAATGTGCATTCCACTCGTACTGGTGTCTAAAAATTAAATTTTCCAAATTTTTCTTTAATATTATCACCTAATTTGTAATTTAATTAATTCTTTCTTAGAGAGAATAAAAACGAACTTAAGCTTGATTATAAAATTTCATTCTATGATTTTTTTTTATCTAACAATTGAAAATAATTTGTAAGCAATAATAAATGTAGAACATTTCTTTAACCAAATTTAATATTGAATATTTTTTGCTGTTTTAGTACAGGTCTACTTTTTTTTAAAGGAAATTTATGCAATCCTAATAAACAACATTTAACACGACTAAAAGTTTACATAGATTATATTCTCAAACATTACATCTCAGAATGAGTTGAATAACGCAAACTTTTTTTAATTAAATTTTTGTAAATATTTGAAATTGTTTAGCCACTGTTTAATGTCAAATATATTTAAAATAAATCAGCTTGTAATTTTTATAATGCCTAATAAATCCCTATATTACATTATCATTTTACATATATGTATATACGTACTATACAATGTACGTCATAACTGTCCATCACATTTTAAAACAATAAATTAATTTTTATTCATATTTCCTTCATTTAGGTTTAAATCTAAATATATACATATTTTCCTTTTTGCCTTTTTCTATTTAAAACAATATTATTTTACACCTGTTTTTATTATCATATTTTACTCCTCCTCCTCCTACATTTGTTTCGGATTTTTAGTCATGTAATTGATATGTCAAGTTGGTGGTGCTGCTAGAACTTTTTTAAAATATGCAGGAATCCTTGAGCAGAAATTTTTTAGATGTCATAAAGAACAGCTCGTTTGAAATTCGGATGCATTAAGCTTTAAATGACATCTGATTATTTATAAGTGACAAAGGAATATAAATAAATATATTGCAAAAACTTTTTATACCCATAACGAGCAAAAAGTGTTTCCTTGGTAGTTTATGTAATTTAATTTCTAACGAACCTCACCACCAATAATATTTAATAAATACTTTCTCGTATTCTATTTCTCTATAAAAAATCGATTCAGAAAATGACAGTATTACATCTAGAAAGTGGGAGTTTTACAAAATTATAACCAAAAACTGAGAGTTTTACAAAAATAGCAACTATAACAAAAAAATTTTAATGTCGAAAAAAATAAAAAAAAACTAAAAGTTCAATAAGAACATAGACACAAAAAACACGCACAATTTCCCCAAAATATTAACCAAAGATTTTAGTTTTATTATAAGAAATAAGTTTTGTCAAAAATTCGCCCTTAATATTAAACAAAAATTAAATGAAAAATATAAAATTACAAGCATATCACTTGGAATCGAAATGTTCAAAAATGTCACAGAAAATTTAATTGGAAAAATTGAAACTTCACAAAGGGACGAAAATATAATAAAATAAATCAGTCAAGTGCGAGTCACACATGTAGGGTTTCGTACTATGTTCAATACAACTTTATAAATACAACATATGTATTTTATGGAACCCCTTTAATTTTATCTTGTTATTAATTGCTTTTATTTCTAAAATGTCTGCTTATTACGTTTTTAATTTTTAATTTTCGCTTTCTTTAATTTTTTACTCCGCGTGAATTTAAAGTGTCTGGCTATTACGGTTTAAAACCGAAGCTATATACTTAAAAACGTGTCACTATATATCAAATAAGACCATATACTTAAAACTCACGGCGCTATCGGTACACCCTTTAGTTTTTAGTAGTTGTCATTATAGCGACCATAGCATACACCTTCTTTGAGAATTTCAAGAGTCTACCTATAACGCTGCAAAAATGAGGCCATCTTCGTCACTATCGGAACACCCTTACTTCACTATTGGAACACCCTTTAGTTCTTAGTTTTATTTTTAATACATACATAGTTTTAAATAATCTTAGTAAATTTTCAATGACTGAATATTACAGTTCGCGGTAATAGTAAAACACCTTCTGTGAAAAATTTCAAAAATCTAGCTTTTACGGATAGATAGAAGCCACTGACAGATGGATAGACATTGTAACGGATGCAATAGGAGTACGTTTTTACCCTTTGGGTACGAAACTCTTAATAGATCCCAAAATTGCAAATAAGTCGGAATTTCACTAAAAATCATATTTACACCAAAACATCACTGAGAAATTAAAAATTCCTCTAAAAATATAAATTTGACCAAAAATCGAATTCTAAAAAAAAAAAATTAAAAAGAAAAAATTTCTAAAAGAACTAAAATTTGTCAATAAATCAGCAGTTTACTAGAAATCTAATTTCCCAAAAAAAAAAAAATAAAAAAAGAGAAATTTCACAAAACAAAACACGCTTTCACCAAAATTTTGCCATAAATTGATATTTAAGCCGGCAATCGGAGTTTTAAAAATATCCCAAAATTACAAATAAGTAGGAATTTTATCAAAAATCATGCTTTCACTAAAAATTACATATTCACCAAAACATCACTAATATTAAGTAAGATTTTCCCTAAAAATAAAAATTTGACCAAAAATCGAATTCTAAACAACCAAGGAAAATTTTGAAAAAGGAATTCTTTTTAAAAAGAACTACTAATTGCCAATAAATCAGAAGTTTACTAAAAATCTAATTTCGCAACAAAAAAAAATCAAAGAAACAAAAAATTTCACAAAAAAACCATACTTTCACCGAAATATCGCCATAAATTAATATTTTAGCGGATCATTGGAGTTTTAACAATAAAATAAAAAAACAATCTTTTTGCTCAAAAATAGCAGTTTCACCAAAAAATCGAAATTTCAACCAAAACCGCGAATTCGGCTCAAAATAAAAAAATATTTATATTAACGTTATTTATCTTTATTTGTGCATAATTCCTACTATTGAAATTTATTTTATTAATATTTCATGAAAGAAACATAAAATACTTGAAAAACCAAGAAAAGGCAAAGTAAAGTTTCCTAAATCGAAATAGTTGCTATGGTTTTTAGTTGAGAATAAACTTCTCATTTAGTCTAGTTGGTTTTAAGCATAAAGACCGGGCACATAGAATCCGTTATACGTTATACTTTGACGCACTCAACTGAAATGAAAGCAACAACGGCAGAGGTTGACACAATGAGTACTTTGTTGACGGATATTAAATAAGAAAAGAAAACATTTGAAATGCTTTTTTTACCATTTTACTTTTTTTAATTTATTTATTTTGTTGTATTTAATTTTGAGAGAGAGAAACAAAGAAAATCCAATTTTAGCGCTCAACTGTTCTCAACGTACTTCAGAAGTTAAAAGTTCGCCAACTTTCGTACTTTACGTTGTCGGAGACGTACTAATTGTGGCAACACTCAACAACATTGAAAAAGACGACGTATAACGTATGATGGATTCTGGGTTTTTATTCACAAAATTATGGGAAAAATCCACTGATGAGCTAGTTAAGAGCTAGCGAAATAGCTATCTGGATGTGCCTTCCCCATAGTAATGATTTTGATTATTATATTTTTTAAAATAAATATTTAATGATTCTTTCTTACGCACAAATAAAGATAAATAATGTTAAATTATAAAATTCCAAATAAGATTTTCTAAATAAAAAAATATTTTTTTGTCAATTTTAATTTATATTAAGTCTTAATTTATATTAGGTATAATTCTTCGAATATTGCACTGTTTAATAAAATTTTGATTAAATCTATGTCTTTACTATCATAATAAAATTTCTATCTCGCACTTTTTAAAATGAAATTTGTTAATTAGGAAATATTTTTTTTATATATAATTTGTACCGCAAAATTTTAATATATTTCATACAATAATTTATCTGGATATTAAATTATTTTGTTTAGTCCCTTTACTTTCACACAAAAATAACCACCGTAAATTTGAAATTTGGTTTTGCAACCGTTAAATATTTTCACTTCTGCTTCCAGATAAACTATGAACCATATGAAAGAATAATTGGCTTTGAAATATTCATAAGTAATGTAAAAGTTATATTTAATTTATGCAAATAAAAACAATTATTCTGCAGTTAAGCAATATATTATATTCATTATCTTATCAAATACTTATTAAGCATTTATTTGGTTGTCTAATCTCCTTTGCTGAAATGCCATAATTAGCAAAATTAAAGTGGATAACCAAATTTTTTTTAGACGGCCTGGCCTGGCTGAAAATATGCCTTAAATTTCTAGCCTAAAGATAAAATAAGCATATGGCTTACTACGTACATATGTATATCGCATACTAAATGATAAACAGTAACAACTCAAAATTTATCTAAATTGTTTGTTTTTTATAAACCAGTTCACAGATCAAAATTCTAACAATCACTAAAACTTTGTTTGCACCACTGCACAGTGGCGCAGAATCAAAATATTTTGGAAATAACTAAGCCACTTGTAAAAGGCCAGGTCGATTGATCCAGAAATTGACCTAAGCATAGTAGATCAGTATCTGAGCTTTAATGCAGGGCACTATCTATGTGGTTTCAAAGTTGGATACCTCGCACCTGCATACTCTTTTAGAGCTTGACATTTCTTCAATTTTTGTTTTATTTTTTGTTTTTCATGGTCTTAATGGTCTAGTTAATACCTAGAAAATGATGCTTTAAGCTATAAATTATGTTTTAAAATAAGCGAGTAACAAGCAATTTTTTGGTACCCTGGTCCAGTTTTTTTAAAATATGGAGTACAATTTTTAGCAAAATTTTTGCCGTATTTAGCAAACAAATTTAAAATATTGTGGAAAAATTTCAAGATTTGTGAGTTAAAAACGAGACGATTTTCAATTTAAAAATCCAAAATTATTGCATTTTTGTATATTTTAGCCTAAAAAGGGCCATCAATGTTTTTTATAGAATAAATTTTTCTAAAGGAATACATAAAGTTTTTATATCTTTGTATAAGCTAACGTACATTTAAACCAAATTTCGTATAAAATTAATAATCCTTGTGGAAGATGGAGGATCTTCAATTTGACCTATATTACACCGAAATTTAAATTTATAATATTATGTATATATAGCTGTAATAAAGCTGTAATAAAGCTATATATACACCACATGTTTATTGTATGTAATGCAGCCATAACACACTTCCAGTTCGAGCAGTTAAATGTACTTCGCACATCTAGCGTTACAACAGCACAGAACTGTTTGGTTTCCCATTTCCAACATTCTCCATATTTTGCATCAACATCGGTTTCCACAACCATTATTTCAGCGTCTACCGTGGAGCTGAATCTGAATTGTGTATCCTTAAGTCTTCTTTATACGCAACCCTATTGTTATCACTACAATGTTAAGTATAAAAAAATTATAGGGTGTTCCGATTATGATTGTGAGAAGGGTAATAACTGTGGCCGCTATATCAACAATCACTAAAACTTATACGGTGTACCGAAAGTGACGTGTAATTTGCGTTTATGTCTTTATTTCTTGAGCTGTAGGAGGCAACAACTTAAAATTTGCAAATAGTAATTAAAACTATGTTCGTTTTATAAACAAGTATACAAAATGAAATTCAAAAAATAAAGGGTGTTCCGATAGTGACGTGATTTGCATGAATGTGGCCTAATTTTTGAACCATACTTAATAGACTCTTGAAATATTCTCGGATGGTATATTACTACGGCCTCTAAAACAAATTAAACGGTTTTCTAACAGTGACGTGATTTGCATTTAACTATAATAGGTAGACTCTTGAAATTTTCACAGAAGTAATAATATGGCCTGAATAACAAATATTAAAAATTAAATGGTACTCCAACAGTTTCGTAATATGCACGTATAGAGTACGTAGTCTTATTTTTTGTCCCGTTATAGGTAGACTCTTGAAATTTTTACTTCCTACTTACAGGGTTACTAAAAGTAAAAGGGTGTTCCGACAGTGACATGTTTTTCACGTATATTGCCTTATTTTTTGAATCATAATAGGTAGACTCTTAACATATTCATAGAAGGGGAATTACCATGGTCACTATAACAAAAAAGGAAAATTATAGAGTGTTCCAATAGTGACATGATTTGGACGTATATGGCCTTAGTTTTTGAACCGTAATAGGTAGGTCCTAGAAATTTTTACGGTAGAAAAGTTGCCACCGCCGCTATAACAATTAAAGGGTGTTCCGCATAACATGTTATTCAAGTATTCTTCCTTAACTTTTGAACCGCAATAGGTAGCCTCCTGATATTTTCATAGAAAGTCCTTATATTTGAACAGTAATAGGCTGACACTTAAAATTTATACAGATTATATTTTAAAATATCTACTGTAACAACGAAAAACGAAAATAAATTAATCAAAAATAAAAGGTGGTTGAGCTTCTTTTCTAAACATTATAGACAGACACTTGATACTTACACAGGGTATTAGTAATATGCTCTAGTATAAACAATAATTTAAAATTAAAGGGTGCCCCATAAGTCGTGCAAAAATTAACAACTTGAATTTTTAAAGTTGTACTGAACATAGTACGTAAACCTACGTGTGTGATTCTGACTCCCACTTGACTGATTTATTCCTATATCATCTGAACTAAATAGATCGCTCATAGTATCCAAAAGGTAGATAGGATGATATGCGAATGGTTTAGCAGGTAGTTAAGGCTTATAATTTTGAACACCTTATATCAAAAAACGTCTTTATCTCGTTTGTTAGTTCATTAACGTGAGCGATCTTTATAGTTTAGATCACTAGAAAATCTTTGAGGAACGACTGAGTCGAAAACAAACCTAAACAGTTAATATCCCACCATAGATATTGTTTATATAAATTAGTATCCTCCAAGCTTATTTTCGCAGTTAACATCGTGATGTTTGACTATGATAAATTATTTAGTGTTAAGATATTAAAACTCTATAAATAATTGCTCTTTTAATTTCTAATTATTAGTTAGATTAGATTTTGGATTCAAACCTACATACATTCGTACATTTACATTTAAAAATAAATATTTAAAAATGATATTTACGCAAAACCAGATAAAAACCTAAACGAAAAGTTTCATACAGCAGATAAAAATTACCATAATAATTATCAATTTATGACGTTTTAACACACACGCACGCAAACAAATTAGAAAACTAATAAACATTCATTCAAATTTTCGTTTATAATTTATTCTGTTGTTTTGTCATTTCAATGCACAACTTTTAATTAAAATCATGAATACAATTCTATTTCATACTGCTGCACAGAATGTATTAACATTGTAAATAAAAATTAATAATTTCTTTTAGAAAACCATAAACT
Organism: Phasia obesa; assembly: GCA_949628195.1. Classification (NCBI taxonomy): domain Eukaryota; kingdom Metazoa; phylum Arthropoda; class Insecta; order Diptera; family Tachinidae; genus Phasia; species Phasia obesa. The sequence continues at coordinate 123,749,256 of OX451216.1, forward strand.
AGTTTTTCTTCCATTTTAATTTTTCACGAAAACAACTTTCCAAACAAAAATTGAACACAAGACTTATTCCTTCTGTGTCTTTCAGTAAATTTTAATCAATTTTAGTAATTCATAAATATTTAATGCAACATTTCTATACATTTTTATATTAAATTCTCTAAGGATAAAAAGTTTTGCAAGTTTCACATTAGGATAATACACTTGGAAAATATACATATGTATGTCTGTGAAAATTATTCTATTCATTTTAATTTATTGTACCTTCAAATATAAGGTGAAATTATGTTTAATTTAGTTCTAACATAACTTATGATCCCACGATGGTCCCACTCTGAAATTTTTATGGTGTACTCACCAAGCCACATTTAAAAACATATGTAAATTTAAAGAAAATTAAATGACACTATTTCAAAGATTTTTATAGAACTTTTTTTAAATATAAGAAAAAAAATTTGTTAAACATTAGTTTTTTTCATGATTGTTATCAAATTAAAGCGTATGAAATCCCCTTTAAAATGAGCTATTACTCTACTTCCTAGGTTTTATAGAACTGGAATTAGAATATATTTAATCCTCGAGCGTATATGCAAAAAAACGATATTTTCCCACTTGTATAACAGTATAGCTAAAAAACTATAAGAGATAAAATTTTTTCAAAATTATATTTGGCTTCAGAAAGTCAAAGAATATAAACAACAAAAGTTTCCAAAAATCGGAAGTGGTAAATTTGAAAACAATTTTTTTGGTTGATTTGACATGGATTTATCCATAGGTCAAATGAAAGTTTATTAAAAAAATATTTTATAATTTATCTTCCGACACTCTGTTAAGTCTGTTTTGTAGTATCGGACCTTTGAAGTTCTATTTTAAAAATTTCTTTCTAATTGTTTTCCAGGTTGTGCCTCCTTGTTGAAATTATACTAAGAAAAAGTAAGGAAAATTCCAACTTTTCTTTGAGTGTACTTGTGTATGTTTTTATAAATTTATAACAATGTCCGAAAATCTTTATTTACTTGTTTCTTTGGCACTAGTAGGAATAAAAGAAATACAAAAATGTTTGAGTGGAAACAAAATTGAAATCAGACATTAAAACGCCATTACAAGTTTTGTAAATTAGGTTCATAAGTTTCTTCATCTGGATGGAGGTTTTATAGAAAAAGAATTTGATGTACACTATAGAAATGGCGGCAAGATGTTTATTGAGACTATCAGGACTAGTAAGGTTAGGATTAACAGACCAAATGAGAAATTTGAATAAGATACGTTACGTACGCACTACAACGTACGTACGCACTACAACTGGGTTTGTGGAATATAATACCGGCAATCGAATTTCCAGACAGGATCTCCAAGCTTTTTTTACGAGCAGCTTGAAATTAGAAAACTTGTTCGCAACAACACCACCTTTTTGCATTTAACACGCTTTTCGTTAAGAGGCCCTTCATTTGTGGTCGATTGTTCGTTGAAATGTACTACGCATTGCGAGAAAAATTCGTTTTTTGTTCGTAAAACAGTTCGTGTGGATAACCTAATTTCCTAGTTTCGGCATAATGCATTGTATGAGTAGGGGCCGTACAATGAATGCTGGTATAAAATTTTGGTCAATGACTGCGTTATCGTAAAAAAGGTTAAATTAAAATTCTAAATTTCTTTTTTGCCAGTTTATTTATTTAATTCTAAGTAGGAGAAAAAATCACCCAAGTTACAACATTGTTAACGATGCAATATTAAGCCTTATTTTATATCACATTACTTTTTAGAAAATGTGCCACGCCCACCTTTAAAATCTCCACAATTGTTATCTTAGCTAAGCAACTTAGTAACAAAGCAGCAGGACAATCTGCTGTGAATTTCTGTGGACCAGAACCGAGAGTACCGCTGGGTAATGGCATATTGCAATCTAAGGTCCTACAATGGGTGAACTCATTAAACCTGAAAAGATGAAGGGAGACCACTACATGTAGGTTGCCAGTGAGGCAAGTGAGGTACTAAGATACAATAGAAGTACATTAAGATGGATGAATATATCTATGTATGGAAAATACCATGCCCACTATGGGGGCAAGCAAATCTCGCTGAATGCATGTATGATCATCAAAAAAAATTACTTGCACATATTTTGTAGTACATTGTTCTTAACGAGAGTTAACTTTTTTGTATATACTTTTAAAATCTCGACTTATTTAGGTGCAACTGCTATTAGAGTTACATTAGAGTTACAGAAAATGTAAAGGTTTTTGTTATAAAATATTACAAATATTTACATTGTATGGAAGATGCCACTCCCACTATCTTAGTCTCCCTAACTTTTATTTGGACTGCATATCTTTGTAATAATATTATCCACAATCATTTTAAGATCTCAGCAGTAGTCTGTTGTTCTTTAGATGTGCAATACTTACTTTGGGAGGGACGTTTTACGCCCACTTTTCAAACATCGACTATTTTAAGTGTAACTACTACCATTTACAATAGACTTAATCACAGGGAATTTCAAAGTTTTTGTATTAATAATTCTGCGTCAATTTATTTATAAATATTAGCTTTGTATGTGAGCCTTCCCTCCCACTACTTTAATTTAGCTAATTTCTATGTGGCTTACCCACATTCATATATAAAATTACTAACACAAAATTTGGTGACCTTAGGGAAGATTTTCATTATTATCATAAATCAAATGCTTCATTCCCTCTTAATTTCTATTATATAATTACGAGTATTTATTTCTTTATGACAAAAATAAACTTTGGCCCTCCAACGACCACCTGTGGATTGTTGTTGTAGAGTAAGAAAAGCCCAGTTTCAATATTCCATATTTTAAGTTGTTTGTCATACAATTCAAAAGAGGTCACAACTATTGCATTCGTATACACCAACACATACGAATAAACTAACACATTTAAATCATAATATTGATTTCATAAATCTCTGCTGTTTTTTTATGCAGGACCGTCAGAAAATGTTGCAAAATGATTTTTAATAAATAAAATGCTTTATGTTGGATGGAGTCAGCTGCTTGTTGATATTTTATTTCGTTGCTGCTGCTGCTGCTGTTAATTCAATTAATGAGTTAAAGTATGAAATTCATTGCGGGAAATTAAATTGTAATTGTAATGAATTTAATAAATATGAATTGCAAGATGCTTAATGTCAACGTCGTTATGGTTATAATTAAATATTGTAAATCACAAAAACATTTTAAAACAATTACCCAAAATTGCAACAATAAAACCATTCCATAGTCACGTATAAGCCAAAAAAAATATGGTTGAGGTGACCATAATCTATATGGTTGTAACCCTATTATTATTAACGTGATAATATTATAGTCACGTATACGCAAAGAAAAAACATGGTAGATCGAATTATATGGTTTGTAGGCAAAATATATTATTATTAACGTGATAATATTATTGTAGTGTTAGAACCGTATTGTCTAACTTAAAAATAACATTGTAAAATATAATTTGACATAATCTAATCAAATTTTATTTTCTTATGAAATTGTTCACATACACATACAAATACCTTCTACTAAAAGGCACAATTATTTATTAAGCGATATAAAAAATGACCCCATTCGTAAATTCTTATTTTTGAAACTTAAAGCCGTAAAATAAAATTCTAATAAATTTTCATATCAAAACAAAAAAAGAATTTTAGCGATAGCTTTTTCTACGAGAATTACAGAATATGACCCCAGGAAATACTGATGAAAACAGTAAATAAATTCCGTTACGTCTGAGACAGTTCGAAGCCACCAACGAACAGTGGTTTAAAAACTTTTTATTTTCGAAATAATTCTGTAGCTAATGAGCCACTAAGGATATATTAATGAAATTTAATAGAGGCAAGGCAAAGGTGTTTTTTAGTACAACTGCAGATGGTCGGCCGAATGGGTGAAGTGGGCTTGTGGGTAATAACTCGAAAATTGGGTACCTCGGGTATAAATTTTTCTGAAATGTCACAAAAAATTTATTTATAATTTAAATGCTAAGATTTATTTATAATTGAATTGCTAAGGGACCATCGGGGACCCGGATGGTCCATTGTGATTCCCTTCAGCTAACTAAAAAAAAACTAAGAAAAACAAAAATGAAAAAGGGAGAGATATATGCGTACTGCTACCTATCACTCAGCCACCAGATTTCCTTGATGAAGGCGACGACATCTTCGATCATACACCGCGCGATGTCGAAGAGCCCATAGAGAAATGTCTTTCTAAGCCATCTAAGTATGCGGTTTTATACTGCCGGGCAGCAACACAGGAGTTTCCAACTCCTCTCGTCCTCGCACATCGTACAAAAGTCCGATGTGCCGGCGACCCATTTGCTGATTCTTGCCCTAGTATCGCAATGACTCCTATCACAACTCTCAGAACTTTTCTGTCTAAACCCAAAAGTAACTTGGTTTTCGCAGACTCTGCAATCCTCCCTTACTTCCCAAGACAGGTTGATTCTCTTCACTACCCTGTCGGATAGTTCCCAGAATGTGAATAGTAGCACCGGTGCCCGCTTCCATTTTTGAACCATCTGTGAACACCGCAACCCCGTCGTACAGTTTACCAGATCCCAACCAGTCCTCCCTTTTTGGGAATACAACCAAGAATATCCTACTAAAATCAAACTCAGTGATGATAGAGTCCATTAGCCCAGGGGTTAATAGAAGTAATCCGTTAAGTCCGACCTTAAGTAGAATATTTTCATCAACGCTGATTCAAAAAGTGTAAGCAAACTTCTCGCTGCCATTTCGACCACGAAGAGCTCAACGGAAAGTAGGTATAAAGCTGATTGAGGAATACTAAACACATAAATATTCAAACTTGAAAACAAATTTGAAAAACACTAGAAAACACTTATTATTTTTGAGATCAACAAACAGCAAGAATTGAAATTCCGAACATTTTTCATAATAAAAATGCATTACTTTGCAAGGGAGTGTAGGAAAATTTTACCAAATAATAATAAATAAGTTGTTTTAGAAAATGGAAAATGCCATAAGAAAAATCTACTTTTCAATATATTTAACTCTGTAAACTTAATTCCGTGGTTTCAATATAAAACACTTTACACCTAAATGTACTTATAGTTCACAATCTTGCATCAGGAAGCTTCGTTTGTTTCTCCTCTTTTGTTAATGTTTTATTAAGTGAATAAATTGACGAAAATATTTAACATGCAGCCAGTCAGTCAGTAACACCTGTTGAAAATAATCCCTCGAGTGCAATATTCAATTAAATGTGGGATGTACTTTAACGTGAAACCACAAAATCAACTGTACCAAAGGATTTGCTTGATTTACTTCTTATTCTTAAAGAAAAATATTTTTTATAAAAAAAAGTATAAAAATATTTTTTATGCGCTAGAATTTATTGTAAAACATTGAACATTTGAGGTGAGTAAAAATCAGAGTACCGAAATGTTCCCCACTGTTCAATTATGTATGAATATGTACATTTTATTTTTTAGCTGCATCTTCTCAGAGCTGCATCTTCTGTGAGAGACTAGAAAATATTTGGTATTTTTTCATTTATGAATGCGATGATTTATTTTTTCTCTTATTGTTCAAAAGTGAATAAATGAGAAAAAACTTTGTTTTTCACGCAAGTGTTCATATTTGAGTATTTACAATTTTGATAATTTTACATAAATGAAAAATCGTAGAAAAAATGTGCGCAAAGCATTCGCATACAAAAATTACAGAAAATGTATGTACATATTTTGTACTAATTTATCACTATTCATGTATGCATTCATGTATGAACAAAGCAGAACATTTTTTGTTGTTCGTAGATTTCTCATTTACGACATATACCATGAATGTTGATTTTTAATATTCATAAATGAATAAATCTGAACCCTGGTAAATATGTTAATTTCGAATTTGCATCCTGTCGCACAATGGGGGATTTGGCTAAAAAAGTTAATAAATCTATAGTTTATAAATAAATCAAACCTGTTTCAAATGCTTTAAAAATTCATCTTAGGATTTTTATAGTAAATACAGTAAAAAAAAAACTTAAAAATCCTATTATTGAAAATTTCTAAAAGTTTTTTGGAAATTGTGGGATTGGAATAATTCTCTATACTGTATTAATTTCTATATATTTGCAAATTTTTAAAAGCGGACTAAAAATACATCCAAGTTGTGCTATTTTAAAGCATTTTGCCGCCGTCCTCCTATGCAGTATAAGGTTTAATTCAACTATATGAAGTTTTAATTCAATTGGGTTAACCGTTAAGAAAGAACATATTTATTTTCAATAATAACACAATTTTGCATGTAATGGGTGATTTTTTTGAGGTTAGGATTTTCATGCATTAGTATTTGACAGATCACGTGAGATTTCAGACATGGTGCCAAAGAGAAAGATGCTCAGTATGCTTTGACATTTCATCATGAATAGACTTACTAACGAGCAACGCTTGCAAATCATTGAATTTTATTACCAAAATCAGTGTTCGGTTCGAAATGTTCAAATGTGACAAATTTTGTTCAGCGATGAGGCTCATTTCTGGTTGAATGGCTACGTAAATAAGCAAAATTGCCGCACTTGGAGTGAAGAGCAACCAGAAGCCGTTCAAGAACTGCCCATGCATCCCGAAAAATGCACTGTTTGGTGTGGTTTGTACGCTGGTAGAATCATTGGACCGTATTTTTTCAAAGATGCTGTTGGACGCAACGTTACGGTGAATGGCGATCGCTATCGTTCGATGCTAACAAACTTTTTGTTGCCAAAAATGGAACAACTGAACTTGGTTGACATGTGGTTTCAACAAGATGGCGCTACATGCCACACAGCTCGCGATTCTATGGCCATTTTGAGGGAAAACTTCGGAGAACAATTCATCTCAAGAAATGGACCGGTAAGTTGGCCACCAAGATCATGCGGTTTGACGCCTTTAGACTATTTTTTGTGGGGCTACGTCAAGTCTAAAGTCTACAGAAATAAGCCAGCAACTATTCCAGCTTTGGAAGACAACATTTCCGAAGAAATTCGGGCTATTCCGGCCGAAATGCTCGAAAAAGTTGCCCAAAATTGGACTTTCCGAATGGACCACCTAAGACGCAGCCGCGGTCAACATTTAAATGAAATTATCTTCAAAAAGTAAATGTCATGGACCAATCTAACGTTTCAAATAAAGAACCGATGAGATTTTGCAAATTTTATGCGTTTTTTTTTTAAAAAAAGTTCTCAAGCTCTTAAAAAATCACTCGTTATAACCTATTATTTGAACTGTGATAGGAAGGCACTTGAAATTTACACAGATTATATTTAACATTATCTACTGTAATAACAAGTACTGAAAATGAATTTAATAAAAATAACACGGTGATCACTAAATGTAGCAAATTTGATGAATTTGGCCTTCTAAACATTGTAGGCAGATATTTACGCAGGGTATTAGTACTATGCTCTAGTAGAAAAATAATTAAGACGTGAAGAAATAAACAACTGGAATTTTTAAAGTTGTTCTGAACATAGTACGAAAACCTACTAGTGTAAGTCTGACTCGCACTTGACTGATTTATATTTATTCATTTCACTTTATTGCGCAATATTACCTTTACAATGACACCCATATTTCCTCATTCCGCCGTCGAGATACATGATAGATTACATAAAAATTTTAAGGGATCCGTAATTCCGAAGCTATTGGTCACCCTCAACTTTGAAAAGGCACTCGAAGATAAACAGAAAATTCAACCCACCTATCTGCCAGGCATAGTTTCGGAAAGATTACTATTGCAATTCAGCAATATCAAACTATTCCATTCGAAGCTGCTAGTAAAAAACCACGCCTGCCTATTTATTTTTCACATTTTTTCAGGTTGTTTTTATCTCTTTTCGGTTGTAATGATTTGCGTTTGCTTATTTTTTTTTTTGTTACAAAATATTGGACGCGTCCAATACATCGCATACAGATCTCGTTTAGGTTGATGGGGTTTTTTCTGCTTTGATTTGTATTGCTCAATGGGCTCCTTGGGGAGGGAGCGATACAGATTGCAGAACGATTATACGGAGTCCAGGAGGAGGGCGATGGGTCCTATTCGGGCCTGTGGTTATTTGGGGTTAACATTGAGTTCCTTTTTTTCGGTTGTTATTTTTATTTTACTTATATCTGACCGTTTTAGTACCAAGCATAGGGCAACTGCTGCTTCAACTCAACTATATCGGTCGATACATTTCTCGTAAAATCATTTTTCGATATTATTTTTTCGATATTATTTTTTTCCAACCTCGATACGAAGTTCACAAGGGAGGCTCAAGTTCGAGTGTCTTTAAGGGTTTTAAATGAATAAATGAATATCTAAAGAATATCAACAGAATCTCTAGGGCTTATAGAACTGGAAATGAAATATATTTTAGCCTCGAGCGCATATCCAAAAAAAAAAATAATATTTTTCTACTTTTGTAAATTTGTTGCACCAAAACTGTAAGATAGATTTTTTAAATTAAATTTAGATGCAGGAAGTCAAGGAATATACAAATATAAAAAAGTTGACATGAAATACATAATACGTAAAACTAATTTTGAACTAATTTTTTATGAATTTTTTATGAATTTGTTCTAAAATAAACATTAAATATATTTTATTTATAATGCCTATGGGTGGAAGACTTTAAAGGTTTAGCTTAACCGGCTATACGTGCAGCAAGTTAAGGTCCAACGATAATATACATGAGCTAGCTTAAGCCCACTTAACCAACTGTGCCAATCCATATAAATCATATGTGGCAAACTATAATGTACTTAACCAAACTTTTTGTTAAGTTTCGTCAAATTTCATTTGCTTAAGCAAAGAACGAAACCGATCGCACATTCCGTACGGAAACAGCTGTTTGTGCTTTATGTTATACATATGTGTGAGTCGTAAAGTAGCTCTGGGTCGGGGAACAGGTGCGTGCGTCATTGCCATTATCGTTTAAAGTCAATCATGCTGTTCTTGTTGCTCGGACTTCGAGTGGTTTGCGTCTCGTTCTCACACTGGCTGATTGGCGTCCGCGAATAGCTGTACTACGATACTGTTACTGGTGGTTGCTTAATTAGCCACGTGTAATCGTTTGGTTATCGTATATAACCTAGAAATTTTAATTTCAATAAGTCGGACATTGTTTAAAAACTCAACTTATAACTGGAGGAGCATCATTAAACTCAATTGTTCACTGGAGGAGAACCAATAAACTCAATTCATTTGAAAATCACCATTGAACTGTTATTAATTTCACCTAGCTGAATTTGGAGTCGCACTTCCTATACGAAGGTATAGGTCGCGTTGCAGATTATGGAGGAATCTGGGGCAAAAATACATATGTGTGTACATTCATTAAAAAATTGCAATTAAGAAAAAAAGTGAACAAATAATTTCTAAATTAATCATATAATATGTTTAAAAAAAGAAGTTTCTATAAGAATAAAGCGAGGCGATGTATTATAATCCTAATTAAAAAGAAAGAGCATTTTATTGTTTATGAATTGATTGATTCACAACGCTGTATTTTTTATTACTTTTGTCCAAAATTTTACAAATTTTCTTTAAAATAATAAAAATAATTATTAATTTTTATATGCCCACCTGTAGGGTTAAGGTGGTTAGTAGCTGTGCCGAGAATCTGAATGGCTAGTTAGTGGTTAAAGAGGGCTAGTCGTTAACAGCTCTCCTAATCCACGGTGGAACAGCGTAAGCGAGGGATGCATGGCCAAAAGGGTGATTGGCCTTTAGTATGCGAACTCTGGATAGCAGTCGACCGTTTCAATGTAGACTTACCCACGCATAAGGAGCTCTGTGTGGATGGACATAGTTTTTTTCAATAGTGGTCTAGGGAAGAATTCATAATAGACGGACAGGAACGCCTCTCATGGGCTGAACAGGTTAATCTCTAAAGGTTCTCCTATGGCATTAAACCGGGATATTTCGATAGGGATGGACAAGGAAGCCTCGTTAGAATTGGAGAGGTTAATCACTTTAGGAGCTCCGGTTGCCACTGGCCAAGGGAGGATATCGAAAGAGAATGACAAAGAAACCTTGCAAGGGGTGGACTTGTCAGTCTATTTAGGTACACCAGCGGTTATGGAGGTAAATGTGCATGAATTAGACGCAACTGGCCCTGTGGGCTTAAGTAAATCCTTTTCGGAAGCAGGCACCTCAAAACGTTTCTTCAACGTTGATTCGGAGCCTCTGCAGCTCATGCATGCAGAGGAAGAAGAGGAGGCTGAGATGGCAGCGCACATTGTGTGTGAATGTCCAGAAAATCCTAGCATAACACTCAGGAGCACTGGTAGAAGTCTGTTAAATGTGGATGCCATGGGGGAACTGAGCCTTGAACAAATGCTGGCAATTACTACAGACTGCGTGATCGAAAAGAAAATTACCTGTCGACAGTCTCAATTAACTAAAGTCAAGATTAAAGGCTGGTTATAGCACGTGACTCAATGTATGTAAGTAGGTTGCCGTAAATTACATTTTGGTTGCCTGTAATCATAGTGGACGGAAGGGGTCGCAAAGGGACCCATTATGGAAGTGGTCTGCTTCGATATTCCCCTACATTAACAATATATTGTATATGAATGGTATTAAGTATGTAAAATATGTTTATTTAACACCATTTTGTTAACAAATTTCATTTATTCAGAAAAAAATTATTATTTTGTAAAAGTGCGAATAAAACAAATGTGCAACTGTGTCATAATAGTTTCTACATTCACGTACTTACATTGTATCCTCCTATGCACATTATAGTTGGGCCTTTAGAAATAACATTTAATCACTTTTATTTTAATCTCTTTAGAAATTCTTTGGAAGTTTTTTTCGTCTATCGGCTTTATATAAAACAAAAAACCTGCTAACTAAGCAATCATCAATTTTTAAACGCAATTTAAACTTAATTTAAAGTCATAAAATACAATTCACACAGCAACTGGCTTAAATAACCTTTATTTAATTCAGCATTCATTCATCCATTCAATCATTCATTTACTGATTTCAATTCAAAATTCATATAAAATTAGTGAACCATAGAAAATGTAGAAAATACTTCTAAAATAATCATTTAACTGTTGAATGTCTTTTATTGTTGATCACAGGATTACGAGTTATTGCCTTCTATTTTTTATTAGGGGGTAAAAATTACAATAGTCATTAACAAATAAAAAATAAAGATAAACAAATAAAAATACAAAAGACAGAAAGTAAAAAAGAAAGAATATTTGTGATGGTTATCAAATAAACTTCATAAAGGACAATAACGGTCACCACATGTCGTAAATAAAGTCAAGCTCGCATAAACATATGAAACAAATTGTCATAAATCGTACAGAATAGAAGTCATCTCACATAAAGAAGAAGAAACTGAACTCACACCTTTTACCGATACCAACGATGACGTACAAACAACTTGTCGAAATTAAGAAATCAACAAATTTTCTGCCTGATGAGATATTTTTTTATGAAATGAAACAAATACATTCTGAAAAATCTAACAGATATATTATATGAAGGTAAATTGATCATTTTTTATATTCCCAGCGCAGTACCTTCTCGCATTAATTGTTATCTTCAACAGGACTTCTGTTGAATTTTGCGCATCACAGCAGGCTTGGATTGTTTTTAACAGCCAATAAAAATAGTTAATTTTAAAGAAAATGAATTTCGTGAAGTGATTAAAAACTATTCTTTAAAAACCCATCACCGAAACCAAAGAAAACTTTGGCGACTGTACCGTAAATTTCAATCGTTAAAAAGTGGTTTACTGATGAACACGGTTGTGATCGTATCAGCAAAAATGGCAAAAACTCAAGACTTGCAGTCTCGGTCTGCCAAGCAGCGCCGCCCTCTCAGTAGATAGGGCTGAGCAGTGACAGAGGAGGTGCTTCACCGTCTCTTCCTCCTCCTCGTCCTGACAATTTCTACATAAGTAATTGTACGGAAGATTTATTCACCTAGCATGGACACCTGTTACGCAGTGCCCTGTGAGGACAGTCACTAGTGTACCCATGTATCCTTGAGGGGGTTCTCAGTAGGATTGCAGTTCGCTTGTAATCATACTGAGGCCACAGAAGCCTGGAGACCGTGCAGGTAGGCTCGTTTGACCATATGGTCTGTGCAGCGCCCAGTAGATCCTGCTGAAAGCTATCTTTACAGCAACTTAGCAGGACGCCAACTATCTCCTGATCCCTAAGGTAGGTTCCAGATCTAGCAAGTTCGCCCGCAATTTCATTTCCGAGCACTCCTGTGTGCCCCGATATCCAATAGAGTTCCAGGTTGGAATGTCTCGCCACCTCATCTAGAGACGACCGGCATTTCCGAACCTTGTTTGGAACCGAGAGATGAAGACGCCCCCAATCCATTGTCCGTTTTAGATCCGTCTTTAAGCACGTCTTAGTGATGATGTTCATGTATCATCATGGACGACGTGCCTGATATTGATGCTCCGAACCTTCTAGCCGGCATGGCTGAGGGAGAACAGTAATCAATATCGCCTGGGATAGTTGATACGCATCCCAAAATTGTCGCATGTCCAAAACTCGTCGATTTCCGTACTCAGGTTGCACTACGCCTTATTGCCGAGTTCATGGCCAGTTGTTTGGCCATTAGGTCGACTAAAAGCCAATGCAACAATATAAAAAGAGCCTTTGATGACGTAGTGCGTATGGCACTATACTTCAGTCCCTGGCCCTGACCATTAATAAAAATGTCCAACGCATGTAGTAATCAAAGTGATGGAGAGTGGATAAAAACATTTAAGCGAGCCTAAATGTCACGAAGAGAATTCAATGTGGGATTTTCTTAAAAGGGGGATATTTCGAAAGCAATAAATATAGGATCGACCAAATACCATTAAAGTTATTATGTTCCTACATTCAAAGCCAAATTATGTTGGAAAAATAATCTGTTTTAGAAATACAATTTGCTGAGTGTAAATAGACAAAATTGTGGTTTAACTTACCATCCTGCTGTTTGTTTTTCCCCTTTTTTTATTACTTCAATTTAAACATGTAATATTTTTCATTTTTTTTTTCATCTTCTTTTTTATTTATATTTTGATTACTTGTTGAATTTGATATAAAAAGATTTTATTAGCGATAAATTGTTTTACAAATTTATGCCATGGATTTAACAGAGTCAATTGCGAAAAAAAAACTCAAACAAATATGAGAGCTTAAGAATAAAAAATATAAATAGGATTTATTATAGATTCAATCAGGAATAAAATAAAGAAGGATCCTAATTAGAAATCCTTTTCTAGTTTGGACGACAACATTACATTAATAGCTCTTTTTAATAATATACGAAATAAATGGAAGTGAAATCGAGTGGAAGTGGAATCGAGTGGAAGTGAAAGGTTAATTTTTTCTAAATAAAAGTTGTCCCTTTACTAAATAATGGCTATTTATTTTTTTAAATACATGATATTAATATAAAATTGGAAGATTAAAACACACCTCAATTGCATAACAAATGGATAATAAAAAATAAATGTCCCGAAATTAACACAAGATTTGAATTGAATAGAAACTCATAAAAAACTATAACCACAATCGTTTTAATATTATCCAAATGAGACAGAATAACTCTATTATCATTTCTGACTACTTAAACAATCACTGCTTTATCGGATCCATTTTCGAAGAAATATGGTTCAATATTGCTATCATCCCAAAGGCACACATCATCTCACCTATTTCCCCAAATTTATACTTTTTCCCAATATTGTTATTAAGGATCAGACCCTTAAATGTTATCCATCTGGGATAACTCCTATAAGTTTGCTAATTTCCAATATTCGAATAAAGCACTACGAGACGTCTCCAACTTTAAGAAAACATGGAGCCATCATTTCAAAGACTTTGTCTTCTATAGCCGCTAATAGTTTCATTAAAAATGAAGTGCCCTTTTCGAAACTTTAGATTTATTTAATTTGAGTAATTTATTTTTTGCGAAATCACCCACCCCACTGTGTGGAGTGACTGTGTCGGATGTATATTAAAAAGAATTAATTAAATATTACGTATACGCAACACCATGTTGTTTTTACTACTAGCGCACAGTGGCTTAAAAACTTTTTATAATTACATCAGGGAAAAGTGCATGAGTTCTAGATTAATGCTTCGGAAAAATTTTTCGGTAAATTCACTTCAAATGTTATTTACCTTTAAATAAAGTGCTAAATTTGAATTAACACATATAGACATACAAAATTTTAAGCTAATATGGATAAGAATTTTTTTTATTGGACCAGCATTAAGGGGATGACCCCTACTTATGCAATGCATTGCGTCAGAACTATGTTATGCATTGCGTCAGAACTATGTTATGGAAAGGAGGATAGATGGAGTAGAGTTTTGAACAAGCGGCAATAAAAATTTTATGTTTCGAAAAATTTATGTTTTTTAAAAATGTATAAATACCCTGTCGTTATTAACCATGGGACTCGCAACTATTTTTAGAGTATATAGCTAAGAATGAAACTATAAAAATCTATTTAATTTGTTCCAATGGGTGCTTTGCACATTGAAGAACTTTAAAATAAATTATATATTTTGTTTCAAAATTAGCTATGTTTGGATAGGGCTCGAGGGAGAACCGTTATTCATTTTTTATTTTTTATTATTCATTTTTTATTCGAATTGGATATAGATTGACTTTAAAATAGTTTCAAAATAGTTACTACTGCTGAAGTAAGTTAAATTTATATAAGCAATATAGCTATACCACCTATCGCAGAAGAGATATTTGAGGAAGCCTATCTGCCAAAGCAAGAGTGACACGTAAACCACTCGAAGAACGAAAAAAGGGATTTTAATTTTTTATATATTACAACGCCTTCAATTAATACCAACAATGCACAGTGGGGCAGAATCAACATAAATTGGAAATAACTCAGCCACAATTCCCAAAATAAAGACTAAAAATCCCAAAATTGGAATTTTTAGTCTTTTGCCCATTAAGTCCACAAATGTACTAGGGCTCAGTACATATTAGCTTTATTAAGCTCTTTTTAAGTTAAAAAACAAAAAATGGAATAATATTGTTTTAATTAAAACAATTAAATCATACAAAAATTGAAGAAATTGCAAGCTGTAAAAGAATTTGCAGGTGCGAGGTACCCAACTTTGAGACCAAATAACACCACCCCTGGAAAGTGTATGGTAGCCAGCTTCAAAACTTAAGCTCATGTTGAATCAATCGCCCTAGCCTTAACAAATGGCTGAGTTATTTCCTAAATATTTTAATTCTGCCCCATTGTGAGCTATGATATATACCAATGAACACATATCGAAAAACACATATCAGAAAAACTGCTTTTAATGTTTGTCGCGGCTGGCATACGAACCAGGTCCTTCCAAGCCAACGTGTATCCTTGGTAGTCAATTACTTAGGCTACATCGCCCTCATGTGATTTCTTTCATTCAGAACCTAATTTTCATCAAGGCGAAATAGTAAACATTGTGATACAGAAATTCCTTAAAATTTATGAAATATTATTGTCGTTAAAAATTTCAAGAATACTCCTTCTTGAAAAAAGCAAGTTTTTTAAGTACTTTAAAAATAAATGAAATAAACTCTGTTGTAAAATTAAAAAGGACCTTGAGTAAATTTCGAATCTCTACAATAAAAGAAAAACGGTCAAAACGGTTAGCGACTTAATATTACATTTTTTCTTTTGCTTTAACGTGAGTAACGCATTTTCAATCACATAACTATCCTTAAGCAAGCGTGAACAAATGATGATAAAAAATTTATTTAATTTTTCCTTTTTTTTCATTAAAATTATTTATATTAGTTTTTCCCTAACCTAAATCATTTGAAATTTGTTTGTAATAATATTTTAAGAAATCCTGCTTTAGTTAAAAGCTTTTAAATCTTATTTAGGTGACCTTGAAATATATATTTTAAATTCAGGTTTAAATTTCTATTGAAATTTGATTTCCGTCATTACTACTCTTTCTACCACAATGTAACAATTGTATTTCTTTACACTTGTATACATTTCAGTCAACTGGTAAAGTAAATGACGTTGATTTTTATTGTAAAAGTGTTGATTGCAAAAATAAAAGTTTTTTATTTCATTTCATTTCTTTTTAAAACACACTTATCGATTAAAAACACAGTTAAATGCTCAGATATGAAAAGTTTTGTTCGAAAACGATTTATTTCTTTTTTTAAAACAAACATTGTAACTAAAGTAGTGAGATCGATTAATATTCCAATATAGGGTTCTTCATTAGGCGTGGGTAGATTTTTTCATTTCATGTTCTTCAAATTGTTTTATCTTGTTTTTATCTTTTTGTAATTTTCTACATAATTTAAAAAAAAAATTTAAATTGATATATTCAAGGGCTTTAAAAAAAAAAATTATAAAAAAATAAATATTGTTTTTTTAACTACCCGAATTCTTAAATGTGTTCCAAGAGACTAGGGTTTTTACAAATATGTCTACCCTACTCTTGTTAATATCCAACCAAACGATATGGCTTTACAAATATCTTGACTTTATTGCAATCGGTGCTTTGTAGTCGTTGGAGTTAAACAATATATAGATATAATAAAACAGTACCTCATTTCCTGTCTGTCTTTCTTTTTTGTGTTCACATCACTTAAAAACTACTGGATCGATTTTAACAAAATTTTGTGATTCCAATATAGGATTTTTCAAAAATATCTTATTTCCAAGAGAAAGTGGAGAAAAAGCTGTGAAAGTACTCCGATTTTTCTTACCGATTTAAAGGTACAGTATGCTTTAAGGCATCTTTTATTTTTGGGAGCGGTATATTTTAAACAGTAACTAATTTCTTGTCTGTCTTTTACATAGCTTCACAATAATTTTTTGAATTTTAGAATTTTTATATAAGTTTTAGAATTTTATCCAGGGATGGGTATCTTTATATACAGTAAATACGTAAGATACTTAAAATTTGGTGTGGATTACTTTCAAAGCAAAATCGAACAAAATATTTTCAGGACGCACACAACGTCTGTGGGTAATTTATATAAGCAGCTAGTAACTTATATAAGCAGAAACCCTGAAAAAATAGTACATGGTACATTTTTCGTATTTAGATGCGTGTAACATTTTAACATAACAATAAAAATATCTGCATAAAACTTAATTCTTCATTTTGTCAGAACTATGTATATCCGATATCGTCAAATAGCAATCTGACTATTATTTGTGGTCCACTACACTAACACGTCAAAATTCCAAATTAAGGTCGGCTGACAATTACAAAATAAAAATTTTCAAGTCAATTTACCCCAAAAATATAAGCACACAATGAAAAAGAAGGAGGTTATCTATTCGTCTGAATGTTGCTTTTTTTTCTTTATTAGAAAGGAAATGCTTACAGATTGGTCCCATTTTAAAAGAAGTTCAGAATTTTGAAAATTAAAGGGTGTCCCCATACAACATACGTGTTTTTTACATGTATTATGAACCGTAAAGAGCACCCTTTTAAAATTTTAAAAAACTGCATATTACTATAGCTGCCAATAACAGAAATTAATAAAAAATAAACTTAAAAATTAAAGGGTGTCCCCATATGTGACGTCAATTTAAATATATGGACCATTTAAACCATTGTAGACAATCACTTGAAAATTGGACAGAATGTCCAATATTTATAATCAGAAATTAAATATTTATAATTAGAAGTTAAAGGGTGTCCCAATAGTTGATGTAATTTGATGTATATTGCAAAACTTTTGAACCGTAACAGAGAGACGGTTGTAATTTACAAAGAACCTGTATATCTAAGTCCTTTATAATATCAAGTATATAATTTAAATTTGGAAACTAAAGGGTGTCCCCATAATTGATAAAATTTTACCTATCTAGCCCTAGCTTTTGAACCGTTATAGACAAACACTTGAAAATTAGACAGAATCGCCACTACTATGTCCCGTAAAATAACATTTATAAATATTTAAAGTTATAAAGGGTGTCTCAATAGTTGATGTAAATTGATGCATATGGCCAAACTTTTCAACCGTTTTAGACAAAGAATCTGTCCTTTAAAATAAGTGTTTAATTTAAAATTTTACATTAAAGGTTGCCCCTAGGTGATATTGTTTAACCTATATGGCCATATCTTTGGAACCGTTACTTTTTATCGCTGTGTGAGTAATAATAAGTGTAAAAAAATAAAGGGTGTTCTCATATCTGAGGTAATTTATCGTTTATGGCTTTATCTGCTGCACCGTTATGATAGACATTTCAATGTACACAACGTATATTACTATGTCCGTTAGAGCAACAAGTATAAAAGAATTTGCTTTGAGAACTATTTCTTACAGATTACTTCCTTTTAAATTTTTAGTTAAGAATTGATGCACATATATTTGTTTTGTAGTCGGTTTTGTTTTGCAAGAATTATTGTAGATATTTTCAAGGACTAATTTAATATGAAAAAATTTAATTTAGTTACGATTTAAAAAAATATATGTATGTACGTGGCACCCAATGCTGAGAGCTAAGCCAAAACATCCCTTTCTTCCTAGCAGACCGAATATATGCAGCTCCACTCGAAATCACCGCTGACTTAGCTCCATAATGTTTTATCAAGTTAAAAAGTTTTTAGACCTCTGCACAGTGGGTCAAAAGCAAAATATTTTGGAAATAATTCTGCCATTTGTAAAGGACTAATCCGATTGAGCAAATTTTGTGGAGGGATAGCAAAGCACACCACTAACTTCATGTGAACCTTTTCGACCCACTCCTTTCCTCAATTCTGGTATCCGACTGGAAATTTACAAATACCTTACTTTCTTTAAGTCTCGTACTGTCACTAGCCTTTTACTCTCGGCTGTAGTGATTTTAGAATGGCGATACATGTCGACATTCAATCTCATCGCAGAGTCTATTGTAATTCCTACTATTTGCTACTAAGAAGTCTCCACAGCATCTCCATTATAATATGTGCCTGCCCTTGGTCCAAAGCCTTTTTATGTTTACCTTTTTCCAGGCACGATCGTCTTACCTCGATTTTTAACTTTGCCAGATAATACTTCAGAGTCCGTGGTCTGTCACTAACCCAGATTATATCCCTCTTGGTCTTCCTGCCAACTTGCAGTGAAAAATTCCAGAGTCTTTGGTGGAAATCGAACGTACAACCCCGGACTGATAGACTAGAACACTACCTACTAGCCCACCGAGGCACCTAAATATTGAGTACAATATTCATTTATTTTTTTATTATCAAATGGCTGAATTATTTCTAAAATATTTTGGTTCCACCCAACTATCTACCGTTTAGAAAGAAGCAATATATGATTTAAAATTAAAATTTTAGTTTTTGTCAGACAGACGCAGGACTGTCTGTCAATCTGTCTGTCTGTCGCTTCACGTAAAAACACCTAGATTAATTAAGTAACTTAGTACCTCGATTTAAACATAGAATTTCAATATCAATTTTTACCGATTTAAATGAATTCGCACAATTTGAGCGATTTAAATGACTTGACAGCAACTTTTACTTTTTTAAACGGGAATTTTTAGATAAATATTTACTCAGCTCTAACAGAATAGAATTTTATATAAAATAAACAACGACCTGAGTAATTTCCAAAAACAGGTCTCTCTACACAAAGTAAATATATTAATGTACTTTCCAGAAATATAAGTGACCTTATTACCTTGACATGCAATGAATGCTATGTGTACCTTAAGTCAAAATTTCTACTTAAAAATCCTTAACAACAGTTTTTCATTCAGCTATAATTGCATTTAAATTAAGTTCTAATGAAATTATTGCTTTATGTTAGTGAATTTTATGAATGTTTATTTTTATCTGTTACAACTCAAACAATTCATTTATTTATTCAAAACCAAAAGGGGCCTTAATTTAACACATTTTTCATTTCAACTTAGTGTTTGGTACAACAACGAAAACTAACTGATGTTAAACATTTATTCTCAATTCCCAATGAATCCTTTAAGTTATACAAAATCATTACAACTGTTTATAACAACTTTGTAAGTAAATAAAATACTCTAGTGAATAAATAACGCTGGTTGAAATGGAAAAGGGTTTATAAAAAAATAATAAAAAAATTGTTCAAAAGGAAAAAGTTTAATAAACAACAAAAAGGATAAATGCTATAAAGTAGTCCATTGTGCAACCTTACAAAATCATTTAGGTACTTTTAGTGATTCAAATCAAATTAAATTGCTTATAAATTTAAGAGTTTTGTGCTGCCATTAATCATTTTTACTTTGAGGGCAAAGAAATAAAAGATAAGTAAGGCGACTCACAGCGGTTTAAAAACATTTTATTTTACAGCCTGTATTCAGTCCCTGGACAAAACTGCATAAGGATACGTTGTCTTCCGTATGACCGATGAGTGCTAGAATCGTTTCGAACCTAGATGTGGTAAGTGTACAGGGGTACATCAATAATCAATCCCCCACACCGAGGAAACGAACACATTCCTGGAATAGATGCACCCTTAAATAATAAAGATAAGTAAGGCGATGGCAGTGCATATTTTGGTTGGCATTCTAGGCACCTTGATTCGAAGATTATGAAGTAAAAATGTATACTGGCGTGCATTCAATCTCTGGGCCTACTAATACAAAACGGCATAAGGTTACATTGGCTTCCGTAGCCTAAGAGCATTAATGAATACGAGGTGGCCAGGAAATATGCAAGGAATGATTCGAACCTAGTTGGTGATAAATAAACAGGAGGACATTAAACCACCTGGTTAGGGAACACGTTACGGCTCGCCTTTGGTCTATATTAATGAAAAATCTCGCATCTGGTCTACGAAAATCACTTATAATGTCCAAAATCTTTCGTCTCTTCGTCGATAAAAAGAGGATGATGAGGTACTACTGCTTCTTGCGAGAAATCCAAGATCGCTTTTATGGGGCACTGTATGATTGGAGGTAAGTTCAAACATATAGGATTTTCTTGTAGTGAAAACTGAAGAAGCTGTCTGAATAAGAAGAAAGAAGAATCATTGCAACACCTTCTCTGCGTCTAACCGACTCTGTAATTATGTAGACATAAATATTTGTACCAAAGATTCTCTCAGGACTTATACTGTCTTAAAAAAGTGACAACTACTAGCCTTAAAAGTTTTGGACAAATACCCAGGCGGTTCTTACGTAGTAAAGCTACAGGAGTTCTAAGCGAACTGTGTGAATAGATGGTCGTATCACAATCATAATCATTATCACAATGGACCTAATGGCCTCCGAGTGAGACATTTTTAGCGTAACGTAAATTAAATCAATTTTTATTTGCATATTCACACCAGCGATTAAGAGTTTTTTCAACAATTGGATAAATAATAATACGGTTGGTAAAATAAGGTTTTGAAAAAAAAAGGAAATAAATCTAGACTTAGAAATTGTATCTAGTCCAAGCGATATAAAAAAAAAAAAAAACTTTAAAGGTCGAATATCTTTGTAGAAATTAACTATATCACACAACCCGTTTACAAACTACAGATTTATTTTCATTTATGACGACTTTCCCACTGTGCATTGTCGAGCTTTCTAAAACAATAAACTATGTACAGAACCTTCAGCTGCGGAAGTGAAGCTCATAATCATGGATAAAATTCACATTAAAGTTTTGAGTTATTGACCAGTAATAGTGCAGAAACTAGTAAGAGCAGCAGACATACCTCAGAGCAAGTGAGTGCCCCATTTTTGCTCACAATCAATAGCAAACGATATTATGTAACTGATACAGCAACTGCTTTGGAAGTTATCCGCCGTACCACTGTTCAATTTATTTACCGATATACATATATGTAGCTGTTGATAAAGCAAGGACAAACCTGGTCAATTCATCGAATTTGTATGATGTACATGGATTTATCGACTTGTTGAATATCTGATGATTTATGTCATATTTAGAGATACCTCATGAGGAAAACGTTTAGGTGAACACTTGTGGGGTTTAGATGGCAAAAATATGCGTTTTAGAAACTAGTTTATGGTTATCAGCACAAACACACAGATTAGTAAATGTAATTAAAACGACCTTTCAAGAAAAAAAATACTGTTCTGCGCTCTTTATCGACGTTTCTCAAGCATTCGATAAGGTTTGGCACGAAGGCCTAATATTTAAGCTAAAGCTGAACTTGCCCGAAAACTTGAATAAGCTCTTAAAAGATTATTTAACGAATCGCAAGTTTTTACTAAAAGAAGGTGACTTTTTAAGCTCGCCACAACTCATTGAAGCCGGAGTTCCCCAAGGTAGTATTTTGGGACCAATTTTATATTTACTGTACACATCAGATATGCCAATTAGCACCCTAGTCCACACATCAACTTTTGCAGATGACACAGCTTTTTTAAGTATTCATGAAAGTGCCCAACAAGCATCACAACTTTTACAAGACCACATACTCAATTTGGAAAAATGGCTAGAAAAATGGAGAATAAAAGTGAATGAACAAAAATGTACTCACATAACTTTCACACTGCGTAGGGACTCATGCCCTTCTATTCGCATAAATAACCAAATGATACCACAGCTTTCAGACGTTAAATACTTGGGTATATCTTGACCGTCGCCTTACTTGGAAAAGCCACATTGACTTCAAGTTAACACAAATGAAACTAAAAGCAGTACAACTAAATTGGCTTATTGGCAGAAACTCCACCCTGAGCTTAGATTGTAAACTTCTACTGTACAAGTCGATCCTCAAACCAATTTGGTGTTATGGGATTCAGTTATGGGGCACTGCCTCAGCTAGCAATGTAGAAAAAATTCAAAGGCGCCAAAATAAGATTTTACGTATTATTACATCTGCTCCCTGGTATATAAAAAATTTGTTCGAAAAGACCTAAATATGCCATCAGTTAAAGCAGAAATAGCGAAACATGCAGTCACATATCTAAAGAGGCTTGAATCTCATCCAAACCCGTTGGCGTGTAACATGCTGAATGAACCTGGTTATATTCGACTAAAAAGAAGAGATACTGCTTTTCTTGGCCGTACATTAGAGGGATGACCCGCAAATGATTGCAAAATCCGTGAAACAAACATTATTTTTGTCTAGCACTGGCTGGACTTAAAAATAATATTTTATTTTAGACTTAAGATACGAGTAATTATTGTTAGTTCAAAAATATTGAAGATACAATAAATATATTATGAAAAAAAAAAATGGTTATCAGCGCTCTGTTTTCAATTAAAAAAACCACTCAGTTTTCGAGGATTAAATCAAAAATTAAATTTAAAGTATTGTCAAAACTGATTGCAGTTGCTTATAGCCTATAAAATTCTACATCACTAGCTGAAAAAATAAATATGGTGTGTTTGCAGTGAGAGATCAATATCAAAGCTTTTTAATTTTTTTTTTTTTTTTTTTTTTTTGGAAAAAAGACAGAAAAACTGAAAATTTACTTTGTTAAAAATCTTATTCTTTTACAAAGTTATTAAAAAAGTGACCAATTTAGCTATGGAACCATCAAGTTCAGGTAGTTCTGCGAATATCATGGTAAAGTTTGTGTAACAAATTTGGTGTGGAAGTGTTTTTGTTTTTGTGATTTATATTAGAAGTCCAAAAAAAATGAATTGAATTTTCATAGTTTAAGTGGACATATAGTTATTATTCGTGTACAATCGTGTCGAGATTTGTGGTTTATATTACAGAATAAATATTTATCTAATATGTTGCAAAAATGTAGACTGCATTTTTGTGCATTTTAGAAGTTATGCATTTGTTTGTAAAAAGTGTCGTTGCGCCGATTTACCAACAAAACATATGGTCTGGCGATTGCTGCTGTTATTATTACTGTTTTTTTATATTAATTGTTGTTTATCTTGTTTTTAATAATATTCTTTATGTTGTTGTTGATTTTTAATAATATTCTTTATTTTTTTTTTAATAAT
This sequence comes from Phasia obesa, assembly GCA_949628195.1. Lineage (NCBI taxonomy): Eukaryota > Metazoa > Arthropoda > Insecta > Diptera > Tachinidae > Phasia > Phasia obesa. The sequence goes on from OX451216.1 coordinate 123,773,114, forward strand.
GATAGTGTTTAGAAGTTTGAAGTTATCGGTTAAAACGGATAATCAGGTATGTTCTGTAATCCGAAACCGAGTGAAATTGAATCCGAATGAAATTTTAAATCGTCATAACTTTGAAATCTTACAATATTTTAATATTATTTTTTATACATTTGATTAAAGACCATTGACATAACTTCCTGGATTGCTAATGTTTTAAAATAATAGGCGCAACTAAGTTATATTTTTCTTTAAAAATTTATTCGATTTCAATATCACTCGGTTTTGGATTACAGAATATACCCGAATTTTTTTTTGTCTGCATATAGCAAGTTCAAACACTGTTTTTTATACTCGTCGGAGCTTGTACGATATGATGAGTTCAGGTTGTCAAACTTTGGATGAAAAGCTAAACTTTTTAGAAGATGAAATGAAGAAACGCACAAACTGCGATTTGAATGAACGAGTTAATGCTTTCTTTTATGACTTTAAATCTAGATGGAATAAGGTGCATAGAGTAGATACACGATTTAAGGCTGCGACGTTGCGGAAAGAGTGAATGAGGCCATCTTTAAAACAGCAGTCCATTTCTTGGACAATTTGTAATCCATTTTGCAGATGGCTTAAATATGTTTCAGGTACCCCAGATGCAGTGTATCGAGCTAAAAGCAAACCCATATTGGAAAAAAGAAAATTACTTATTTCTTTTGTGTTTTTCATTGTTATTATACATTCTGTTTTATTATGAATTCCTCTTGACAATAAGACCTTGAACCATTAAATAATAAATCCGACCATTTTAGTTTCAAATCCAAACACACTTTTCAATTTACTAGTTTTAGGATTATTCATTTCAATCTACGTAAGCCAACTGTTTAAAGTGTTTGTTTATTTTTTTCTGATTCGCACCGCACACATTCCTACACACACACACACTTTTACACAAATAAGAGATTACTTGACTTGATTTAACTTTTAACAAACAAACGGTAGCTACAAATAATTAGGGTTTGCCAATTAGTTATTTCTTTAAAACCTATAACCTCTATTTCCCCACATTTCAAAAAGAAATTCCCCTAAAGCCCATGATTCATAGAAATTTTTCAAAAATATATTCTCATGTAATCGTATAACAATCTTAAGTAAAAGCGCTATGTTCGTTTTATTTAAATAAATTCCTCCCTAAAATTTTAAATTTGCGATATATGTAGGGGTTTCTTCATTATTGACAACTCGATTGTCAATAAAACTTGTATAAATAAATCAATAAAGTGCAAGTCAAACTCACACAAGTAGGGCTCCGTACTATGTTTAGTACAACTTTTTAAAAACACAAATTTTTCACTTCTTAGGAAGGATTAATTATTTTTTATACTAGAGATTAGTTCTAAATACTATTTCTAAATACCAAGTGTCTTCCTTTAGCGTTTAGATTTCGCGACATCTAGGGAATACCCTTTTTTTGTTGATTTTTTTCGGGGATGACCCCTACTCATGCAATGCATTGTGTCAAAACTAAGAAACTAGGTTATGGGAAAAAGTAGTGCTTGTGGACATTCTATTTGAATGAAAGTGACAGGAAAGACCTCTAGAGGGAGTTTATTCCACATACGAACTATTCAAATATAATGCTACATACATACCTAAATTTGTATCAATTTCGCAAAACCTTTTAATTGTTATTTTTTATATTTTTACTATAGTGGACATAAATTTACACACTCTGGATAAATTTACATTTAAAAAATTAAAGTCATGATCGCGAAAATAGAATCACTGTAGGCACACTCTTTAAGTCTTAGTATTTATTTGTTGTTATAGCGGCCATGGTAATACACTGTCTATGAAAATATCAAGAGCCAACCTAAAGCGTTCAAAAAATAAAGCAAAATACGTGAAAAACATGTCACCTTTAATTTTTACTATTTGTTATAGATGCCATAGTAATACCTCTTGTGTGAAATAGTTCATGCCTAGTCTACTTATTATAGTTCAAATATTAGGCCATATACATGCAAATCAAGTCGCTGACGGAGCACCAACTAATTTTTAGGTTTATTGTTTTATACTTGTTTATATAGCGAACAAAGTTTTAATTACTGTTTGTAAATTATAAGTTTATGCCTCCTACAGTTCAAGAAATAAACTCATATGCGCGAACATCACGTCACTTTCGGAATATCCTATAAGTTTTAGTATTTGTTGCTATAGCGGCCATAGTAATACCCCTTCTGTAAAATTTTCAAGAGTCTGCCTATTATGGTTCAAAACTGAGGCCATGTTAATCACGTCACTATCGGAACACCCTTTAATAGTTTTAATTACTGTGGGCAAACTGAAAGTGATTGCCTCCTAAAGTTCAAGAAATAACACGTCACTTTCGGAACACCCTATGAGTTTTAGTACTTATTGTTATAGCGGCCATAGTAATACCCCTTTTGTGAAATTTTCAAGAGTCTACCTATTATGGTTCCAGAGATAGAAGGCGCTGACAGATATTGTAGCGAACACAATAAGGTAACCTATTTACCCTTTTGGTACGGAACCCTAAAAACTACTTTAAATGAATTTTATGAGGATATACAAATTGGTTTGGCGAGTTCGTTTAAGATAGTTTCTTTGTTTTGAAAATGTTAGAGATTTTTTATGGATTGGTATTTCTTTATTTTGATCATTCGCGCTTTTTCAAAAACCATCACACATCATCAGATCAGGGATTAAGAAAATATCACAGAAACAGCTAGATTAATGCAAAAAATTCTCAGCTGGCATCACTGATATTTTTGTAAATAGTAATTGTTAAAACTCAAAACAGCTGTTTTCATTTTACTAATCAAATAAAAAAAATCTGATTTTTACTCTCATTTCTTAAATAAGGATCAATTTTAATATTAATTGCTCTTGGAATTGACATTCGTAAAGTCGTACCGTCTAAACCACCCTTTGTCCTCGTCTACACTTTGAACCATTTGTTCTACAACACATGATGTTGTTGTTGGGAGAGGAAAGGTAAATCGCAGCTGGTACGATGTTTCTTGTACTTGGACTCTGCTGCGACTCTCTATTGTGGTTGCTGTTGTTAGCTCTTTTCGACTTGGTGAGGACTGTATAAAAGTATACAGCCGTCAGAAACACAAGTTTAAAAGTATGGACACGAATGCAACTTCAAAAGAAAATTTAATAAATGTTTTAGAAACAAAAACTGCAAGTGTGGATAGGGACTTTAAGCATATTTTGGCCAAAAGTTTATACTTCACAAAATCCGCTGAAGCGACCTTATCTCTAGACCTCGCGAAGTTGATTATTTTGCACACCAACTAGCAATGCTTGTGTAAACAATTTTATACGGCAAAGAAACGAATAAAATCTTAAAAAAAAATAAATTGCAGAATTTAATTTACTTTTGTACAAATGAAGTATTCATGTATTTTGGAGAATATCGGGGAAGAAGGGAAGAATTTAAGGCTGGGATTTAAGAACATCTGGAAATCCTGTAAACGATTGTCAACAGTTGAAACAACAATAACTTCTACTACAAGAACTCGAACCACTTATTTTATTCTGTGTCCACATAAATATATGTGTAAATACCCTGTCGGAAACTCAGTTAACTTAAAATGAACTTTAAGCTAACTATTTCGCAACTAGTGCTGACTGACACTTGGATTACTTTGCAATGAAAACAACTAACTATTTTAACATTGCGATGCCCTAGGCCGGTAGTCAATTGTCCGACTCTGCTACAAAAAGTTACTTTTCAGCTAACGTCTAAACTATTAATTGTAATTTGTTGTAATTTATGAAAAGTAACATTAATTAAAAACATAAATATACAAAATATTTGATTATTTCAAAAAATTTAAAAAAAAACACAAAAATTAAATTTTTAAAAAGCCTTAAAGGTAGGGCACACAGAATCCGTCAAACGTTATACGTCGTCTTTTTCAAGTGACAAGTTGAAATACAAGTTTTGTTATGAGCGTTGTCACAATCAGTAAGTCTCCGTCAACGCAAAGTACGAAAGTTCGGCAACTTTTAACTTTTGACGTATGTTAATTAGTTTGATAGCTATCAATTGATTTTTGAGTTCCAGCAAAAATAAAACAAATACAACAAAATAAAGAAATTAAATAAAGTAAAATGGAAAAAAAAGCTTTTCAAGTGTTTAATTTCCTGATTTAATATCTGTCAACAAAGCACTCATTGTGTCAACCTCGTCCGTCCTTACTCCCCGACTCCGTTAGACATTAACATAACATGCCTTAACAAAAGTCAAACTTAATATAAAAAAAAAATCATTTATAATACTGGTTTCTTTTATATGACTTTTGTTAAGACATGTTGATAGCAAATGAGGACGGGGGTTTACGTTGATTTCAGTTCAAGCCCCGGCCTTAACACATCTTATGATTGTTCACAAATTCCAATAACATTAAAAACTCAACAACACTTTTTTTTTATTATTTTACATAAATAATAACTTCAAACCACTTTAAACCTTTTTATTTTTAAACTTTAAACCTACTTTATTATTTATGAAACATTTTTTCAATTTTACCCGCGTGAATATTTACTAATAAAATCTTTAAGCTGTTAACTGAAGTCGGCGGCGTCAACAACAGTGGCCGGCAGCTGTATTAATGTAATAGTAGAAAATTTAAAACAATTTTAATTTAGGAATTGAGTAGGTTAAAATAAAAATGTATGTACATGAATGTCTTAATTTCACAAAAATATTTAAGATAAATATATGTATGTACATAGAATAAGCTTTCCAACACTACGATTACTTTTACTTATATAATTGGAGATTATTATCGGTTATTATATAATTATTATATAGTTATTATTATATAATTCTTATATTATTACTATATAATCATTATATAATTATTATTATATAATTATTATTTTTGTTACATAATCCCTTACTTGTAATATAAAAATAAAACTAAAATGTTTACGTACTAAACGTGAGCGCAAGATGTTAAAAAGTGTACAGTATTGCATGTTTTTGAAACGCAAATATTGATTGTATGTGTAGTCGAATATTACTAAACAGTAAATACAGAGAACAAGAGAGCAAACAGTGCAAAAATCAGTGTACCTGATTTGACCGGACAGTTTTATCAAGTGCAATAAATATGCTGAGCATTTCATATTGTTCACTAGTTCATTTTACTTAAATTTTCTTGAGAGTAAAATCTCTGATTTTTGAGAGAAAAAATTAAATTAGATTTTTTTATTCATCAATAAAAGTTTAAAAAATTCAATCTACTACAGTTTTCTATTTTTAACCACTCAACGCGCAAATTAATATAAAATAACTAAAATACAAAGTACAAACCCTTGCTTTTAACATCATACATTTACATACACGTTGTCTGCTATAACAGTATTTCATATCAAGAGACACTATTGAAACAAAATATTCACTACTGAAATTTTATTTCAAACAACCACAAATATTGCATTGGTTGGAAGAAGAGCAAATGCTATTGTATGTTTTTATTTAAGAGCACAACAATATTTGTATACACATGAAATCAAGTGCAAGAAAAAAGAGACCAATTCATTATTGAACGTTATGAAGTTAGTCTAACAAGACGTTTTATGCTCACGTTTGGTACGTACGCAAGTGCACTTTATTCCGACGGCTTTGCAGACGTTACTAAGTAAATAAAGCCTTGGTGGCGTTTCAATGTTAATCAACTTTGACTTCTTTCAAAAGAAAAATAAGAAGCAAAATGGGAAAAAAACAACGACTAACCAAACACAACAAATTTACTGTCCAGAATATACACTTCAGTTAACGAAAATTTTGCATTGCATAGTAGTAGGCTTAAAATTAGTCCATAAAAGTTAACTTAAAGTTAGTGTTTTTTGTAGTCAGCTACTTATTGTCCGACAGGTTGGTTACTGTTATAAATACATACATACATATGTGAGAAATACAATTCATTTCTCTCAAATTTAAACAAACCTGTTAACAAACACAAACCCCGCACACATATTCTTTTAGTTAAAATTTTTTAAAAAATATCTTTTAAATATAGGAAAGGGACAAGTAGTGTAGTGAGTTGAATTAATTAGGTTTGGCTTTTTGGAGCGCTGTTTTTGCTTTATTATTATTCTAAAAACCTAACTGCTCTTCTATGTTTTAAGTTTTAACAAATATTACGTATCATCCTCTCTCATGCCAGGTAAAAGATTCGGAGTATCAATGTCGTCAACGTCGACCATAAGGACGCATGAACGCATAGTGCTTGAAGATTATACAGACGGATCAAAACGGACACAGGAGTTGTTGGGGGGGGGGGGAGTGTTTTCATGCCTCGATTTAAGATGAGGATGAAGTTTAGGCTGAAAACCCAGGCTGCAGAACTGCTCAGGAAGAAATTTCAGCCATTAATATAATATAACCTGTGACCAAGGTACCACAGGATATATGACATTGATATCCGGATTTGTACCGACAGCAAAGTAACGATAAACTTCTTATCGAGCTTCTAAACATCATCTAGATTGGTTCAAGAATGCCGGTCATCTCTAGACGAGATGGGGAATAATAAATAGTAAAAAGTTGAAAAAAGAACAAGTATGAAAATCGTACAATTTCTGCAGTTAAACTGTATTTAATCAAATTTAAAACATAAATAGATCCTTAATCAGAAGGCTATGTCTGTTGCAAACACTCAAACTCGACAGGCGAATAACGGGCACTCCGTTTTTTATACAACAGTTTGTTACCTGTTTAGCAAATTATATTGCTGTGAGCAAAACATGTATATCTCCAAAACTGCCCAATCGATTTCAATAAAATGTATCCTTTGTATACCCTTCCTCACAGACTTCATAAATTGTACCCGATCGGTGGCCCTGTTTCTAAAATTTAAACCAAAGGTTGGAAGTGGAAAAATATCACAAAATATCGTTCTTTTTACTAGTGCTTAGAAAAACGATAAGAGTGGTCCGAGTAAGTGCCAGATAAGACATTATTATCATTAACATTTTTTGGTAAGAAAGGGATTTTTTTTTTTAGAAAAATTCAAGTTTGAATTTTAGTTATTTTTGAAAATTGAAATTTGGGGTTGAAAATCCATATTTTTTGAGAATTTTAGGTTTTGAAATTTTAATTTTTGGTGCAAATGTGATATTCTGGTGAAATTACCATTTTTTAGTGAACTTGTTTTTTGTAATTACACTTTTTGTGTAAACAACAAAGCAAAATGCAACAAAAACAGAAGGGTAACATCGACATTTAAAAAATGTAATGTAAATAGAAGCACTCCTAGTTTTTGGCCTATATCGAAGCCAATAGCTAATTTTCAATATCAAAATGTTCGAAGCTAAATCAGACAGATTAGTATAATTAAAATTTATACAAATTATCTAGGGTCCTCAGAAAATCTATTTCAACACGAACACAGAGAGCTAGGCATCATTAAATAGGCTCCCTTACCTATTAGGGGCCATAATATTTTAAAATTTATAAACGGTAAGTCAAAAAATTATTAATAGGACTAAGAAAATAATGTAAAAATTATTTTACTTAATTATTAGGTATATTGAATAAAAAATTTACTTATGTACTCGTATGCCTATACCAAATGTTTGCAGGGATATAAATATAAAATATTGACTACTAAAGTGTGAGTGAATGTGAGAAATAGTTAGGATGCAAAAGTATGTGTGTCATTTAAAGAGTTTTGTTTATAACAGGATATATTTCAAAGGAACAAGTATTTATTTAACCAATCCCATTGTCGGTTGGTTAGAATTAAAGATTTGTGTTCAAGTGTTAAATGTTTGGATTTATTTTGTCCTTCATTGATTGTGTGACTTTTTCACACAGCAATACACACATACACACAGCTATGTGTAAGTGTATTTATTTATGAGGATTGATATTAAGAGAAAAGAATTTCATTTTAAGTGGATTTAAGTGCGCTTGTTATCACAATATAATAATCAACTATGTTTAATGGGAAACCTAATAAAACGATGATGATGATGATGATGACGGCAACGGTGAAGACAAACAGTACAAATACCTATAAATAAAATTTAAAATTATTAAGAAAAGTTCCCCTTATGACGACACAGAGTGAAACTCATGACTTAAGTTCCAGTTAAGTACTGGAAATTAAGGCAATCCTGTAAGATAAAAAGAGAAATCGTTAAAAAATTTTCAAAAAATTTATTCTCGTCAAACAACCAAAAGTAGCAGGACTAATTACGAGTGCTAGATATCAACTGCAGAATTTATTGTTCTTAAAGATAGAAATTGTTCAAAAAATGATGATGAATTCAAAGAAGCAGATAAATAAATCGGAAATGTTTATATAGTTTAACGTGTTCAGTACTAACGTGTATTTAATTTATCTATATAATTATATGAAGCACAGCCCATGTTTGTTTGTTTGTTTGTCGAAAAGCTATGATCTTTCTGGAATTTTCACCGTTTATTACCAGATATTCCAAAAGGGCGTGGCACTTTCATACAATGTAAATAATTATCATCGCCTTGGGATCTGTAATAGATAGAATTTTGTGCAACTAACTCTCTAGTTAATGCACATTGCTTAACGAAAAAGTGGCTGGATTGGAATGGTGGACGTGGTACCTCCCATACAAACTGAACTGTGACGGATAAAATCTTGATATTTTTTCACAAATAACCTCCTTATTAATGCACATAGACCAGCAAAAAACAAACTAGATTGGATTAGTGGGCTTGTTACTGAAGAATTATTAACGTGTGCCTGAGGAACTGTAATTGTTAGAGTTTTTTTTTTAATTTTGACAACTAACATCTAGATTAATATGTATAATCTAGCAGAAAATAGACTGGATTGGAACAGTTGACGTCGCCAATGTAACAACGTAGGGTATTTTTGGACAAAAATAGGAAACGTGGTCCGATATAAACAAAATGTTGCACAGGGCCATCACTATTAAGAAAAAATAGAAAATGGGGTGCTTACGCCTACAACCACGCCTCTTCTCAATACAAGGGAATTTGCAGATTCTTAAATGGTCCAACTGATTTCGGAAGATGATTGTCCTTATTATAAAGAGAAAAATCCCCACAATTAGGTGGCTAAAAGTAACTATTTGGACCGAATAGGTTAAAAAGTATTTTTCTTCATTTATAAATACATAAAAATATAACTGTTTTGAAAAAATCACACAGCACGTACCAACATCATAATTCTCCTACTCATTCTGGAAATGCAGTAATAAAATATATTAAATAGTCAATTGTTGCACTAGTCAATATGGGCCCATACTTCCTAAACATGAATATAATAGAAACCGTTTGGGTACAGGAAACAATATATAGCCAAACCTTAGTTAATTGAAGCCGCTAAGAAATCTTTGGGACACAATAAATAAGTAAATTTTAACAATTCTAGAGCGGGCCACAGCAACATTGTTTTCTCTGTGTAGGTTTAAATTTATTCATAGTTTAATTCCAATTAAATGACTTTATTAATAATCAAAAGATTCATAACTACAGCCGTGTGACAAAAGTTAGCTCTATGTAAGTGAGCCATATACATCTCTTATATAACCTATTTTAAAAACTCTATAACCCAACTGTCGTATCTTATTTCATTCTAAATGTTAATATGGGTGTTTCCATTTCCTAATGGGAAATGGAAGCAAATACAGAAGGTGTTCACAATTTTATCATTTTAAATTTTAAATAGGTCTGTTTAAATGTGTTTCTAGCATAAACTAGCAACAAGAGACTAAAGCAGAAATTTGACAAATTATATTCTTAAATATAAAAAATTAAATAAAAGCTTTTCTAGCAAACATTAGCAAATACATGAATGTGCCGTCATGAATTATTTAAAATTAATACCTTTGTTTACATTCACAATTGTAATAAAATACAAAATTAAAACAATCTACAGTTTTTAACTAGAAATGTCACTTTTAAGGACGATAAAACTGATGATCATTAATAAAAAGAAACCCATAAAAATTAATCTTTAAACTACCGAACAAAATCAAAAGACAATAAAAACAATAATTTAAAACAAAGTTATTGGGTTTAGTTATTGGGTAATTTTTAAAGGTGTATGTTGAAGTCAGTGCTAATAAATATTCTTATTTTAAAAATTTCTATAGAATTTATTCAATTCAAAATGAAAAAAAAAAAACTGTTCCCTACTAACTTTTAAATCAGAAGTGCGCCAGAAAAAAGTACGATTACACTAAATGTAATGGGTGATTTTTTTGAGGTTAGGATTTTCATGCATTAGTATTTGACAGATCACGTGAGATTTCAGACATGGTGCCAAAGAGAAAGATGCTCAGTATGCTTTGACATTTCATCATGAATAGACTTACTAACGAGCAACGCTTGCAAATCATTGAATTTTATTACCAAAATCAGTGTTCGGTTCGAAATGTTCAAATGTGACAAATTTTGTTCAGCGATGAGGCTCATTTCTGGTTGAATGGCTACGTAAATAAGCAAAATTGCCGCATTTGGAGTGAAGAGCAACCAGAAGCCGTTCAAGAACTGCCCATGCATCCCGAAAAATGCACTGTTTGGTGTGGTTTGTACGCTGGTGGAATCATTGGACCGTATTTTTTCAAAGATGCTGTTGGACGCAACGTTACGGTGAATGGCGATCGCTATCGTTCGATGCTAACAAACTTTTTGTTGCCAAAAATGGAACAACTGAACTTGGTTGACATGTGGTTTCAACAAGATGGCGCTACATGCCACACAGCTCGCGATTCTATGGCCATTTTGAGGGAAAACTTCGGAGAACAATTCATCTCAAGAAATGGACCGGTAAGTTGGCCACCAAGATCATGCGATTTGACGCCTTTAGACTATTTTTTGTGGGGCTACGTCAAGTCTAAAGTCTACAGAAATAAGCCAGCAACTATTTCAGCTTTGGAAGACAACATTTCCGAAGAAATTTGGGCTATTCCGGCCGAAATGCTCGAAAAAGTTGCCCAAAATTGGACTTTCCGAATGGACCACCTAAGACGCAGCCGCGGTCAACATTTAAATGAAATTATCTTCAAAAAGTAAATGTCATGGACCAATCTAACGTTTCAAATAAAGAACCGATGAGATTTTGCAAATTTTATGCGTTTTTTTAAAAAAAAAGTTCTCAAGCTCTTAAAAAATCACTCGTTATTATCCCCGATTTGCAAGGAAAAACTAAAATTAAAATTAAAAAACCCCTAGCTTGTCGTTTTCTCCCCTCGCTAAATTAAAAAGAAACAAGTTAAAGTGCTATATTTGGCCGTGCCGAATCTTCTATACCCTTCACCAGGGTGATTTTATTTATACAGACATGTACAGCATAATCCATATTGTTGACTCTTTACATAAATTAAAATTAAAATAAGTCGTATGAGAAAAAACTCATTATTCATGCTTTAAAGAAATAGAAGACAGCGGCTACGCAACTAAATGAAAACAAATTCCGGTAGCTACTTAATGATATTGAAGACGACAGCTACATCGTAAACTCTGACATTGTTGCAGCACTCGTAAAGTAGCTCTGAGTTGGGAAACACGTGCGCGCGTCATTGTCATTATCGCTAAAAGTCAATCAGCCCGTCCTTGTTGCTCGGCCTTCGAGTGGTTTGCGTCTCATTCACACTGGATATTTGAATCACTCAAACAGCTGTACTGTGGTACTGTTATTGGTGGCTGCTTTAATCAGCCGCGTGTTTTACCTATAAATTTTAATTTGATGAGTCAGACATTGTAACATTGTAGTAGCACCATTTTTAATAAACAAATTTTTACTGGAGAAGAACCACTAAGCTCAAAACACGTGAAAAAATATAGGTGGGAGTGGTTTTTGGCCCACAGCCTCCAGAGGAATGATCCGATGTTAGTAAATTGCAATCCCAAAAATTTCGAAACTATGCCTGACAGATTCGTGTGCTTAAATTTTTGTATCTCGTACTACCTGAACACGTACAGACGGACATCGCTTAATCAAGTTATCTATGTATAAGGATCCAGAATATATATACTTTATGAGGTCGGAAATGAATATTGTAGAAATTACTCACGGAATGACAAACTTATATATAAGCTTTCGACCTGTGGTAAAGGGTATAATAATGAACCAACAAAATTATATATATATTTTTATTCTTTTACTTTAACAACACAAAAAAGTTTTTTCAGGCACACTTGCAAAAAAAATATTTTCTAAACTAAATCCAAAACAGCTGCTAACTAATTTTTGCTAGTAAAAATTTTACTAGCAAAATATTGTAAGTAATTGCAACCTCGTTTTTTTACGATTTTAATTTCAAGATTTTTGTTTTTTACTTAAATAAAAATATTCTTGAAGTGTATGGCAAATTAAGAGCATTGCACAGTGATTTTAAAACCCTTTATTTTGGAAATAAGCAAATTTTTTCCCAAAGTAAAGGAGACAACCTTTTAAGGACTATATATATGAAAGGTCCTAACATTTGAGTTAGAAATAAGCCCTCATTTACCCTCATTTAACCAACCATCCACAACTCCACTCAAAAACACCTCCTCAATTGCCTCTGTTAAATTAGATATCTTTAGTGGTTCATAAGCTACCGAATTTTTTCCGAAATAAAACATTTTTAAACCACTGTGCATTGTAGATAAACAATATGTTTCATTATTATCTAAAACAATAAATTTTTAATTAAGATTCAGTTCTAAGTCAGCCCCTAATTTTTTCGTTTTCAATATATTAGAAAACAGGATAAATCCGGACTTATCATGTTTTCTTATAATTTCCAAATATTTTTAAATAACGGAATGGCGGCAGAAAATTAGGCAGTTGCATTACTAATTGGCTTTGTAGCGTCTTAGAAATAAAATGTTATTTCACTCTTCCATAATTATCCACATTTTAGTTGTAAGTTCCACTTTGCAAACAAACTTGTACTTGCCCAAACATGTTAATAAAATTAATTAATAATTCTTGCAAAAAAAAACCGACTACAAAACAAATATATGCGCATCAATCCTAAACTAAAAATTTAAAAGGAAGTAATCTGTAAGAAATAGTACTCAAATCAAATACTACTATACTTGTTGCTCTAACGGACAAGTAATATAAGTTCTGTACATTCAAATGTCTATCCATAACGACAAATTACGTCAGATATGAGGACACCCTTTATTTTTTTGCAGTTATTATTACTGACACAGTAATAAAAAGTAACGGTTCCAAAGATATGGCCATATAGCTTAAACAATACCACCTAGGGGACACGCTTTAATGTACAATTTTAAATTAAACACTTATTTTAAATGATAGATTCTTTGTTAATTTCAAATGTCTGTCTAAAACGGTTCAAAAGGTTGGCCATATGCAACAATTTACATCAACTATTGAGACACCCTTTAAAATTTAAATATTTATTAATGTTATTATACGGGACATAGTAGTAGAGATTCTGTCTAATTTTCAAGTGTTTGTCTATAACGGTTCAAAAGATAAGGGCTAGATAGGTTAAATTATATCAATTATGGGGACACCCTTTAGTTTCCAAATTTAAATTATATACTTGATATTATAAAAGACTTAGATATACAGGTTCTTTGTAAATTTCAACCGTCTCTCTGTTACGGTTAAATAGTTTGGAAATATACATCAAATTACATCAACTATTGGAACACCCTTTAACTTGTAATTATAAATATTTAATTTCTGGTTATAAATATTTTACATTCTGTCCAATATTCAAGTGATTGTCTACAATGGTTCAAATGGTTCATATATTTAAATTGACGTCACATATGGGGACACCCTTCTATTTTTAAGTTTATTTTTTTATTAATTTCTGTTATTGGCAGCTATAGTGATATGCAGTTTTTTTTAATTTTAAAAGGGTGCCCTTTACGGTTCATAATACACATAAAAAACACGTATGTTGTATGGGGATTTTCAAAATTCTGAACTTCTTTTAAAATAAGACCAATCTGTAAGCATTTCCTTTCTAATAAAGAAAAACTTTTTAAAATCGGTTAAGAAATGACTGAGTTCTGCGGGCACAAACATAAAAAAGCAACATTCAGACGAATTGATAACTTCCTTCTTTTTTTGAAGTCGGATAAAAAGGTTCTTAGCTACATTATTTCCGAACGTATTCAAACTCCCAAAACCAAGTTTGTGGTTTTACTAATCCTCAGAAGTAGAATCGAACCTATACTGCTACTGTTGTGTAGTTTTTTCGCTGTTGCTCTGTGACATTAAATATTAAAGTATAAATGAATACTTTAATTCTTTTATACTTTTATATTCTCGTGTTTGCAATTTTTTTCAGTTGAGTTGCTTTTTGATTCGCCTGAAATGTTTGAGTTCACAGCTTATCTTTTCAATACAAATTGAGTCTGTATAAAGAAGTTACTTTGTTTAACAAGCAGATCCAGGTAGAAAGTGCAAATGTAGCGAAATAACCATCACAAAGATGTTTCACAGTTGTTGTTTCATAGTATCATACATGTACTTACGCATGCACACATACATTCTAACATGTATCCTAACTAGCTTCCAAATGTTTCTTTTCACCCAAGATGTTATGATTTTATGTGATGATTTTAATTTCGTGTCATGTTTAAATTTATTTTACAAATTATTCTATTAGGTTTTCTTTTCCGTTTGCTGCTTGAATATGAAACTTAATTTCCTTTTGATTAAATTTGTAAAACTTAGAAGTTAGTACATCATAACTATTTCCGTTATCAATTAAATTTGCAGAACTAGAGCTCTAAAATGAAATGGCTGCATGCAAAATGACCCTATAAAAATCGTTTTAGGGTCAGTTATATAATATATTCATACATATGTATGTATTTTTATTAGTGTAAATAAATAGGTATGAAAGGACATATCTGTGAATAAAGGGAAAAAATCTAGAGTTGCCTACACTCAACTTTACCATACCCAATGGAAACAGATTTTTTAAAAATTTATACCGCTCTCCATCTCCATAAACCAAAGGCACATGCTGAATTTAATTTTTATCTAATTGTCATACGGTATGGCCTGTAGAACGTTTACAAAATTTGGGAGTAAATAAACTACCCCTTTCACATTCCCGACTATGCCCAAAATTTACACAACTCTTCATCTCCATTTACTAAAGGCACAAGCTAAATTTGGTTTTGATATATCAAACGGTATGACCTGTACAAACTCCACAAAAATAGTGGCCATAAAATTTTATAAAATATAAAAACATCCTGCGATTTTATCAAAGATAAAAAAAATTGATAAAATACTAGCTGTGCCCTCACACGTTGTGTGCGTCCTGACAATATTTTTCTGGATTTTGCTTTGAAAGTAATTCACACGAAATTATAATACTCTTACGTATTTACTTTATACTGGATATCATTGGTTCGCTTTGCTGCCCCCATTCTCAAAAATAAAATTAAGATTGAGCACATCTGTTTAGAAAAAGCTTTAAAACCATATTAGACTTTCCAAAATCGGTGCAGTATTACGGGATTACGTAAAAGGGATTACAAAAAACGTGTTTGCCTATTAATTATATAGATAAAGGTACCCGACCCTAGATAAAAATCTAAATTTTATATAAAATTCTAAAACTCCAAAAATTTGGTAAACCTCTGTAAGAGGTGTTTGAAATATTCTAATAATAATGTTATTTCACAAAAATTTAAAAATAAAAATCAAATACAAATTTCATTCAATTTGCTATTTGGCATTATGTATTCTAAAACAGCTCAATGTGTTGCGCAATCGTGTTCAAAATATTTCACTTTCAAAAGTAAAAGGTGCTTCCTTAAAGTATTTTTCATATTTTGTCATTATGTATTTTAAAACACCGTCTGTCTGTTGCGAAACCGTGTTTAAAATACCCCACTTTTAAACCGGAAATTGCAGCACCTTTAAACCGGAAATTGCGTACTTTCACTGTTTTTTCTCCACTTTCTTTTGAATATAAAATATTTTTGAGGAAAAAGAGTATCCTATATTGGAATCAGGATGCTAATGTACCTCCTCGCAAAATTTTGTTAAAATCACACAGACAGAAAAAGAGACAGGAAATGAGTTACTATTTTGTTATATGTATAAATATAAAATTCCAGCAATTTTATATTATAATTTTTGTTTATTGATAAATTGCAAAATTTTTATGATATATAAATAAAATCGCGTGATTTTGTCTGGTAGCCTTCTATTTACTCGATGTATTCCTTTTTTCTTTACAAAAAATACATTTAGGCCCATTATTATGACTTGACAATAGCTAAAATTAGGATTTTATCTCAGAGATAAATAGTTTTTCGCTATAAAAACAAGGATAAGCATTATTACCATAACTTGCTCCTAAAGTATTTGTTAGTTAAAGGTTATTTTTAGCTTACATAATAACGAAAAACTACTTATCGCGCCAATAAAATCCTAACTTTAGCTATTGGCAAGTTATAATAGTGGGCCTAAGGCCCATAATAATCGACAAGAAAAACTCTTCGTCTGAATCCATTACAAAACACTGAAAATTATTATAAGCAAAAACATCGCTTTGCTCAATATAGCTAGCATTCACTCTGACATTTTATAGCATTGGTATACCATAACCTATTATAGGTTCTGGCCTCGCTTCGCTTGTAGCGCGCACTTCGATACTATCTTTAATGGATTCAGCAACTTTAAGTATTTGGCTAAATTTAAAAAAAAAAATTACGTAGATAACTATTTTAGGAAGATGTTTAATATATTTTTTTTATTTCTGAAATATATGTTGATTTTCAAAGAAATATCAGGTGCGATCGGGAACAGGTTTGAGTGTAAGGATAAGGAACAAGACCCTAGCTTTTATCTTGAAAAAAATTGTTCATATTTGTTTTTTGTTCAAAATTTGTTTATACAGTCAATAAAAAACATAGTAACGAAATGCTCACTCATATGTGAGTATGTGCATTTTAGTTTTTTCTACTTTTTTTCATTCATGTGTAAGAGACCACTTGTAAGGTTAAGGTGGTTTGTAGCTGTGCCGAAAACCTCAATGTCTATTTAGTGGTTAAAGAGGACATGTCGTTAACAGCTCCCCTAATCCACTGTGGAAGTGTCAAGAGGGTGCTTGGCCTTTAGTATGCGAACTCTGGATAGCATTCGAACTCCAGTTTTAATGTAGACTTACCCACGCATAAGGAGCTCTGTGTGGGCAGACATCGTTTTCTCCAATAATGGCCTAGAGAAGAATTCAGAAGGGATGGACAGAAACGCCTCGCAAGGGGTGAACAGGTTATTCTCTAAAGGTTCTCCTATGGCGTTGAACCGAGATATTTCGATAGGGATGGACAAGGAATCCTCGTCAGAAGTGGAGAGGTCAATTACTTTAGGAACTCCGGTTGCCACTGGCCAAGAGAGGATATCTAAAGAGAAGGACAAAGAAACGCAAGGGGTGGACTGGTCAGTCTATCAAGGTACTCCTGCGGGTCTTGAGGTAAATATGAATGAATTGGACGCACCTGACCCTGTGGGCTTACGTAAATCTTTTGCAGAAGCAGGCACCTCAAAACGTTTCTTCAACGTCGGATTCGTAGTCACTACAGCTCATGCCTAAAAGTGAGAGGCAAAGCTAGAAGAGAAGACGGGGAAACTAAAGAGGCTGAAACTGCAGCGCACATTGTGTGTGAATGTCCAGCACTGACTAGCATAAGATCAGGATCACTAATAGAAGCCTGTTAAATGTGGATGCCATGGGGGACCTAGGCCTTGAACAAAAGCTAGCAATTACTAGAGACTGCGTGATGAGAAAGAAGGCCGACAAATACCAGTCGACAGTCTGAAATCACTAAAGCCAAGATTAAAGGCTGGTTGTAGCACGTGACTCAATGTATGTAAGTAGGTTGCCGTAAATTACATTTCGATTGCCTGTAATCATAGAGGACGGAAGGGGGTCGAAAAAGGACCCATTATGGAAGTGGTCTGCTTCGATATTCCCCCCACAGTAAAAAAAGAGACTAGAAAATATTTTGTGTTTGTTCATTTGTGACTGAGATGATTTTTTCCCTTTCTATTCAAAACTAAATAAAAGAAAATATATTTTATTTTTCACGCAAGTACTCATACTCGTATATGAGAATTTAAAATTTTGTTAATTTTTTCGAAGTGATAAGATCGTAAAAAAATGTTCGTATTAAGCATTCGCATAATTGTATGTTTGTGTATACATATATGCATATACATATGCATATGTACATGTTTTGTAATGACCAACTGCCGGCTTATGCAGTAACAAAGTGTTTAAGAAATCTCATTTATGAAAAATTTCATAAATGAACACTCACAAATGAAAATCTCCTAAATGAAAAAATATACAAACATTTATGTAAAACAGCGTTAATGAGAAGAAACTAATTTAGACATGAATAATATGGATATTTCTTGTTTTTCACTGTTCATGTATCAATGTAAAAAAACCACACATATTTATGTGTGATTATGGACAGATAATTTTGTGTTGTTCATTTGCGAGCGAGAAACATAAATAAAAAATAGAAATCTTATTTATAAAAAGTATCATAAATGTTGATATTTAATTTTCATAAATGAAATCTTCTGAAGCCTGATATAAAACACTTGTTTTTGGTCTTGTTTTCTGTTGTTTTATTAACAAATCATTTGTAAAATTTGTGATAAGTTTTTTTTGAAATTGAAGTCTTGTTTTTTTAAACAAAAACAACAATCTTATTAGGTTTTAATATTTTTTAAGATTCGCAGTAAATATGGTTTCAACTGCAATTTAATTCATGATTGTATTGTATTTAGTTCCAAGGTAGTAGTGGAAATTGTGCAAAAAGTAAAAAAAAACTTTTTTTCGTGTATTTTTGTTACTCGAACTGGTGTACTTTTATCTACTTATAAATTATCTTAAAAATAAAAATTATTATTTAAAGAATAATGCTGCTACAAATTAATCCCTGTTTTATCTAACTTCAACCCAATGTGCGGCGCTTTATTCTAAAATTAAACAATAAACACATTCATCACAATAATTAAATATTTCAACTCATATAATTAACACAACAATATAACTACAAATATTTACTATTATAGCAACAAAAAAAAAACATTTTCTACTTTTGCTTACATTTTCGCCAAAATAATCTACGAAAATAATCAGAAGCTGTTTGAAAACGCCTACTGATACAACTTTAAATGTGCCGTAAATTAAATATCTTCCAAGGTAATACTTTATCTGTAATCAATTTTGTTCGAAAAAAAAATACAAAAACAACAAAAGTCCAATTTTTTTTATTATTTAAGTTTAAGGTAAACTACTTATTATTATTGATGATAATTTTTTTACAAAATATCAACTAAACAACAAGTAGCTTCCATGACTAATCAAATGTTGGCTGAAGCAACAGCAGATATAAGGCGGTATATACACGGAGAGAAAAATTTGGTTATAGTATGGCCACAAGAACCATCCTATGTTCTCTATAACAATATATGGTTGCGACGAACAACTAATAGTCGTTTTGAATTATTACTTTGGTCAAGACAAACAGGTTTTTTTGTAATTTCATCATAAAATATTTACTACCGCCAAAAAATGAAACATGGCTGGTTTTAACTATACAATTTTCAAACCACAATCAAAGTTTGATTATTATTTCAAAATAAATGTATTTGTAACCATAATATATTATTAGTAAACAAATTATAAGATTGCTTTTATGTAATCATAGTATGACTAAAAACAAACAAAGAAGGTTTGGTTTTTTAAGTATTCTGCTTAGTTTTTTTAAATTATTTGAATCTAATTTTACGGGTTTCTTTAAAATCGTATTCTTAAAAGAACTATAACTATAAATGAGTTTTTTTTAAGGTGAGTTTTTTGTTTATATGTATAAGTCTGATTACATTTATTTTATAATAAAGTTTTATATTTTACAATGTTATTTTTAAGTTAAACATGGTTCAAATATGGTTCTAACTTGACAATATATGGTTTGACTAAAACCATTCAATTCAATCATAATATGAACTGCTTTTTTTTGAAAGTGGTATAAGTCCATTTTTTCATATATTGAGATATTTAAGTTTTTGTGTTTGAATCAATTTAAAAATATTGGCAAACTATAATCAATACGAGTGATGTTTTTTACAGTCTAAACCTTTTAAATTTTATTATGAAATAATAATTACGAAAATTATTTAAAAAGATACGGTTTTTAAGATCCATATGGACTTATACCACTTTTAAAAATAACATATTACAAGAAATAAAAACAGAAGCAAGTTTAAGTCCATATTTTTCTAAACATAAACTTTACCGAAATGGATTTTTATGTAAAAGGTAATAGTTAAAGTTAAGACCAAATTTATTAGGAGTTTATTTCAATTATATTAAAAATGTAATAATAAAAATTACTTCGTTAAGATCTTTAAATAAAAAAACGATATTTTAAATATATTTTTCTTTTACAGTTAGTATATTGAAATATTTATGGTGAATAGGTGGTATATAAGATAACAAACTTATCATATTACTATATTTCTTTCTTGTTTTGCTCCTTGAAGTTTTATAAAGTGGCAACATATTAATTTTGTTGAGGTATTTTGGTCTTCCTTTTTTTCAAACAAGAAAAACATAAATAAATAAATTCCTAACCGCCACTGTTCAATGTTTCGTCTCGACTTGTTTCTTAATTGATTTTTCATTTTATTTGAAGTTTAATAGTGTTATGTTACTTTAGATTTTTTAACAATCACAGCAACTCTCATTTGATTTTTTCTACAAAATCCAATCCAAATCGTAATACTCAGTATTATAGTGTGAAACGGGCCTTAGTAATAACTGCAGCAGCGTGCACTGAAGTAGCAATAATCAATAATAATTGCAATAAGAAAGTTGTTTTAATTATAATTATTAGGAATGGACTTATTCCACTTTAAAAAAAAAATATTTTTGCGATAGCACTGGTTAGCTCAACCATGTTTTTTCTTTGCGTGTATTTAAGAAAAACACATCAAAGAAGTGGGAAGCTCTAGGTGATGGTAGTCTTCGTTATTGATTGATTAAATAAAATTTTTATTTATTCTGTTATCTGAGTTTGGTTGTTTAAATAGATGATGTTTACAACCTAACATCATCCAAAGTAGATAGATGCGTAGAACGCTAAATAAAGGATGTAGCGCTTAGAGAGAACAAAACGAACTCACAACTAATAATTCTTGCAAAAAAAAACCGACTTCAAAACAGACAAACTTAAAATCATGTTTCTTTAAGACGGTAACTATTGCGACACCCTGTAATTTCCGAATTCAAATTTTATACTAGTTATAGCGGTCGTAGCAATACAGGTTTATTGTAAATTTCAACCGTCTGTCTGTAACGGTTTAAAAGTTTTGTCATATACATCAAATTACATAAACTATTGCGACACCCTGTAATTTATAACTTTAAATATTTATACATATTGTAACAGATATAGTAATGGCCATTCTGTCTAATTGTTAAGTGTTTATCAATAACTGTTTAAAAGATATGGTCATATATATCAAATGACGTCACCTATTGAGACACCCTTTAAATTCAAATTTTAATATAAATACTTTTTAAGGAGGACTTTGTCATACAGATTCTTTTTAACTTTTAACTTTGTGTCCATATACATCAAATTACATCAACTATTGGGACACCCTTTAATTTCCAATTTTAAATATTTATACTTGTTGTTATACCAGACATAGTAGTGAACATTCTGTCTATTTTTCAAGTGTTTGTCTATAACGGTTCCAAAGATAAGGACATAATGGTCAAATTACATCAATAAAGGGGACACCCTTTAATTTATAGATCCAAATTTTATACTTGTTGTAATAGCGGACTAAGCAATATAGGTTCTTTGTAAATTTCAACTGTCTATCTATAACAGTTGAAAAGTTTGGCCATATATATTACTTTTACACTAACTATTGGGACACCCTTTAATTTCCAAATTAATATTTTACACTTCTTATTTTAGCGGACTTAGCAATAAAAGTTTTTTGTAAATTTCAACTGTCTGTCTATAACGGTTCAAAAGTTTGGCCATATATATATCAAAATAAACCAACTAATGGGACACCCTTTAATTTCTAATTTTAAATATTTATACTTATTATAACAGACATAGTAACGAACATTCTGTGCAACTTTCAAGAGTTTGTCTATAACGGTTCAAAAGATAGGAGAATAAAGGTGAAATTACGTCACCTATGGGGTCACCCTTTAATTTTTAATTTTATTTTTTAATTACTTTTTGTTGTTGGGAGCTACAGTGATACGCACTTTTTTTTAATTTTAAATTGGTAACCTATAAAGTTCATAATACACGTAAAAAACATGTATGTTGTATGGGGACACCCTTTAATTTTTAAACTTTTAAACTTCTTTTAAAATGGGACCTATCTGTAGCCATAACCTTTCTAATGGTGCAAAAATTTTGAAAATCGGTTCAGAAATGACCGAGTTCTGAAAGCACAAACATACAAAAAAAAAAAAAGCAACACACAGACGAATTGATAACCTCCTTCTTTTTTTGAAGTCGGTTAAAAATATATTTAAATAACGATATAAATCTTTATTTTTACACTCTTAATGAAGAATTTCTTCACAATATAAATTCGCTCAAAAACTGAGTTATCGAGCATCAAAAAAATTTAAAAATCATTTAATCGAGTGGTTAGCACGTTGACTACTAAAACATGGTCATGAGTTCAATACTCACACGCAAAGAAAAAACACGGTTGAGGTAACCATAATCTAAGAGCAACATATTATGGTTAAATTATATGGTTGTAGTTAAACCATATTATTGTTGAACATTATAATATTATGGTTAAATTAACGATTATATTATGGTTAAAAAATATGAAATGTAAAATACGTTTTTTTTTATTTTGAAACATACATTTTATTTATTATACATACGTACATAAATAATATTTTTAAATAAAACTGAAGCTTCTTAAGAACGTTCCTTCTTTTTCATATACAAGACCAATAACGAAAGCACCAGAAATATCACCGACGACATAACCTTTACGATCAAAACCAGGAACTAACATTTCACCGATTTTTTTCAATGTACATAGTACAAGCTGCAGTGAGGAGGCACAAAAGCCTCAATATTTTTCCGTTTCTAAGCAATTGCACTCTCATGCACTTACGTATAGCAAAATTAGTTTGTTTGGCTTCAAAACCAAATTTTTCAAGTACATTTCCCTTGGTGTGGAAGCAGCAACAAAAGGATTAGCCTTGAGGCTTGTACCAAAATGAGATTTCTTGAAGTCTTTGCCAGCCTAACGTTGATCACGACGATGGTTTACATGCTTTCTAGCGGCTTGGATACATTTCTAATTAATTTTTTTTATTCATTATAATTAATCTATAATACTTTCTTTATATTGTAAATATTAAATTAATATGTATGTATGTACGAGTATGTATACAATTTTTCAAAAAATTTATTTTTACATTTTATTACTATTTTATTTTTTTTTTTAAGAAAACAAAAAATTCTCAAAAACAAACAATATTTGGTTTCATATGAATATATTATTTTTAAATATTTATAAAACTTTGGTTGTGGGTTGAAGTTTATCAAAATTTGTAGAATAAAAACCAAACATATTGAATTTTTTGGGTGTTGTAACCATTTAATAATAAAATCTTAACGAAAACTTGTATATCGTGACCAAAATAATGTTACAAACAACTAAAATTTGTATATCGAAACCATACAACATAATGTGATTGCTGTGACCATACCATAGCCATGTTTTTTATTTGCGTGCAGCCATGGTAACATCGATTTTTCTGATATGTACTAATTCTATTTACAATAGTACATAGCACAGTGTCATCTTTCGCCAGTATTATCATATAGCTCTAAATCGCCGGCGAAGTAAAACAATTATAAATTGGCTTCTTCTTCTTAATTTTGTCGTTCAGCCTAAAACGACAATATAATGGAAAAATCTTCCATTTTTGAAGTGTTTCCAAACAAAAAATAAAAATGGAAGTCTTTTCCATTATATTGTCTTTTTAGGCCAATTTTCTTCGTCACATGTAACTTCATTTTCTTTTTTATAGGTTATACACGATAACCAAATCGATTACACGTGGCTAAAAAATTCCAAAAAGTATGATAGTATCAGATTTTTTTGTGATTAAATCGTACGATTGTGTAGGATAGTGAATCCTGGCCTTAAATAAACATAACGTGCAATTGCAGTGTTGCCGCAAACTTATCACTCTAACCAGAGCTGTAAATGAATCATTAATTTTTTAATTAATTCGCCAATTCTTTTCACACACAAAAATGAATTGAATGAAATTTGAGTCAATTCAAATGAATTTGTAGAATGATTTGCAATTCGTTTCTAAGTCAAACAAATTTGTCAAAGTGAATTGAAATTCACTTTTATTTCCAAGAAAAAAATTAGGCATTACCAAGACGTACTTGCTATATAATACTTACTTTTGGGATTACCAAATTCTGTTACTCGATTACAAAACACATTACATTAAGCCTAAAAAAAGGTAATTTCTAATTGAACTCATTCTTATATTTTAAGAGAGAATGCATTGGAAATATTAAAAAAATAAACCATTATTTCAAATAAACTTTTCAAATTTCTAATTTAGCTTCTTAGTTATTTAAAACCAAAAAAAAAATTATTTACGTAATGTACATTGCGTAATCAATTCTGAAGTACTAGTAATTTTAGTCTCACGCCTTGTCAAAATGAATTAGAAAAAATAATTCGCAATTCATTACCAACTCATTTGAATTGAATGGATTGAAATTTGAATTGATCACTGTCGTTTTGGTCACGAGTTCAATACTCAACCATGGCGCTTTGTGTATCATTTAGTATAGTCCGAAGATAAAAAAGTTCATAGATTTGAAATTCCCATTATATATGTACTGGAATTGTCAGGTAGCGACAGAATAGGAATTGAATTATTAGGTATCGACGAAAATCTTATCCAAATGGGAAAATTTTGTTTATTTGCTAAAAAAAACTTTAATTTTCATTTTAATCAAATAGTGTGAAACTATTATTTAAAGTGTTTTTAACAATAATTTTTTGTTTAATCGATCTATTTTTGTATTTTGTGGAAAATTTCTTTTTTTTTTTTTAATTTTTCAATCGAATTTTAAAATTCTAGCAACTTCAAATCTCAACATAACGTATCCTAGAAAAGGCTTTTCAATTTTTGTACTGAATATTTTCATTTTGGTAGGAGAAATTTTCATTTTTCAATCTCGCTAGATCGCCTCTTGAATTTGATTAATTGCAACCCATTTTTGATTTCATTCATTTCAACTGCAATTCATTGTTCTAATTTATTTGATGAATTCAAAATCAATTAATTTCAAACGAATTGGAAACGAATTGCAATTCATTTTACAGATTTATTTCAATTGGAATCGGATTGCAACATTGAATTGGAAACCGAATTGAAATTCATTTCTGTTTTATTAGTTTGAATTGATTTAAAATTCATTCAATTCTTTTTTATTGTGAAAAAAAATTAATTAAAAATTTTGCTAATTCGTAACGATTTATAATTCTTGCAAAAAAAAAACCGACTACAAAACAAATATAGTGCATCAATTCTTAACTAAAAATTTAAAAGGAAGTAATCTGTGAGAAATAGTACTCAAATCAAATACTTCTATACTTGTTGCTCTAACGGACAAGTAATATAAGTTCTGTACATTCAAATGTCTATCCATAACGACAAATTACGTCAGATATGAGGACACCCTTTATTTTTTTACAGTTATTATTACTGACACAGTAATAAAAAGTAACGGTTCCAAAGATATGGCCATATAGCTTAAACAATATCACCTAGGGGACACCCTTTAATGTACAATTTTAAATTAAACACTTATTCTAAAGGACAGATTCTTTGTTAATTTCAAATGTCTGTCTAAAAAGGTTCAAAAGTTTGGCCATATGCATCTATTTACATCACCTATTGAGACACCCTTTAAAATTTTAAATATTTATAAATGTTATTATACGGGACATAGTAGTGGAGATTCTGTCAAATTTTCAAGTGTTTGTCTATAACGGTTCAAAAGATAGGTTAAAGATAGGATAGGTTAAATTATAGCAATTATGGGGACACCCTTTAGTTTCCAAATTTAAATTATTTACTTGGTGTTATAAAGGACTTAGATATACAGGTTCTTTGTAAATTTCAACCGTCTCTCTGTTAAGGTTCAAAAGTTTGGCAATATACATCTAATTACATCAATTATTGGGACACCCTTTAACTTCTAATTATAATTATTTAATTTCTGATTATAAATATTGGACATTCTGTCCAAGTGATTGTCTACAATGGTTCAAATGGTTCATATATTTAAATTGACGTCACATATGGGGACACCCTTTAATTTTCAAGTTTATTTTTTTATTAATTTCTGTTATTGGCAGCTATAGTGATATGCAGTTTTTTTAAATTTTAAAAGGGTGCCCTTTACGGTTCATAATACACGTAAAAAACACGTATCTTATATGGGGACACCCTTTATTTTCAAAATTCTGAACTTCTTTTAAAATGGGACCAATCTGTAAGCATTTCCTTTCTAATAAAGAAAAAATTTTTAAAATCGGTTCAGAAATGACTGAGTTCTGCGGGCACAAACATAAAAAAAACAACATTCAGACCAATTGATAACCTCCTTCTTTTTTTGAAGTCGGTTAAAAATCAAAAAGAGTTATTCATATACATTCTAACTAACTGTTTGTCTTACCTACTCATATCTCGTAGCTGAGCTACAGTAAGATTCAGTAATTAATATAAACTAATAGGAAGTCCATCACCACTCATATCCCGCTACAAGGAAACACGGCGTGTCTTATTTGTAGCTTATCTTATTTTTAACTTATTCCCATTAAAGTTAAAAATATGCCTTTCTATTGGGATTTTATACATTAAGAAATACATGAGTTACTTTTTAAAAAAATGAGTTGTTGAAGGAACATAACTTAATTAAGAGCTTTAGTCGACTTAAGCAGTTTTTTTTTGCTACAGAAGTCATGAATTACCGTAATTAAAGTCGCGTATAACATGAGCTTTAATTAAAAAAAAAATTAACCGTATTTTATATAAAATAAATTAAAATCTTACTGTTAACACCACGAGTATGCATTTTCTACATACACTTTTGCTTTTTACTGTAAATTAAAAATACACGCTTTATTACGCAAATCCTTAAATTAAAAACGAACAAAAACAGCTACAAAAACAAGCGGAAATAGAAAGTGTATTTATGTAAAATTAGCTGAAGTTCAGAAGACAAATTCAACACAAGGAAAAAAACCAAAATAAAACAAAACCAAACCAAACCAAAAGTGTCCCAATTGTAAAACCACAAATAAAGGAAACATTTCCACCTCGCAGAAAATACTAAAACTGAAATGATTTTATTTCGCACCAAAATTGCGTTTTGACAAATAGACCTAAATGTATCCTTTTCTACTACCTGAATTCCTTTAAGGACATAATTTCTGTTACTAAAATGATCAAGAAAAAAATAACATTTTTATGTTTTTTATTTTCATGAGCCTAAAGCATTATTTATTTAAGCCATTTTGTAATTGTTTTCTTTTGTGAATGTTGTTGGTTGTGTTTTTAGGAACAACATTTTTAATTAAAATGAATTAAAAAAAGAAAATATTTGCTTGTACTGTGAAGAGCAGAGTGTTGTTTTTAATAAATTAAGTTTTATTTAAATTGTGAAAAATTAAGTTTTTCACTTTAACATTGTCATCCACATACATACACAAACTGTGCACAAGGAGAATCATTAAGCAGAACTAAATTTAAAATGTTGTTTTCTCCTGTTAATATTTTTTCAGAAAATAATTGAAATAAACCATACCTGATACTCGCTCGCAGTGTATCAGTGTATTGCCATTGAGTTCGATTTATTCATTAGTTTTGGATATTTTAAAGTCCCCATGTATTCGTTAATTGTGTTGGTTAATTATTATCGCTTGCTGGTGTTTAGGGTTCCGTACATAAAGTGTAAAAACGTAACCCTATTGTTTTCGCTACAATGCCTGTCCGTCTGTCCGTCTATCAGCGCCTTTTATCTCTGGAACCGTAATAGCTAGACTCTTAAAATTTTCACAGATGATGTATAGCTGTTGCCGCTATAGCAACAAATACTAAAACTTATAGGGTGTTCCAATAGAGAGGTGTTATTCACGAAAATGTGTTTATTTCTTGAACTGTAGGAGGGATACACTTGAAATTTACAAACAGTAATTAAAACTTAGTTAACTATTTAAGAAGTATAAAAAATAAAACTAAAAATTAAAGGGTGTTCCGATAGTGGTGTGATTTGCATGTATAAGACATAAGTTTTGAACCATAATAGGTACTCTTGAAATTTTCACAGAACGTGTATAGCAGCGGCCGCTATAACAACAAAAATTAAAACTTATAGGGTGTTCCGATAGAGAGGTGTTATTCACGAATATGTGTTTATTTCTTGAACTGTAGGAAGCATACACTAAAAATTTACAAACTGTAATAAAAACGTAGTTCGCTTTATAAACAAGTCTAAAAAATAAGCCTAAAAATTAAAGGGTGTTCCGATAGTGGTGTTATTTGCATTTATAAGGCCTAAGTTTTGAACCATAATAGGTAGAATCTTGAAATTTTCACAGAAGGTGTATATCTGTAGCCGCTATAGCAACAAATATTAAAATTTATAGGGTGTTCCGATAGAGAGGGTATTATTCACAAATATGTGTTTATTTCTTGAGCTGTAGAAGTAATTCACTAAAAATATGCAAGCAGTAAATTAAAATTAGTTCGCTATATAAACAAGTCTGAAAAAATAAACCTAAAAATTAAAGGGTGTTCCGATAGTGGCGTGATTTGAATGTATAAGGCCTAAGTTTTGAACCATAAAAATTTGAAAATTTTACCAAAGGTGTATAACTATGGCCGCTATAAAAACAAATATTAAAACTTATAGGGTGTTCTGATAGAGAGGTGTTATTTTTGAATATGTGTTTATTTCTTTAACTGTAGGAGGCATACGCTAAAAATTTACAAACAGTAATTAAAACTTAGTTCGATTTATAAACAAGTCTAAAAAAATAAACCTAAAAATTAAAGGGTGTTCCGACAGTGACAGGAAGTTGCTATGGCCACTATAATGAATAATAAAATTAAAGGGTGTTCCGACAGTGACATGATTTTATAAACCGTAATAGATACCCTCTTGAAATGTTTACAGTAGATGTGTTACTTCGGCCGCTATAACAAATACTTAAAATTGAAGTGTGTCCATTAGGGACGTGTTTTTCACGAATATTACCTTATTTTTTAACCGCAATAGGTGGACTCCTGATATTTTAATAGAAAGTGTATTAACATGGCCGCTATAAAATCAATTACATACTAAAATTTAAAGGGTGTTCCAATTATGATGCAATTTTCGCGATTATCGCTTTATTTTTAAATTTTAAGGGTGTCCCATAAGACATAAAGAAATAAACAACTGTAATTTTTAAATTATACTGAACATAGTACGGAACCCTACGTGTGTGAGTCTTACTTGCACTTGACTAATTTATTTTAAATACTAAAATACACAAATAAAAATAATTTTACAAATAATTACTCAATTCACAACCTATTGTATGTTACAGGTTGTAAACATACAATTTTTTGCCCCGGCGAGCATGTAGTATGTGTTGTATGTGTAGTCTATCAATCCAAGCTCATTAGTTCACTTCAGCTACTAATTTCACTTCAGCTCATTATTTCACTTCAACTCATTAGTTCACTTCAGCTCCTTAGTTTTCTTTAGCTCGCTAGTTCATTCAGCTCCTAAGTTCAATTCAGCTCATAGTTCACTTTAGCTCACTAGTTCATTTTACTCCTTAGTTCAGTTCAGCTCATTAGTACACTTTAGCTCATTCACTTCAGCTCACTAGTTCAGTCGGTTTCTTAGTTCAATTCAACACCTTTGCTCACATCAGCTCATTAGTTCACTTCAGCTCAATAGAGTAATACGTTCCTTAGTTCACTTCAGCACATTAGCTGACATCAGCTAATTAGTTCACTTCAGCTCACTAGTGCAGTCAGTTCCTTAGTTCACTTCACCACATTTGCTCACATCAGCTTATTAGTTTACTTCGGTTTACTAGTTCAGTCAGTTCCTTAGTTCACTTCAGCTCATTTGTTCATATTAGTTCAATAGTTTATTCCGTACATAGTTCATATATATATGAACTATTTTTAGTTCATGTATATATGAACTTTGACAGCAAGAGTAACTGCAAAATTATTTTGTTGTAGAAACACGATTATGCCTGTTTTTAATTTATATTATTCTAGCGTTGAAAATTAAAGGGTGTTCCAATTTCAACATATACATATGTCCTTATTTTTGAACCGTAAAAAGCTCTTGAAATTTACATTTAAAACAGATCATTTAAAACAGTGTTCGCTATATAAACAAATAGTAAAACTAAAAATAAAAATAAAAGGGTGTTCCGATTTACATGTATATGAACTTATTTTCGAACCAGAAGAGGTAGAGTTTAGAATTCTCACAGAAGGTGTACTCCTATGGCAACTATAACTGACCTACTTAGCAAATGAACTAAAAGACCGACCTAGTTCAGTAAAGTGATCTGAACTAAAAAAGAGCGTTCACTTTATTAAACTAAAAAGCATAACTCTACTTGAAACTTATTCAGAGAGTGTGTTATGTCCAACATAACAAGAAATAAAAAAAATTTAAATTAAAGGGTGTCCCCTCAAAAGATGTAATTTTGGCGTATTTTTTTAAAGTGAAGTGGCGACTTTTAATATTTTATTCTTTAAATTTCTATTTACAAATTTAACGAAGAAAATTCTAATCATATGAGGTGGTCATATTTGTAACAAATTTTCAATATTTAAACTTCTGTGTGATGTGTACCAAGCTAAAAAATCGACTATGTGTTAATTACTAAATACATTTACCTCCAAAAATTTTGATTTTTTTATTTTTGTAAAGACTTATTAGCTTGCCTTAGTCCATAAAAAAAGTTTTAAATGTCTATGCCTGATAGACATAAAATAGTTTATTAGCAAAATAAAATGCCTCCCTATTGACTCCCTATGCCATTATCTCTCTCTATCTCTTTCTTTTCCGTTTTTTTCCTCTATTCTTACAATTATTTCTTGCATTGATATTAATTATATTTAAATGAATTAACTTGCAACGTATTAAAACTTAAGAGTCAATTAAGTTTGTTATTTATGTCAACGATTATTAACCGTGTACAACAACAAGCACCAACTTTAACACTTTAAATAACAGCATCATCAAAGGTTGATGACAAATTATCACAAGTGTTAATTTTTTTAAGAGGGAGAGCCTTTAAAACTAAACTGGTCAGTGGTCAGTGATGTTAACTGTACAGTAAACAGAGTAAACAGTAAAACAGTAAGTTTTGTACAGATATTTAGAGTCCTGCATGATCTTACGGGAATTTGTTTATATACACATTAATCCAAATACTTTCCTATTACCAATCTTTGCCCGGTCTGCACGAGTTATCGATTTAAACAAGACATAAACAACACCGGCAAAGCAACAGAATTAATTTGTTCATGTTGTTATAGGTGGCGAATATGTTTTTATTTATGTTCATAATTTTCTGTTTTCCATCAATGTCGATTGAATGCACCCCCGGGGGTTCCAATTGTCACTGCAGGAATGGCAAATGCTTTGACTCGGTTCACTCGGGGAAAATAGGGGCACCAGACGCTAGGGTTCCTAGAGCCTGAATCTGGAAGAAAAGTTCAGTGTGTTAAAACATACGGGTCCTCTTCGAGGCCCGACCAGTGCCCAAAGGACTGGTACCACGGGAATCGGTGGCCCCACAGATAGCCTGTGACCGGTTATTGGTGAGGTCCCCTTCGGGGGTACACGTGGTGGTTGTGGTTTAAGATCGATTTATGTAGGTAAGGTAAGGTTGTTAAACTTTAAACCCCAACAAAAATAGTCCAAAATAATATGTTATAACATACTAATAATAATAAACACAATATGTTAAATTAATTCTACAGTACTTGAACATCGCATCTTACTGGTTTGTGCTTTTTAAAAATTAATAAAAAAAATGTGATCAGTTTTTTGTGAATTTTTTGCTAATTTATTTTATAATAAAATCGTCATTTATTTTAAATGAAATCGTCCATAAATAAAATAATAAATAATCGTATGTTTATTTTTAATTTCTTTGAAACAACCATATAATGTTTATATTTGAATATAATATAATTTTTTATATTATGCTCATAATAATATGTTTATATTTAAACAAATTTTGATTATATTTAACAATTTCATTCTCAGGATTGTCAATAATATGGTTCTAACAATAATATTTTTATATATATATTTTTTTTTTTTTCATTAAATTGTTACAAGCGTTGAAAAGTGGATTTTTTATTATAAACAAAATTATATGCGAAGCCCGCAAACTGTAATTTCGACAAGAAACTCAAATATCCAGGGCGAGAAGTTAATGCTCCAGATGGTATAATCGGATGAAACGATCATGGAAAACTTTTACCGGATACAATAAATACGCTTGAGAGAATATTATCAGAATATGGAATTATGCACTGCTCCATAATTTACCATCATGACAACTCTCGGCCTCAAGTTGTGTTAGTAATTTGAATCAGTTTGTCTCACCCGACGTTTAATCCCTTTGACCTACTGCCCATTCTGACTACTATTGTTGTTTTTCCAACATTTCTGAACTTTCAAAAGGAATAACTACTATATGTCAAACTCTAACATTTATTATCAGTAAAAACACATTTAACAATATCACGATCCAGCATCGCTTCCAAATCGTGAAATTTTATTTAAAAAATCAATGCTCTGCTTAACGAAGTTTTAGATCATTTCGTGAAATTGACTTTAGACATAATCATCCTGTGAAGCGTGATATTTAAATGAATTATTGTTAGCTTGTACACAGATATAAAATTTGTGTATATTTGTTAAGTTTTTTTTTTTTTAATTAAAATCGACCATTTTTAGGCTAAAATAAAAATTCAATAATTCTGGAATTTATAAATTGAAAATCGTCTAGTTTTTAACTCAGAAAAAATAAAATCTTGAAAATTTTCCACAATATTTTTAGTTTCACTCTCACTGCCTATGGAAAAAAAATTGCTGAAAATTGTTTAAAAAAACTGGACCAGGGTATCGAATAATCAAAATTTGTTAATTTAAAATTCTTAAACCTCGCTCATTTTACAGATTAACTAGACCTTTAAGACCATGTATAACTTTTAAAAATCAAATAAAAATTAAAGAAATGCCAAGCTCTAAAAGAATTTGCAAGGGCGAGGTACCCAACTTTGTGACCACATAGCGCCACCCCTGGCAAGTGGATGGTACCCATCGTCACAAGTTAAGCTCAGATACTCTTCTGCTATGCTCATGCCAAATTTTAAATCAATCGGTCTAGCCCTTTACAAATGGCTGAGTTATTTTAAAAACAGCCAAATTAAAATATTTTTGTTAAATTTCAAGATTGTATCTTTACTGAGTTAAAAACTAGACGATTTACAATTTAAAAAATCCAAAATTATTAAAGTTTTGTGTACTTTAGCCCAAAAAAGGCCGTTAACGTATTTTTTCATAGAACATTTTTTTAAGGAATATATAAAAATTTTACATTTTTATATAAGCTAACTATATGTGTGTACGCTTAAAAAAATTTCATATAATATTGATCATCCTTGTAGAAGATGGAGGTCCCACAATATGACCTATTTTACATCGAAACTTTGACTTTAGCCTATATATTCTAAAATGCCAAAGCTGGGATCGAAAAAAGTAGACTCCAGTAATAATGCTATATATGCCCTAAATTGTTTCCGAAAATATTTAATGAGCCCTAGTCCGAATGTAGACTTTATGGGCAAAAGAGTAAAAAATTCCAATTTTGGGATTTTTGGACCTTATTTTGGGAATTTCCTTCTTCTTAATCTTGCAGATTTTTTGCCATTTCATTTTACTTGATCAACAACACATACACAGAAAATTTTATTTGATTTGCTTAATTAATAAAAATTTTATTGCATATTTAAAAATTTTCCTTCTCTCAAATTTGTCCGTTTTTACCATAATTTTTTCGAAATTTTCAAAAGATTCACCTCAATATCATTTTTACGTTCAAAACTATGTGCTTTTAAATATAAGAATATTTAAAATGTTTATTAATAATAAATATTTATCATGCTTTTATCAGTTTATGTCAGGGATCGCAAATAATGATTATTTATTACATTTTAAAAGAAAAAAATCATTATGTTAGGGATATGCTACATGTACAAGGAGTACACCATTGCAATCGTCTTTAAGGGGATTGTTTCAGTAAAAAAGTTCCAAAAAGTACTATTTATATACTTACATATGTCCAAATTAACAAAAGAAAGAAATAACTTTTATTTTATTTTTAAGTAAAAAATAAAAAATAAAACTTAGAGATTAATTTTTATTCCCAAAGCAGAAAATAAAACTTAATACATAATCGTTATGTTCTAAGCATTAAATAAAGCTCAGAGAATAATTTTTCTTCTTTGAGTAGAAAATAAAGATCAAGAAATAATCATTAAAACCCAATTTTTAAAATAAAACTCATAATCATTACAATCTCTGGTTTATGTTACTGCTTTATGTTATGTTATGTTATGGTACTGTTATGGTAACATACACTGATAAAAGCATGATAAATATGGGAAATTTACCAAAAATATTTAGAATTTGGCTCCCTAACTACGATAAAAAATTTAAATTTAATTTTATTAATTTGGTAAAAATTGTACCCAATATTTTGAAAAAAAAATGGACCAGGGTAGTGAAAAATAAAAAATTTTATTTCTGAAAATGCTTATAACTCAATCATTTTGAATAATTTTGATACCATTTTGTAGGTATTGACAAGACCTTTAAGACTGAAGAAATGGCAAGCTGTAAAAAAATTTCCAGGTGTGAGGTTCCCAACTTTGAGACCACATAGCGCCACCCCTGGAGGGTGTATGGTACCCACATTTAAAACTTAAGTTCAGATACTCAAATTATACAAATTATTTTGATTCAGCCCCACTGTGCAGTGGTAGGCAAACATTTTGTATGTTTCACAGTTGCTGTTATTATTTGTGGGTCACCCCTCTGACGTTCAGCCAAGAAAAGCAAAATCCCTTCTTCTTAAATGAATGTAATCACGATCATTTAGGATGTTACGGGCCAGCGCATTTGGACGAGTTTCATTCTTTTTTAAAAGCGTTACAGCATATTTCGCTATTCGCTAATGGCACGTTTAGATCTTTGTGAATTTTCGAAATCTTGTATATTCCAGGGAGCTCATCTTAACATTCTTATTATCTTATTTTGGAGCTTTGGAATTTTTTTTAAGTTGGATGCTACGGCGGTGCCCCGTAACCACACTGGTTTGAGTATCGACTTGTACAGTAGAAGTTTGCAATTTAAACTAAAAGTGGAGTTATTCTCAATAAGCCAGTTTAGTTGGGCTGCTTTTGTGTTAATTTTGGTTCTATTTTGTGGCTATTCCGCTCAAGATGTATACCGATCAAAATGCATACCGAGGAATTTGGCCTTTGAAATTTGAGTTATCATTTGGTTATTTATGCGAATAAGTACCATAAATCTCTTTTCAGTGTCAATGCTATGAAATTTCTAACCAAACAAGAAAAAAAATTTAATTTATTAATAACTAGCAGTTTCCGCCACTTCGTCAGCGTCCTTGCAATATTTTGTCCGATTTTGCTTTGAAAGCAATGCACGCCCAAGACTCTTACTTTTTTAGTGGTTCAGTTATGGTTTATGTATGCACTTTATATACATATAGGTTATAATGCATACTAAAATAAGTAAATACATAAACCTTAACTGAAGCACTAACCGATAAGCGTAGTTTAAGCATACCGGTTAGTTTCTTCAGTTATGGTTTATGTACTTAATTTATATAAAGGATGTCATCCCTACTAAAATATCCCGTTTTCAAAACGAAAAGGCGCTGTAATGTATGCAGTATCTTTAAGATATCCCGCTTTCAAAAAAATTGTAAAATTGATTACATTCAATCCTTTTTCTCCATTTTCTCTTGCAAATAAAATTTTTTGCGGATAAAAGTATCCAACTAATTGAACCTTCTCACGAAATTTTTTAAAATCCATCCAGTATTTTTTACGTGAAGCGAACACAGACAGGCACACAGAAATTCAGAAAGTTACAGTTTTATTATATGTATAGATTTTGTTGTTTTATTTTTAATTCAAGTTTGGATGCTCCTATGAAAATACCTTTTATAACTCCGAATACCCTAGCTGGAATCGACTTCACTATAGAACAAGGTTTAAAAAATTGACTTATTACGTTTCACACCTCGAAATATTAGAAATGGTTTTGTTATAGGTTAGGTTGAGAAGGGTTGTTCCAGAAATGGCACATCCACTCGGAGATCCGTGGGGTACATTATGATTCCCTTTAACAAACTAAGAAAAACAAAAAGGAAAAAGTGACACTGCTACCTATCACTCAGCCACTCGATTTTATTGATGAAGCCGACGATATCTTCAATTTTACAAGTAGTTTTGGTATGGAATTTTCAATTCCAATTTAATTATTTTTTTCTTATTGTAAGTTTATGCACCTGTTGTTATAACCAATTACGATAGTCGCTTAAATTTTGCTGCTTAAATTTTTAATTATATTTAAGTCATGTTATAACAAACATTAATTGTTAATAAAAAATAATTTGTTTTAATTTTTAAATAAAATTGTTTTTGACTCACCTTTTAAATAAAAATAATTTCACTTTAACACACAATCTGTTGGGAAAATTCAATAAAAAAAGTTTGTTAAAATCTAATTTTTTAACTTTAAAATTTATTTTTTTATAAATTTTTTTTACAATATACATCAAACTTTCTTGAAATCTTATGGTTTATTTTTTTTAACACCAAATATAGCTGCTTGAATTGAAATAAATATTAAAACTTTGAAATTAAATCTTACAGCACAGTGTTTCACGTTGTGTTAAAACAAGAACTGGATTGGAAAATTTGAACTGCAGCGCCTTAAATCTGAAGCAACAGTGAAACCAAACAGCCACAAGATGAAGGATTTATATGCTACACTTGAAGAGCAATGCGTTGATTTTGTTGTTGTTCTGCTTCTTTTATTTTTCATTTAACCAACCACATGTTGTTTGTTAAACTCATGTATAAACTCGCACACACTCCCATATTCAATTTAATCAACAAACACACTTTCACCAAAAAAATATTAAGAAAGAAAAAAAATGAGGTGAGTTTTTAAAATGCCGCACCACATACACACATACCTAATGATATATAAGCGTTCACAGACGCACTTAAAAACCGTTATAAATTCAAATTTTCAACACTTTGTAAACCGGAAATAAAAACATATTGTTGCTAGTGTCGTTGTTGTTCTATAGCAACGAAACGAAGATTGTTTTCAATAACACGAAGCGAAATTTTGTGGACCACGAGTGATAAACGAATGATAAACGCACTCGTAATTTTTTTTTTTTTTTTTGTGGATATGCGCAGTCGTTATAAGTATTTCACTGTGACGTATGTTCATTTTTTAATAAGCATGGGTTTGTGTGTAAGTAAGTGTAAATGCAGCATACGTAACGTGACCAGACTTCCCAATTTTGGCAGAACTATCGCTCTTATTTAAGATGAATCCTGCTTAATATGCTTGATGGGTTAGCAGTTTGTAGCCCAATTCATAGCTGTTTTTACTGTGACTCTGTGACACACGTGTGAACTCTTCTTGAGTTGTTTTGTTGAAACAGCTCTTTTCTTTTCACTTTGGCCTACTTTGGCGAATATTCACCAGAAGAAGCATTTCTGCCAGGTCGGGCCTGGAGTTAATTAAGGCATATTTATGTTGGACATGGTACCATTATATATTAGGTAGGTGAAAATATCTTGGGGGAGAAAACTAATTATTTGCCCCTGTTAAGGACTGCGACAAATCTTTTGTTGTTAAAAAGGAAAACTCCGTGGTTCGAGACAAATCAGTTTTGATCTTTACTGAAGGCTGCAACGCTGACGCGGGAATTAGATGAGGGTTTTCTCTAAGGATTTTAATTTTTCAGTCTTACTCAGGCTACCCGATACCTGCACCGTGTTCCAGGCTAAAATATATGATCTATAGTGCTAGCGGCAAATAGATTTGGGAACTATTGCTGTTGATATTTTTGTGGACAGTCTAGCCACCAGTCTAGCCAGTAATTCGAAGTGAATTCGAGATGTGGAATATGTAAGTAAGGATAGTTTGGGTTCCAAAGCATTTGCGGATACAAGATGGCCAATCAATCGTTCGAACCTAGATGAGGTAAACGCACAGGGGGACATACCCTCTGGTAAAATTTCCAAACACATTCCGGTAATAGTCGCTGAAAGAAAAAGCACGCAGGTGGTCTCCAATAACCACTTGCAGATCTTCTAAAATTCTTTGACCCTCAATCGACAAAGAAAGAATGAAGGCACTACCGTCCCTTGAGAAAATTTGATATCGCTTCTAGTAGGCCTCATAACGGGTCACTGTATGATTGAATGTATGTCGGAACAGATGGAAGGAAGGTGAGAGCTGCAGAAGCTGTCTAGATGAAGAGGGAGAATAGTCAGTTAAGCACCCACTCTGTGATTGAGAGTCTCCGTAAAAACGTAGGCTTAAATATTTAGGTCAAAGATTCCATCACGACCTGGACTGTCGTAGATTGATAGGTTTTACGAGAATGTCCCGGTGGTTCTTACGCACTGGAGATACTGCAGTTCTATAGGGAACTGTGTGGGTAGCTGATCGTCGCGGCATCACTAAGCATCTTAATGTCCTCCGAATAAGCTCGCCTTATGCGAGCGACCCTCTTAATGTAACCAAACCTAAACAAAATGCTACGGGATTTTATTGTCCTTTAGCCTCTGGTGTATTTTAAAGTATCCGTGTTTCCACATTTACAAAACTCGATCGGTTTGCGCTTTAACATTACCAAACTCTACTTTGAAGTCGTCACATGGTTATGATCGAGTGTGAGTAATCGCCGCACCCATTGTGTGGATAGCTTTTTCATATCCAAATATTCATACGAAATGTGAAGTACCCGGTCGATTGAGATATCACTATACACTGAATAAAAATCTCGTACATAAATACACATTGCTCAAACCAACCAACACATATTTTTATTTTCATATCAATTATGTGTGTCCCTAAATTTTGTAAGGTACCGTACACATTCACGAATGTTTTTTTAACATTTGGTTGCGTATTCGAACATGAGTAGTTCACGTATTGTTCCATCGAAACAACCTTGAACCATACACTTGTAGCTATACTTAAGTAAAATTTTTATTAGTTGACCGATTGAAATGAAATTTTCTATGG
Source organism: Phasia obesa (assembly GCA_949628195.1). Taxonomy (NCBI): domain Eukaryota; kingdom Metazoa; phylum Arthropoda; class Insecta; order Diptera; family Tachinidae; genus Phasia; species Phasia obesa. The sequence continues at coordinate 123,812,628 of OX451216.1, forward strand.
ATATGTAATTAGTCAGCGACAATTAAATCGCAAAATAAATCCCAAATTCCCAAAATAAATCCTAGAATTCCCAAAAATGGAATTTTTTAGTGTTTTGTCCATAAAGTCCACATAGGAACTAGAGCTCATGACATACTTTCAGCAACAATTCGGAGTATATTTAGCTTTATTACAACAGTCTTCTTTTTTCGATCCCAGCTTTGGGATTTTAGGACATATTAGCTAAAGTCAAAATTTCGATGTAAAATAGGTCAAATTGAAGATGGAGGATCTTTAGTTTTTCATGAAATTTGGTTTAAAAGTACGTACATATTGTTAGCTTACACAAAGATATAAAATTTGTATGTATGTATGTATTTTCTAAGAAAAATTTTTTCTATTAAAACATAAGATTGACACAAAACTACACTAATTTTTGAATTTTTGAATTTAAAATTGTCTAGTTTTTAACGAAGAAAAGATATAATCTTGAAATTTGTCCACAATATTTTTAAATTTCGCTCACTAACTATGGGAAAAAATTAACAAACAAAATTTGCTGAAAATAGTTTAAAATATTTAAATACACTATACCAAGGTATCGAAATATCCAAAAAAATTTTATTTTGAAATGCTTAAAACACACTCGCTCTTAAAACATAATTTACAGATGAAACCAAGTAAATTTTTTTTAAATCAAACAAAAATTGAAGAAACGTCACACTCTAAAAGAATTTGTAGGGACAAGGTATCCAAATTTAGGACCACATAGTGCCTCCCCTGGTAAGTAGATAGCGCCCACCTTCAAAACTGAATTACTCTTCTGCTATGCTCACGTCAAATTTGGGATCAATCGGCCTAGCCTTTTCAAATGGCTGAGTTATTTTCAAAATATGTTGATTCTGCCTCACTGTGTAAACACAACTTTTCGAATTAACATTTTGTGAAATCAATGTTTTGTATCTTCTGAAAAGTTAGGGCATTGTGACATGTTCCCTTCCTAATTAACCAATTTAAATCACATCATTTCCATCATTTTATACTTTATAAAATAAGTCTATTTAAACAACAAATAATCACCCTTATTCCAGTTGGCGACGGCAATATTAAACGACGTCGTTTTTTATAGTTTGTTGTTGTAAATCGGTATTCTCTTTGGCAATATTGCCATTTTTCGATGACTGGCAACATGTGTTCGGTATTTTGTAAGGAAATGTGACGTTGATGTTGCCATAAACTGGCTTCGATATTGTCGTCAGTGTTTTTGGTGTTGCGTAGAACAAAATAATAAAACAAATTAAAAAATGAATAACGTTTACATATGTAAATATAATTTGTTGTTAGTTTAAATAGAAAAAATTGAATTGTTTATTTTTTTTTATTTTATTTTAATTATTTTTTCAAATTGAAAAATATTTTTTATGGGTAAATACAGATGTTGGTGTTTTTTACTTTGGGCTAAAATATTTATGCGAGTTCCATCCATCAAAAGATGCAATTTGACTTCCTTTTTGCAGCATGTGTCATGTCGATCTTCATCCATACTGGATTAGCTTTCTATTTCATGGCATTCAGAGTTTTAGACAAAATTTTCGACATCATTGGCGACATTTAATTTAACACTAACTTTTCATCAGTTATTCAAAGATTTGTAATATTACTTTATATAGATATCTTCTGATCATCGGAAATAAAAAATATTTTTATTTTAATGTAAACACCTTTATTTTAATTTATACACTTTGTTTAATACCTTTTAATTTATTCCGAAACTTTTTTAACGAAAACCATAAACCAAAATGTGTTATTTGGTTCAAGGATTTGATATGTGTGGTGTATTTTATTAACTTTATTGATAAACTGGCAACGTCGCCACAATAATGTTAAGGAATACCAAATCAACATTGATGTTGTGTTAAAGTGATGTTGCCTCAAAATCGACGACGATGTTGCCGACGCCAAACAGAATAACGATGAATATATTTATTTATGTACACTATATTTTTAAAATTACACGTTTCTAATATAATATTTCCCTATAGCTTTTTATGCTGTTTTATCAATCAGGTCCCGCTTTTTTATAAAAAGCGTTTGGTCACGTTAAGTATGTGATACACGTGTATCATCATATATCTTTTTTATTTTGCTAAATTTATGAATAATTTTGGTTTGTTTTCTATTAATTAATCATTTATGAATTAATTAATATTCAAAATTCCTTAACCTTTTATTTACCTTTTTTAAGATGGTTTGAATTAAACAAATTAATGAAAAAAAAAATTAAATTAAAAAAAAAACATTTAAAAGTTTATTTTAAAAACTTCGTTAACCTGATTTACCATATAGTTCTTTACCAAGATTTTAATTATAATTTTGATCTTAAAACAGATTTAGGTCTAAAAGGAAAATAAATCAAAAACTGTAAAACAAATTTCTCAATGTCAAAAAAGGTAGACTTAGAAAAAAATTAAATAAATAAATATTATTTAGTTAACTAACACAAAACATTAAATACCATAAATAATAGTGATGGAGTATGTGCAACAGCTCGGCGAGAGTAACTTATAATACTGAGGCATGGTCGCCAACCCTTCCTTAGATACGGGAACATGTGCTCTTGCACTAATCATTTCGTAAGACACGTTATACCAACTTAGAATCCCGTATCCAGTAAAATTAAAATCAGCTTAGGCCTAATGAGATCCCATGAGTTGATAATCTACTCCCTGAAATGATTAAAGCGTAAAGTTAAACATCTACGACTACCATTGATCATAACTTTCTAAACCACCTCGGAAAAGATTTTGTTATCAAAACTTCCATTAAAGCAGACCTTATGTGATGCTGCAGTGAATACGGTCACGACACATATGATAAATAATAGAATATCCCAGGCAATTTTGAACCTACAGCATAAACAAGATAGAATTTACTCGCAGTAGTCATGTACCTTGCAGACAGCTGCCGACTGGTCTTTGTAGACTTCGAGAAAAAAACTTTGATATATTAAGGCACGACATACTATAAAGTGTTCTTACTTCTAAAGATATTCCGCCACAGCTTTTAACGTTAATCCAATCGCTTTACGACACACCAAAGGTAGTTACTTGCATCACCACGCCAACGAGCATCAGACAATGTTTTTCTGTAAATTTTATTTTTTTCGGTTTATTTTAATTTTAATTTGTTTGGTAATATTTTTGTGAAAATGTAATATCTTAAAAATTTAAATAAAAAAAAATTTAATTTGTTCATCATTTTTAGAGTTTTTTCTGAGCTTTCGGATTTTAAAACAACAAACATAGAAAAAGTCTAAGGAGAATGAATGTACTCACCGTTTTTTGCCCACATCTCCGTTATTTATAGACCGTTTTTCTTATATTTTTATACTTCACCAATTTGTATATTAAAAATATCCACTAATTATCTGGAGTCTCGTAAAATCCATTTCAACATCAACACGTTTACACAGACATACACAGACATATGTTATATACCTATACTAGCTATCCCCGGTGCGCTTCGCTATACCCACCCACAAAATATATAATAGACACTTGGAGAAAAATGTGACTAACCTTGAACTCGAAAACGCACGCTATTCTCACGACAAAACTGTTTCAGTTTATGTGGAAGGTACGACGACCACTGTTCCCATTCAATTTGTTTTTGGCTAGATTATTCATATTTGTGTGAATTAAACAAATTAATGCAAACAAATTAGTGCAAATTTTCAAGAGTCTACATATTGTAGTTCTCTAGATACACAATAATAATGTTTTTCTTTGTATTGGTGCTACCACGCCCACTGTCTCAATCTATTGTAAATTTTGTTAGACGATACACGTTATTATGAGGGATATGTGTGCAAAGTTTTACGACTCTGCCTATTGCATATCTCCAGGTAGACTTTGTAGCGGAGGTACCACGCCCACTAGTCCAGTCCACGCTGTGTTTCGATAAACTATGTATATTAATAAGGGAGTTAATGCTGCAAAATTTCAAAGATCTACTTATTATAGTTGACTAGCTACTTAAAAAGTGGGCGTGGTGAATTTTTTTTTTTTTTTTGTAAAAATCTAAGTTGGGTTATGATGAAGATTCCTAAGTGATGCGATTACCAACGAACGGCATTTGATTTTATTTATGTATGTAGACGATATCTTATAAGTTGCAAACAATCCTCGTAGAAATTATAAACGAAATGGCAATTATAAGGGTGATCCATTTTGAGGTACTTTTTTGTATAGCCTTTTTTTGACAAATCACGTGTTAGTCGTCTCATACTGACATGTTGTTTTTGTTTAGTATTGTTTGGCATTTCATAATGGAAAGACTTACGCCTGAATCGCTTCGCTCTATGGGCTCTTGAAAAGTTCCAAGAAGATCCGACGTTTTCGAGGCAAATTTTGTTTAGCGATGAGGCCAGAAAGGCTAAATGGGTATGTAAACAAACAAAATTGCCGCATTTGGGACGAAGAGCAACCTGAAAAGATTCAAGATCTGCCAGTTTATCCATATTTCTTTAAAAGTGATGCCGGTGCGAACGTAACCGTCAATGGCGACCTTTATCGTGCCATGATACCCGACTCTTTGATGCCTGAAATTGAAGCTCGTGATCTCACACATAGCATCAATCAATGTATTTATTGCGAGAACATTTCGGTGATCACATAATTTCACGTTTTGGTGAAATTATGTGCTCACCGGTCGATTTGTCACCAAGATCGTCACACCCTTAGACTTTTACCTGTGGGGATATGTAAAGTCTTAAGTTTATGCGGACAAACCCGCTTCGATTCAGGCCTTGGAGGAAAACATCACGTGTGTCATTCGCCAATTACCAGTCGAAATGCTCGAACGAGTCATCGAAAATTGGACTCAACGGATGCACCATCTGCGACGTAGCAACGGCCAACATTTGATAGACATAATCTTCAAAAAATAAATGCCAAAGAATATTCGTTCAAATGATACTAAACATTCTGCATTAAATTTGAATTTTCTGTGTTTTTTTTTTTTTTTTTTTTTTTTTTTTTTCTTTAAAAAAGTAGGTAACCTCGAAATGGATCACCCCTTGTATATGGATTTCTTAATTGCTTAACCGATTAAGTCCACTTTTAAATAAAAACACTTTTTTAATTCTTAAAAGTGCAAATTAGTTAAAAATGTTTCTGAGAAGAAAAATGTTTGAGAAGAATTTATTTATGGTATGGATTTCCCAAATTCATAACACGATATTTTCGTTATCAACTCTTATGCATAAGACAGATCGAAATAAAATGAAACAAAACAAACACAAAATTACCATTCCCAAGAGACTTATTGTAACCCCGAAATCCGTGGGCAATCCTTATATTCCTATTAAAATTATTACAACTGGGAAAAAATCAAAAACAACATGAAATTCTGTTTTTCGAATGGCATGTGCCGGTGTTGCGAAATTTTAATAACAAATTTTTTTAACTGTGCCTGTCTGGAGCCTTAAACAAACAGATAAAAATAAATGTTATAGAAATTACAAACTGAATGACGAACCTATGCACAAGTATATACAATTCCCACCTGATATATTCCTGATGATATTCCTAGTTTGAATTAAGGTATTGTGGTAAAATCTAAATTTTTGATTGACTTCTGGGTAAAACTTGAAACTTTTAGTGAAATTTTAAATTATTGTTGATACTTTTTAGTTTTGTTTTTTGTATTCGATTTTTAATAAAATTTAAATTTGTTGATCGTATTAACAAATTGTGGGTAATTTTCAATATTTTAGAGAATATGTGTTATTTGGTGAAATTTCGATTGTTTTCTGATATTCTGATATTCCGATTTTTAATTTTTTTTTTTTTAACTTTCAGTTTTTAATACAACAAAGAACCTGTTAAAAACAAACAACATGGCACAACTTCGGGAAAATAGATTTCATTTAGAAACCGAATTTAAAGATTTTGAGTATTACAATTTTTTACTTTACCATACATAGTATACATATATCGTGAAAAAGAGGATATCAGGATTTCAACGGATTTATACGTTTTGAGGTCTCCTGAATCCATTTTTATAATTTCCGTGATGATATCTGTCGTGTAGCCGTATGTCACTATTTTTGTGAACGCTCTACCGGTCATACCGGAAAGTGGGAGGGGTAGTTTATTTGACACCCCAAACCGAAAATAATTAAATAATTATTTTTTTCGATTCTAATACACTTAGAACTTTTATTCTTTATATAATATATCCATAAAAATATCTGTTTCCATGAGGTATCGTAAATTTGAAACTTCCATTTTTATCAAGTTTACAATTTATGGATCATTTTTATTTTATTTCCTTTTTGAGAATTTTGATTTTTGGTGAATTTTCGATTATTTTAGAGAGTGTTTTTTCGAAGTATTTTTTTAATGATATTCCAATCCTTGGAAGTCTATTGGAATAAATGGCATTATGTTTTTGGAATTTGTGATATTTATTTTTTTTTTTTTTTGAAATTTTTTGGCAAAAATGGGATATTTTAGTGAAATATATTTTTTTATTTTTTTTTTCAATACATTAAGAAAACCGTGAGAAAAAGAAGCTCGCCGTTTTTTTTTTTTTTGTTTTTGTTTTGTGGAAATTTATAGTCCGATTTCTTACTGCATTTTATTAAAAAAAAAAGGGCATGGTTAAATTGATTTCCCTACTTGTAAGGATCAAGAATATATAAACTTTTTAGGGTAAAAAAAGAATATTGTAGATAGTACAAATGGAATGACAAACTTATAGTGGGTGGTCAAAAAAAAATTTATTTTTTTTTTTTAACTAGATAAAATGAACTAAACTCAATTTCTTTGCTATATTAAGACTTAATTAGTAATAAAAAATATTCTGTATCCGCGGTAGCGTATTTGGTCAGTTTAAAATTCCAAGATTTCTTTAACGGTTCTACCTCACAAATGACGACGGACGATGTAACATCTCGTTAATAATGTGGAGCGCTTAAAATCGTTCTTTAAGGACATCCTACAAGAAAAAGTATAAAAGATTCCAACTCCGACCCAGCCAAATGACATCGCCAAGATGGCTGATAACACTATTACCGATCCAGGGGTCCAAAAGATCGATTCTTTGTTGAGCTGTGTGATATGGTGCGCTATTCTGCTTAAACCAAAGATTATCCACAACAAACTGTCTCTCTCTCTCTCTCTCTGTTCTGTTCTGTTTTTTTTTTTTTTTTTTATCAAAATGCACCTTATCAGAAAAGACGATTTTTCTGCAAACTCGATGTCGTTAAGTTTTCAATATTTCCTAATAATTTTTAAGCGTAAAGCGACTCATTTTGGTCAGCAAAGGTATGATACTGACTGATAGTCAATATTTCGGACAGAAAAAATATAATAAAGACTATAAAAACAATAAATGTATTTGACTAAGTATTAATATGTATTTAATCGATATGGTGTGCGATAATTCTGGAAAATTCCGAATAATTATGTATAGAACTTCGACAAAACATATTTTCCTTCTATTGATTTTTAATCAAAAAATTCCATTGTTTATTATTCATAATTTAATAATTATTATATAAGAGCAAACAAAATTCTAAATATTTATATTTCAAATTTGAATAAAACAGAACTGTTAAGAGTGCTGAGAGTAAACAATTTTATAGGTTTATTTAAACAAACTACAGTTGTTTGCTTTTTAATATCCCGAGCATTTAAAATCCAGAGCAAATATCAATATTTAATGCAAATATTTGCTTCATAAATAATATAAAATTTCAAGTGCAAACATATTTAATTTCAAAGGCGAAACTTTTGAACTGTATTATAATGGTTTCTAAATTAAATGTTTGGAATACATTTTGGATGTTAAAAGTCGGTGGCTATTGATTAATATTCTTATAAAGACACTGATGTATAGCCACCAATGCAAGTTAAACAGCATGTTCAAATAATAAAAATTTTACTAAAATAAATGTACATTATAGAGTATACAAGAAAACAGTTATTTAAAAAACTGGTTGTCGGTTTATCCGAAAAATTGCATTTTAAAAACCGGTTTTATCGGTTTTTTTTCATTAAATATGTTTTATGTATACTTTTATATGAAACGAAAAACTATTTAATTTCTTTTTTGTACATTCCTATTAAAAAAAAATATTATTAAAAAACAAAACATTGCACAGTGAGGCAGAATCAAAATTTTCTGAAAATAACTCAGCAATTTGTAAAGGGCTGAATGCTTATAACTCGATTATTTAAAAACATAATTTGCATACTAAAGCACCATTTTGTAGGTATTAAAAATCAGACAAAATTCTGAGAAATGCTAAGCTGTAAAATAATTTACAGGTGCGAGGTATCCAACTTTGACTGTCTGACACCCAACTTTAAAGCTCATATACTTCTCTGCCTCAAATTTTGGATCAATCAAACCTAGCCCTTTTAGAAATGACAGAGTTATTTCCAAAATATTTTGATTCTTCCCCACTGTGCATTGTAAAATACAAACAAATTCATATTTTATGAGAAATAAAGACTTTTTACTTTAAAATCAAAATAGAAAATTCCAAATTTTTCTCAAGTTCAAAAATCTTCTGAGCATTTGAGATTGCAAATTTATGCAATAGAAGATAAACATTTCCCATGAATTGTGAACGTTTTTTTATTTGTTGTAATACTTGAAATTCCTAGCTGAAAGTTATAGTCGAGAAAATTCGTCAGTAGCCTAGTAAAAGATAATAGTTGCAGTTGCGTTGCATTAACAATAACTGCGCTTAAAATAGGAAAAGTCACGAAAATCGTTTAACACTATTCGGGTATCGGTAACAAATTCCCTCATTTCGCTATAGTACATATCATTGCAAAACTACGTCTTGACGAGCTAATGAACAATTATATATGGTCACATTAAAATGTCGATGTCATGTTCCTGTTCAAACAGCATTGTTAGAACATTTGTTCGCACCACGATGTCTTTAATACTAAATGTTGCATTTAGTATTAAAGTTTGATTTTGAAAGAACGCCATCTGTTGATCAAACGTGTAAAAATTATTTACTCTGCTATAAGCATTCAAACAACATTGATGACAAAAAGAAAATTATGTTTAGTCGGAACATGCACATCGATACGGTTTCTCCAAAAAGAAGAAATTAAACAAATTTTTGTTCTCTATTCTAACGACGCACAGAGGGGTATTTTACCAATCTAGCCGGACAGTAGGCCAAAAATATTTAAAAAATGTAAATGTAAAAAATTAAAGTAATCAGCTTGACAGTCAACAAAATTTTGCATCGCATAATGAATTTTCAAGGCTTTTGCTTCAGATTTGACGTTTTGGGACACTCCTAAAATCAGGAAAGTTGAGTAAATTGAATAGTATACAATGCACACGTTTTTATTGCGTTTTACGGTTTTGAGAGAATTGCAATAAATTTGTTGTGGCTAACCAATTAAAGATTTTAAATTGATTTCTAAAGAAGGCTATATTAACAGCTTCTTTTATTAAATTTAGAAAAAATTTATTTAAAATTTGTATGATAAAAAATTTTCTTGGTTATTGAAACAAAAGGATTTTTTATTCACTTTATAAAAGAGAAGGTTTTTGAAAGTGAGGGCCATTGCAATCCTCAAAATGTTATTAATTACTATAAAATTTGAGAACTCTACTTCTATACTGTAAAAAAACGTTGCTCGTTTTTGTGTCATTTTTTGCGATTTTTTGCGATTTTTTGCAATTTCACCTTTTTCTGTTTTTGCACTTCTTTCATAAAATCTATACAGATATAATAAAACAGTAACTTATTTTCTGACTGTCTGTCTGTCTGTTATAATATTATTTTAATAATATTATTTTAAATAAAGTTCATTGTTACTATTATAAATGAAATGTTATCTATATACACCCGTAAAATAAAACTGTAACTTTTTGCTTTTCTGTATTTCTGTTTGTGTTCACATCACGAAAAAAACTAGTAAATAAATTTAAAAATTCAAATAAACTTTTATGGAGAGCTACCCGTAGTATCTCGGTACTTTTTTAGAATTTTAAATAAAGCTTACTTTTCTAAGTAATTACCATACATGGCACTAATTAATTATATTGAGTAATTAATTGGCAATTTCATTCGCATTGAATTGTAAGTAATGCTAACGAATTCGTTTTCATTACCATTGTTTTCATTAATGGTAATGCTATTTAATCAAAAGGTTTCATTAGTAATTATTTAAAACGCGAAGTCATTAACCAATGATTAAACAATAAAAAAGCATTATCATTATCATTATTGGCTACATTTGTAATCAACTTTTTGCAGTGAAAAAAGTGAAGCAGTAAAAACAACAAAAAATCGGAAAAAAAATGAAAATAATTTCTGAAAATTAAATTTTAATGATAAATTTTTAACCCGTTGGAGAATGCTTTTTAGGGTTCCGTACACAAAGTGTAAAAACGTAACCCTATTGTTTTCGCTACAATGTATGTCCGTCTGTCCGTCTGTCAGCGCCTTTTATCTCTGGAACCGTAATAGGTAGGCTCTTGAAATTTTCACAGATGATGTATAGCTGTTGCCGCTATAGCAACAAATACTAAAACTTATAGGGTGTTCCAATAGAGAGGTGTTATTCACGAAAATGTGTTTATTTCTTGAACTGTAGGAGGGATACACTTGAAATTTACAAACAGTAATTAAAACTTAGTTCACTATATAAACAAGTATACAAAAATAAAACTAAAAATTAAAGGGTGTTCCGATAGTGGTGTGATTTGCATGTATAAGGCCTCCGTTTTGAACCATTGTAGGTAGACTCTTGAAATTTTACAGAAGGTGTATAGCGGTGGCCGCTATAGCAAAAAAAAATAAAACTTATAGGGTGTTCCGATAGAGAGGTGTTATTCACGAATATGTGTTTATTTCTTGAACTGTAGGAGGCGTACACTAAAAATTTACAAACTGTAATTAAAACTTAGTTCGCTTTATAAACAAGTCTATAAAATAAACCTAAAAATTAAAGGGTGTTCCGATAGTGGTGTGATTTGCATGTACAAGGCCTAAGTTTTTAACCATTATAGGTAGACGCTTGAAATTTTCACAGAAGGTGTATAACTATGGCCGCTATAGCAACAAATATTGAAACTTATAGGGTGTCCCGATAGAGAGGTGTTATTCACGAATGTGTGTTTATTTCTTGAACTGTATTAGGCATACACTAAAAATTTACAAATGGTAATTAAAACTTAGTTCGCGTTATAAACAAGTCTAAAAAAATAAACCTAAAAATTAAAGGTGTTCCTATAGTGGCGTGATTTGCATGTATAAGGGCTATGTTTTGAACCATAATAGGTAGACTCTTCAAATTTTCACAGAAGGTGTATTTATAACTGTGGCCACTATAGCAATAAATACTAAAACTTATCGGGTGTTCCGAAAGTGAGGTGTTATTTGCCTTTAAGTCTTTATTTCTTGAGCTATAGGAAGCAACCACTTAAAATTTGCAGACAGTAATTAAGTCTATGTTCGCTTTCTAAGCAAGTATATAAAATTAAACCTTAAAATGAAAGGGTGTTGCGAGAGTGACGTGCTTTGCGTGTATATGGCCTAAGTTTTGAACGATAATAAGTAGACTCTTAAAGTTTTTACAGGAGGTTTATTACTATGGAATTTATAACAAATAATAAAAATTAAAGGGTGTTCCGGCGTGAGTCTATTCATGATGAATTGCCAAACCAAACTGAGAATAAATCACTTGACAGCTATTAAATAGGTCGCCATCTTGAAAAGTAATGCCAACTTAAAGTTCAATCCCTTTATAAACAACACCCGTTACAGATAAAAAACAAGTAAGAAAAGAGAAATAAGTGAAATAAAATTAGCATACAAAGTGATAAAAAATAAAATAAAAATCAATCAAGGAAAAATACATGAATTTTTTGAAATGCTAAGCTCTGTTATTTTGAGCCATTTTTTTTTTTTCTTTAATTTGACTCTTCTGCTGAACATGTTGGTGGTCCAAAACTATTGAGCATTTGGGAAATTTCTTTCCAAGCTTCTACAGTGCATTCTTTTGTGTCACCAAATCCTCGGACACCAGGAGCAGTATGTGAGTTATTTTCCATTTCTTGTATTAAGAGCTCAAATTGTTGTCTGATGGAGATTTTTACCAGTTTGTAATCTACAGACAAAAAAATATATTTAAATTTTTATTAAAAAATAAATTAATAATAAAACATTCTTACTTTTCTGTTTAACAACCTTTTTCAATTGAAAAATCTTCAAATCAACAAAAAAAAACACGGTTGCAAATATTATTACTATTTGGCAACTGACGTTGCCAGCCGTCAATTGCCAGTTGCCACCCATAATATCGTTTTGGCAACTAGCAACGCAACTAAAGTTCGGTTGCCATCCATAATCGACTTATTAGTAAAGCTTTTGACAAAGTTAATCATGTTTTACTTTTACTGAAGCTCCATCTTATGGGATTCTCTCCAATAAGCTTGAACTGGATAAGGTCATACTTAACAGGTCGGAAACAATGTGTTTCATTCAACAATGTCACCTCTAAAAATATTGCTGTGATATCTGGAGTTCCTCAGTCCCATTTTGTTTTCACTTTTTATTAATAATTTGCCGAGCGTAATAGAATTCAGTACCGTTTTAATGTATGTAGATGACGTGAAGATTTTTCTAAGATTTTCCGAAGAAGATTATCTACAACGCGACATGGGTAAATTTTATTTTATTAAATTTTAGGCTTCAATTAATTTGCCGACATTGGAAAGCAGGCAATTAGAGCTCAATGGAACAATTTTAATCAATTTGATAAACGGCTCAATTTATTCAGAATTCCTACTGACAAATATCAACTTTAACGTATCTGCTAGATCTACTAGGATTTACACATCACTTCGCCGTAAGCGTTTTTATTTTGTTTTTAAATGTTATCCACTAATGTTGTTATTTTAAGATATAGAAAAAAATATATAGAGTATCTTTTCTTTATTACAATTCGATGTACGGAATATTTGTGTAAATCAGTTTTAATTTTTATTATAATGTTTAAAATTGTTCTATTATAATAAATAATTTTTATAGGTACGTTAGCGAACTTTGCTTTGATTTTTTAATTCGCCTTGCATGCACCTGTATAATGTGTGCCTTGGGAATTACATTTCAAATAAGTTTTACTTATTTGTCCTTTCACTTCCTATACTTTAGATGTTTTCTTTAGCAAAACGATGCAATAATAATCCTTAATGGGCCGAATATAGCTACTTAACTTAGGCGAGACGATATTTATGCTCATGCCATAATTTACAAATCACGTAACACACAGAAAAAATATTTTCACTAATTTAAGGTTTTAATTTTTCCAAACATGACCTTATATTTTTGACTTATAATTTTCGAGTACAACAAAATGAAAAATGTTTCTATTTCCGTGATTTCAAAAAATTGGATCTTAATAAACTCTATGAATATACGGCACTTATTCCTTGGAGTGACATTTATTATATGCCGTCTGTTGATGAACAATCTTCATTTTTGGAAAGCTCCATTCAATATCTTTTCGACTTAACTGTACCTCTAAAATACAAAAAAGTGATACCCAAACAAAATCCTTGATTTTCAAGTACTGTTAAGAATGCTATAGAACAAAGAGACATAGCACACGTAAGGTGGAAAAGATATAGAACTGCAGTTCTTAAATTGCAATTTTCTATCGCCAGAAAAAATGCTAACAGGCAAATAAAACAAGCTAAAACTGAGTTCTACTCTAATCGCTTCAGTAATGCCATTAATTCTAAACAGACATGGAACACTATTCGAGAGATAGGAATTGGTAATGCATGCAATAGTGTTGACTGCCATATGGATTTAAATATGATTAATAATACATTTACTAATATTCCGGTTATTCAACCAAATCCCAATTATTATAATTTTGAATGCAGAAATGCTGAAGGTGAAACAATACGTGAACACTTTCAATTTTCTTGCGTTACACAACATGATATTATTTCAATGTGCTCTTCTCTAAAGTCGAACGCAGTGGGAAGCGATAATATACATCCGAAATTTATACGACTACTATTGCTCCTGATTCTCCCATATATTACGCATTTGTTCAATTCTCCTATTATATCGGGTACTTATCCATCTAACTGGAAACATGCCAAAATTGTTCCTTTACCCAAGGCCAATGGGGAATATAGACCCATTGCCATTTTATGTTTTTTGTCAAAGATTTTAGAAAAGTTACTGTATAAGCAGATTATTACATATGTCAATACTCACAATTTGATCACTGATAAACAATCTGGTTTTCGCGAAAATCACAGCTGTATTACAGCTCTCGTGGAAGTTTGTGAAAATATACGGCAGGGTCTAGAAAACGGACATATTAACTTTTTGGTGCTCTTAGATCATTATAAGGTAGACCATAACATACTCACTAAAAAACTGAAACATTTTTTTAATTTTACGAACATGTCAACAAATTTGATTTCGTCATATTTAGCAAATCGTACCCAATCGGTATTCGCGAATGATATTTGGTCAGACAGCTTGTTTGTTAATAGAGGCGTGCCTCAGGGTTCAACTTTAGGCCCACTTTTATTTTCCATGTACTCAAATGATCTGCCAAAGCAACTTTCGACATGCAAAATCCATTTGTATGCAGATGATGTACAGCTTACATTAAGTTGTCCAATAGAAGATATTTCTTCAGGTATATTTCATTTAAACAGCGATTTAAATAAAATAAATTTGTGGGCTAGTGCTAATGAGCTTTGTTTAAACCCAGCCAAATCTAATTGCATCATAATTTGTAAAAAAAGAACCGTTCCCAACATTAACGATGATATTCTTTTAAATGGCGAGAAAATCGAAGTCGTGAATTCAGCAAAAAATCTTGGCATTATTTTTAATAACAAGTTGACATGGAATGATCACATTAATTCTCTGGTTGGTCAAACTTATATTAAGCTAAGGGCTCTCTGGTCTTCACAATATTTTATTCCACTAAAAGTAAGGATCTTGCTTGCCAAAACTTACTTGATTCCTTCCCTGCTATATGGTTGTGAAATATTTTCAAGCTGTGATTCAGCCAGCAAATATATATAAATTGAGAAGGTATGATCATGTGTCCACCGTCTCCAATAATCTTTATGGAGTGTCGTTTGATAACCTGCTAAAAATTCGCACTCTATTTTTTTTTTGCATAAAATCATTAATACTGAAACCCCAACATATGTATTTAATCAACTTCGTTTTCTTCAATCACAACGTAGTCATAACCTGGTAATACCTCGACACCAATGCCTAGTCTCTGAATGGCAGTTTTTTATACATGCCTCTCGACTTTGGAACAATCTTCCACTAATCCAACAACTTAATAGCAATGCTAATAGTTTTAAATTTTTTTATTTAAATCCTTTACATAACTTTTTATTTTATTATTTTTTTTTTCTTTCCCAATAAAATTCATACTTTTTTATTATTTTGTTTCATTTTGATTTTTTTGTTATAATTTTATATTATATTTTATTTTATAGTATTTTCTTTTTTTTCTACTTTTTAATTTTCACTAAGTTAAATATTGTCATAAAAATTGTTATAACACTATGCGTTCCTGTACGCTAATTATAAGACTAGATCTTGTTGTACAGAAAATGAAAATAAATAAATAAATATTGTTAAATATTGTTAAATTAAATAATTAATCGATTCAAAAATTAATTGATTAATTATTTTTTTAATTAGATTTTTTTGTTCTGTTTTAAATAAATATATATTTGAATCAAAAAGTAATTAAGCTTTAATTTAAAATTAATTTAAAAAAAATTCTCTGCCCCACCTCCTTATTAATTGTTTCAAAACACAAATTTCTTCATTATGTTATTGCAGCCCCTTTGAATGTAAATGACACATTTTCGCACTGTATCATGTTAATTGTTGCTTATTATCGGCCTGTGTTTAAAGCTGTTTTACTCTAACTGCAACACTCAATCAAATTGCTCCAAATTGCATTAGCCTGAACTCAAATTATCCTTTGCAAGCTGATTGTTTTAATATATATGAATGGTTTGAGGCCACTATATCTCAAGTAGTTGAAAAGAAACAAAATTTTTCCAATCAAAAGTATGTCGACAATGCTTTTCATCTAAAAGTACAAACAGAAAAATATTCAATTTTAGGAATTTCACCTTCTGAACACATATTCTTATACACAAAGTAGTTCATAAACTCTTTGACTTTATACCACATGCAACAATTGAGGACAAGTGCATAAGTTTTGTGTACATTTGATAACGAAAGCATATCACAGATTGCAATTGGGTCTTATTACATCTAAATAGTGCGAAGTGGGGTTAATAAGTCCTTGCAAAACATATAAAATACTTTTTTAAGTTGATTCTTTTTAATTTTTCCAGCAGTTTTTCAACTTTTTTAAGTTATTACCGACAGTAAAGGAAAACAACAGAATCACGACAAATGTAAACAAGCTACCGAATAGGTTACACGATTGTGTTTACTCTCGGTTCTAAATAAACTCGGCATCTTCCTTACCAATAGCTTTATCAGACACTGCGCCAGAATAACCACTGTAAATTCTGTACTGCTTTTTTAAAATTCGAAATATTCGAATTTAGAGCAAGGAAAATACATAAGAGGGTTTTCTTGAAATGAGACCAGCAAAAGTGTTAACGTCAAAAAATAGTGGTATATTTGGGGTTTGAATTGGATAGGACGTTTAATTAAAACATGTTTTTTCAAGAGGACAGTGTCCCATGCTTTATTAGGCGTTTAGTAATTGACTATTATTAATATAGTGGGATATGGAGCAGATCGCTTTCATCCTCAATGATTATAGGCAACCGATTTATAGTTTACAGCAACCTCACTTTCATTGAGTCGCGTGCTTTCAACAGCCTTTACTCTTGACTTTATTAATTTCAGGCTGTCGACTGGTAACTATCGGCCTTCTTTCTCATCACGGAGTCTCTTGCTAGCATTTGTCCAAGGCTTATTATCCCCATGGCATCCACATTTAACAACGTGTTCTTAAGTTTTATATTAGCCAGTGCTGGCCACTCACCATCCATCTCATCGTCTTCCAAGTACAGTCCGCAAGTATCGTCTTCTTTTTTCATTTTCATCTTAGCTACATGATACTTAAATTTTCTCTGTCACTAACGTAGTTATTTGGTTAGGTTATTTCTCTGGTTTCTGGTTCACAGCAGATTTATTCCCAGCCTATGTGTCCTTTAATCCAATGTATGCAGCAACCCAAGCAATTCTGCCTGGTAAATGTAGACGTACTCTCCCAAACGCAGACTACAGGAGAGGTTTAGCTCAGCTGAGTATTCACATGCTCCTGCTCTACCGTCCATAAGAGAACCATCAGAAAAATGCTGATATAGTTCCCCATATACTCGTTGAATAATTGACTTACTAGGGAGATCAAATTGCTGACGCGTTTGTTATCGAAATGTTTAAGTCAATTAGCTATCAAGGTCATGCGATTTAACGCCTTTGGGTTATTATCTGTGGTGTTACGTAAATTCGTTAGTCAGCAAATTTTGACAGACCATTGCCGAAATACGGCCCTAAATGCTTAAATAATCATTCATAATCCATCTCATAATAAGGAAATATTCCTTAGTTAAGAAATAAGTGTATTTAAAGTATGAACTCGCCATTGAAACATAGTTAATATTAATAAATAACACAGGGCAACAGCAAAAATATGCTCGAGTAACTACTATATACATTTGATGTATCATGGCTACCTTAGTACAAAAATGGTAAAATTTTTAAATTCTATGGATAGATTTTTTTTTTTTTAATTTTTTTTTAAAATTGCAATTTTTTTGAGACGTTTCTTCAAATAATTAATGATAACTCAAAAACTACTAGTCCGATTTGCATAGCCTTTAATTCGTCTATATATCGCGTTTCAATCGGATCAATAGTATCGGAGTTATAATAAAAAACTTAAGAAAAAAATATTTTTTTTACGTAAAAATGGCAAAAATTTTCGTTTTAAAAAAATCATAAAAAATCGAAAACGGCAAAAAACTTCCAGATTCATTTTTTTATCGCATAGCGACATATAATAGCAACAAAATGAGATATCGACCATAAAAATCGATTGATTTTTTTCGAATTTATTCACATTTTAGTGAATTCGCTCATTTTCACAAAATTTTAGTTTTTTGCTTGATATACGCATTATAGCGGGTTTTCAAATGTGTGAAAAACATAAATTTTCCAATTTCAAGGGGTGCATGTCGGATTAATGTTAGATTTGATGAGAAACTTCCACCCACAAAATTTTAGTCGAATTCGACAACGTTAACACGTAGCGCATAGGCCCCAAATCTGAAAAAAAGCGTTTAAATCGAAAATAATTGACAAATTTTCAGTTTTTGCAAAATTAACGCTATTTATTTCCCCTTTTGCAAAAAAGTGGATCCTGGTCCTTAGGGCAAACACAATGAGATTTACAATAAGCTACATATCTTTTAAATCGGTTAAACAGTTTTCAAGTTACTTGCCGAAGGCAATTGACAAAAAAATGTAACTAAGTCAAATCGATGGAATAGATCGAAAATGCATTTCATTGTTTTATTCATGTATTTTCTTTTATTTTATATTTTATTATTTAAATTTATTAGAACATATAAAATAAGGAAATAAGTAAATAAATATTATAAACTACAAACTTTGGAATTTTCTTTTATGACATTTTCTATTATTGAATAACGAAGTGTTGCTCTGAATACTCCAGCAAAAATCTGCCATCATGTGTGCATCCCAGCGACCCTGGTATCTTTCCTCCATTGTCCGAATATCTTGGTGAAATCGTTCGCCCTGTTCCTCACTTAAGTCTCCTAGATTTTCAGGAAAACGATCTAAGTGACTGTGAAGGTAATGTAACTTGATGCTCATGTTGCATCCAAGATTCTGGAAGTGAGTTAACATCTCTTCAACGTGCGCAACATAATCATCATCCTTGTTATTTCCTAAGAAATGTTGAATAACCCATACAAACGAATCCCATGCATTTTTCTCAATTTCTGACATTGAACTGAGAAAATCGGTATCTTTGACCAATTTGCGAATTTGTGGGCCGTTAAATATTCCTGCTCTCAGCTTTTCCATACTCAAACTTTTAAACTTCCTTGAAATATACTGGAAACATTCACCATCTTTGTTAAGTGCTTTAACAAATTGTTTCATCAGACCAAGTTTAATGTGAAGAGGGGGTAATATGATGCGATCTCGGGGCACCAGAGGTACATTTATAACATTCCTCATACCTGGGTCCAGTGTTTCCCTATAAGGCCATTGTTTTCTCTTCCAGTGTTCTGACTTAGCTCTGCTGTCCCATAAACATAAAAAACAAGGGTATTTGGTATAGCCACTTTGTTGACCTAATAGGAAATTTACCATCTTAATATCAACACAAATTACCCAGTTATGTTCATTATACTTTATCTTCTTCATGACCAATGCAATTACAGAGTATTCTTCTTTTACCTTGGTTGAATGTGCGATTGGCAAGGAGTGAAATTTATTTCCATTGTGCAAAAGGACACACTTCAAGCTGCGTTTTGATGAGTCAATAAATAAACGCCATTCGCTTGAATCATATCTATGTAAGCCCATGGCAGTCATCAAACCAGGAATATCCGTGCAGCAGACAAAATCGTCCTCTTCTGCAATATAGTGAAGTAAGCCTTTTTCTCGGGTACGGTAATACGAAACTTTAGTTTCCTCCGTTATGAGATTTGATTCC
Source organism: Phasia obesa (assembly GCA_949628195.1). Taxonomy (NCBI): domain Eukaryota; kingdom Metazoa; phylum Arthropoda; class Insecta; order Diptera; family Tachinidae; genus Phasia; species Phasia obesa. Next base: position 123,832,400 of record OX451216.1, read on the forward strand.
TTCATCCGGGATGCAAGTAATTCCGAAGATGCTTTTGACAATCCAAGTTCTCTTATTACATCATTTAGCTGGTCTTGATTCCATGGTCTCGGTGAGATATTTTTGTGTGGGATGAACTCGTCATTTTCAGATATAGGTAGTTCTGGATAGGGGAAATAAATAGCGTTAATTTTGCAAAAACTGAAAATTTGTCAATTATTTTCGATTTAAACGCTTTTTTTCAGATTTGGGGCCTATGCGCTACGTGTTAACGTTGTCGAATTCGACTAAAATTTTGTGGGTGGAAGTTTCTCATCAAATCTAACATTAATCCGACATGCACCCCTTGAAATTGGAAAATTTATGTTTTTCACACATTTGAAAACCCGCTATAATGCGTATATCAAGCAAAAAACTAAAATTTTGTGAAAATGAGCGAATTCACTAAAATGTGAATAAATTCGAAAAAAATCAATCGATTTTTATGGTCGATATCTCATTTTGTTGCTATTATATGTCGCTATGCGATAAAAAATGAATCTGGAAGTTTTTTGCCGTTTTCGATTTTTTATGATTTTTTTAAAACGAAAATTTTTGCCATTTTTACGTAAAAAATATATTTTTTTCTTAAGTTTTTTATTATAACTCCGATACTATTGATCCGATTGAAATGCGATATATAGACGAATTAAAGGCTATGCAAATCTTAATTTTTCTGAATTTATTTTAATAATATCGGACTAGTAGTTTTTAAGTTATCATTAATTATTTGAAGAAACGTCTCAAAAAAAATGCAATTTTAAAAAAAAAATTTTTAAAAAAAAATCTATCCATAGAATTTAAAAATTTTACCATTTTTGTACAAAGGTAGTCATGATACATCAAAATTATATAGTGTTAAAACCACTATAGCACATGAAATTTTTTTTATTTTGTTGTGCTGTGTAATTGATTGAACCGCTAACTACGTATACAATATAAACAAAATTGTATGTTACGTATACGTTGTCATCTCCAGTACGTATGTATGTATAACAGATACAGAGAACGTCAAACTAATTGAAATGACGTTCTTACAAAAACATACCCTTGCAATCAAAAGATCAAATTTATTCATACACACTTATTCGCTGTTAATTATAAGTCAATCAAACCATGTGCTTTTTGTTGACTCTTGTGATTTTAATCATCGAAGCCCTCGTATTAATCAATACGGATGTTTGTTCGCATTGTTGCATTGTTGCAAAGCGAAAGCTGCGAGAGAACGAAAGCTAGAAAATGCAAAAAGTTGCACAAGAGTTTGGTTACTTGCCATTTTTAAAGCGATTAGTTGTTTTCTTGTTGATGTGTTTTAAAACAACTTTATTAAAATATATTTGTGCTTCGATTTTATTCATCACCAGCGTTCGTTTGTTCAAACATATACGATCACAACTAAATGAAATCAGCATTCATCATGACGATGTTGATATTATGCAATACTGAGTTCTGTTTCATGAATTAATGTAAATAGGAATTTTTGTATATGACGCAATCAAGCAAAATATGATTTTATTACTCTTTCTTGACTAGTACTGCATATATGAATTCTATGTTTACTTTGTATAGAGTATTGCTGGCAATTTATAATGCTTTCATTTACTTGTTACTACTCAATACTTTTCAATTGGGTACTCAATAGTACTCGATACTTCCTGTTACATAATAGCAACGATGATTTATTGTCGTAGTCGTCAAATATTCTATTCAATTTATTTCTAACAGAAGTATTCAATTTATTTCTAAGAGAAGTATCGATTAACTACTTTTGTGTATTGAGTACTCAAAAAAAGGATTAAATACTCGATACTCCGTACCCACTACTCAATACTTTGCCAGCACTTGTATAGAGATAGTCTACTCTTTTCTATTACATTCCAAATTTATATGACAGTCCAAATTTCCAACATTTCCTGTTGGCAAATATAAAAGACGCTGCCTTTAAGTAGGTAAAATTGCTTATTTTTTTTTTTTTTTTTTTTTGTCTCTATTTTATTTTGAAAATAAGATATTTTTACGGGAGACACTATACGATATTTGAACTGAGACACTAAGGTACCTTCCCACGACATTTTATTATTATTCATCCATTAGGTTTTACATTAGACGAACTCAGACGGTTTATTATATGTATGTCTACATAATCATTTATTTATGTATTTTAATATGTTGCTCGTGTATTTCGAACGTTGTAATAATTTTAAGTGCTACGGGTAAAAAAAATTAAGTGAGAAATTTCTCATAAGAAATTCGAGCCTACTAATCTGTATACCGTTAGCGTGATAGACATTTATCCTGTTCCTAATAACCGATAGCTTGTCATTATAAAACAGTTACATTTTCCTAGTAACCCAACAATTTTCCAGTTTGTGCGATCTTACCTGTTCTAAAAGTACAAAGTGGCAAACCTTGGAACCCTGTACAGCTGATTCTTAACATTTGTAGCAGTCCACCATATTAACGGTTTATATGTCAGCACGTATTTAACATCCATTTTAATATAACCCCGGGGCGGTAATTGTATTTGTAGTTCATGTCTTTACCTTGACACAGTGCTGTTGCTTAAACCTAAATATGGAAGAACCGGTCTATGGTATACAAGATCGTTCGAGGTCCGACCAGTGTCCAAACATCTGGTATCACGGGAACCAGTAGTAGTCACTGGTTGTTGGTGAGGCCAACTTCGGGGGTACACGTGGTGGCTGTGGGTTGGATCAATAGATGCAGAGATAGTGCAAGGTTGATCAAGTGTGCTGTTTCACTCTCAACAGAAGGTGTTGGATGGTCTGCAACCTCTAAAGAAGAGGTTAGCACATGGGTCCAGACTTTCCATTTTCTATAAATTGCTACTCATTTGCGTACGTATTGTTGACTGTGCGATATTGTGCGGTGATGAGACAATGGTATTTAGATGGTGGTATTGTCGCTTTATTGCGCTTGTATTGTGTAGTGTGCGGTATTCATATGACGCAATGGGGGTGCTGGTCTACACATTATTATTTCACCCAGTGGTCAGAACATCACCGTATAAGGGCCAACACGGCTAGATGCCCTTGATCACATCATACATCATACATTTTAATATCTTAGGGTTTAAGTTCCATTTTGAGTCAAACTTCCTGCTACAGGTATAATAATCCAACAGTTGTTTTTTAAGCCTATATTGCACAATAATTTTGGGTCCAAAATAAATGCCAGATAAAAATAGCGTGACTGTTACGGAAAATCTTTTCGGATATAACGACCACCTGAAGATTTTTAAACCCTTTAGTTCAACACCCTATAGCTCACCCTTAACATCAGCTGCATAAAAATAAGTTTAATTGTTGCCAAACCTTCCTGTAAATACCTTCGTCACTCACTGCTTGTTTAGTACAGTTTGACGAGTGCTTTCAATGTGAGCACATCGTTATCAAGACACGTTTTTAGATAATACTAGTTTAAATTACTAAAACTTACCCAAGGCGAATTCATACCAGATGTGAGCAGTACGGTAACAACTACAACAAAACAAAAACTTTATCATTCTACTAGCAGATATAAAACAATGTGTTTTTGACAAGACATTAGCAAAAAAAAAAGGACAGCAAAAAATGATCAGCTTGGCAATCACTCGCACCAGGTTTTAATTCGTCTTGTCCTTTCATATGTGCAAGTTCGAAAAACACAATACAATCGCAGTTTTTTATTAACCAACTCACATTTTTCGAACTTGTAGTTTAACTAGCAGACATGTTTGCCAGAAGTTATTTTTTGCAAATTGTAGCAAGTTAATGTCAAACAGATATATAGTGTTGCCTGATGAGTTTTATTGAAATAAACACAATTTCAAAAACTTATAGATTTAACATATGTTTTTAAAAATAAAAGTAAGCTTTTTCTTCAAATATTCCCTAATAAGATAGGTGGTCTTATTTTAGATCTTGATTTTATAAGAAAAATAAAAAATTAAATTAGTATTTATTGATGTCTACTATTTTCCTACAAATGTACAAAAGTAGTGCTGTTGGTAACTTTGGATTATAAATAAATAAAGCATGCAGTTAAAGCCATTTTCACACTATTATACTGAGTATTAAGACTTGTCAAAAACTTAAATCTAATGAGAAAGTGTGATAGTGTGAAAGAAGTATGTTATCAAAATGTGAAATAATACGGAAAGAAATTTGACATCCCATTATACCAAACCATTTTTAGAAAATTTTCTAAACGATAACATTTTTCATTTTATCAGGGTTGTGTTTTTTTTCTATGCAAATAACCAAGTTGAGTGAGTCGCAGCCGATAGAGTTCCGCCGCCGATGAAATGTTTTCTTTGTCCTGCATCTGCCTTAAATTGCCATCAGTCTTAACGCCTACGTATGTACTTTGTTTCTACAATGCCTAGAAATTGTTGAATGTACGTATTATTTTTTTTTTTTTGTTTTGTTTTTTATTTTTTTATTAACCGAAAACTTGAACGGCCAAACAAACTTAAGACCCGTCACCTCTGCCGTCCACATAAAATTGCTCAGCCGACGCCGTTCAATGTCTCGTCTCGGCTTGTTCCTTTGCTGATATTTTTCATTTTATTTAAAGTGTGATAGTGTGAAAACGAAATGTTATGTTACGTTAGATTTTTTGACAATCACACAATTCTCATTGGATTTCTATCTTACAAAATCCAATGAAAATCTTAATACTCAGTATTTAGTGTGAAAGGGGCTTAAGCGATTTTTGCAACCTTTCGCTTCGGAGACATTTTTAAAATGAACTTACTTTGGATTTGCATATTTATCCGCAGTTTCCGTAGATACTTTCCTTTCTAAGTTTTTTTATGAATTATTTTACAATTCAGTAGTTATTATTTACCATTATTTTTGTGATCTGTCCCACTGTTTGAGTTTGAGAACAAATTTAAAGACCGATTATCCTATAAAACTTGTAAACTCTATTTTCAGAAACCTACTTTGTTTGAAGAATTTTTAAAGCTTTATTGAAGTGCCCTCGTATATAAACATTACTTTAATTGAAGTTTACATTCCTTACAAATAAAATTTAACGTTAATGAGGACGCTGCATATGATGATTTTTAAACAAATTTTCATTTTAGCCATAATGTCGATAACGTTGACGGACGGACGGACGGTAGGTAAAAATAAACTCTTATTTTAATTAAAAATTTGTAATCTTCTACCAGCAGAATTGTAAAATATTAAAAAAATATGTTTAAGTTTCCAAACATGAATAAACAAGAACAGGAGTCGTCGGTCCTAAGCTTTGTCGTTGTAGGAAGTCTAAGAATATTTGAATAATAGTTCAATGTCTTTAACATCAACGCCATCATTATTGGTGTGATGCCTGTAAATTGAATGTTGAACCAAATTACTGGCAAAGTTTTTCAAACAAATATTACACGCACTCACTCACGTACTCGTACATGCATACTGGTACCAAGAACATCTACAATATCGGCATCATCACTACCCTGGGGAATACATAGAAAAACACTTTACACTTTCGACTAAATGCTCTTTTACTACATACATTTGGAGACTCGTCTCAATTCGGATGGTTGACCAAAGTCAATATGTATTTTAATTCAAGTATTTTTTTTTAACAATTTTTCACTTAAACTACTAATTTTAATTTTATATGTGTATTTTCCTCTACATTTGATTTTAATAAAAAAATAGAATGAGAAATTAAATATAAAGTTCATTTGAGTTTGTTTAAATTATGTACGCAGTAGAAGGTATATTCACCTTTGAATATAATTTTTTCTAAGGAATAATAGAGGTCAAATATGTATGAAATTAGAAATGTGTTCCAAATATGAAGAAATGTGTTGCTCTAGAAAAACGCCAAAGTCGCGAAGAATCACAGAAAATATAAAACACACTCCAATTTAAAAGCAAAAAGTAAAAAAGATTTAGAACAGCGGACTTTAATTATTTTTCTACCCTCTACCATAGATAGAATGGGTATAGAAGGGTTTGAATTGATTGTATTGGGCAATCAATCCATTTAGTCTTTCATTTATAGTTTTTTTTTTTTTTTTGGTTGCGAATGACTGGTATCAACTCTTAACTTTTTTTTAGTATTGTCTTTAAATTATTCACCATATGATAACGTTTGAGCAAGATATGGTGTGCTTCATCGACCTTCCGAGACCACTACTACCAATACCATCCACAAATTAAAATCTCAGTTTACTTTTTTTAAACTCAAGTATTCATAGAAAAATGTCTGTCTTCTACTTAACTGTTACAAGCATAAGCTTGGATCTAATTAAGAACAGTGTGGTTAGATTCACTATTAATTAGGCTGCTCCTATACAGTCAGATACTTTTTGCAGCTGCTCACTACGAGTACAGACACTGCATCCATCTAGCCCTCTATCACTGGGACTTTGGGTGCTTCCGTTGATTATTTTCCAGAATTCTTCCGCTACCACTCCACAGAGAATGAATCCGTGACTCGACATTCTTTTACCAAATTGACCATTAGACTTAATATATCAGAATTGCCCAATTTGGGCTCTTTCTCTCGTTAGCCCCGACTTAATCTCCCATGAGGGTTGTTACCACATCTTAGATTAAATTGCTCAGGTTACCAGGATGTACCGCTAAGGAGTGAGAGGAGGAATTCAAAGATATTGGCCATAAGTAACAGCATTCCCTAAGGTGGCAATATCACACCTTTGCATCCCATGCAATGAAGTGAAAATTTAGGAAGAGATCGAAATAAATGGCAAAATTTTATCGCGGCCCTATGTTACAGTGGGAGTCAAAGGATATAAGAAGAAGAAGAAGAAGTGCTTTATTGGATAATACGCGACCGAGTAAAAAACAGCTAGCCCTTAGTGAGGAAAATATTTCAGATGTATTGAAAAGTGTTTGGGTGAAGACTGTTATTAATCAATTTCATATTGTACGTAGAATGTTGGCCTCTTGTATGGACCAACTTAGTGAATTTTACACCAGGATCTTGGTTTAAAGGCTTGTTCAAAAATTTAAGCCATCAGATTTAAATTTACGCTTTAAAATCGATAAATGTGCTATGCAACACATAAAAACGGCGATGCAGATCCACTGGTTTTGTGCCGAATTTACTTTTTGGCTAAATAAACATTAAGGCTTACGACCATAACGCTACATTCAAAACAATGTACTGTTAGGTGTTGTTTATGGGCAGATGGAATCATTGGGCGTATTTTTATTTTAATTATGCTGGACAGAACATAACAGCGGCGACATTTGATTTCAGCAAGACGGAACTACGACACACACAGCGCGTGAAATCATATTAGTGAACAGCTTATTTTGCGTCTAGATTGCATTATTCCCTTTAGGATTATGTGGAATCAAGAGAATATTTGACGATTACGACGATACATTTCTGTTGCTATTATGTTAGCGGTAGGATTGAGTACTATCGAGAACCCAATGGAGTAGTATTGAGACTAACTTTAAAAAGCAAATTTTATATATTGTTCTTTCGCGTCATAATAAAGATGTCGGACATCTATTTATATTTTAAGTGATCTATTTAAAATTTAAAAAAGGTACATATGGGCCACCCTGTAATTTCTATAATATTAATTTGTAAGCTTGTTTCCTCCGAGTTCGCGTTCGAAAGGAATGATTCTTAAAATCTATTTGTTCAGCTTTAGAAAGCAGTCATCATCAAAAATTTTACTTTCAAGATACTGAAAAGGAGATTAGTGATTTAAACAGTTAAAATTAATATCTTTATTAAGAGGAGTTACATATTTTTATTAAAAAATGTTTGCTATAACAAATGTATTGAACATATAAAAAGTTGTATTACAAAAAAAAATAATTTACTGAATGAAAACTAATAACAGAATTAATACTATAGAATCACAAAGACCTACTTATATGTCTACTATTAAACATGTCAGAACTATTTGATACTATGGATACTATGGACTCTCGTGGTAGAGCCTGACTCGGCGAAACTGATATAAGCCCAACTCAAACACTATTTACTGTGTAATTCCTGCCTACAAGCAACAAACATCTGTATTGAAGACTTTCATTGAAGCTCAGCTATTTCTTTAATAATTTCTCTCCCTAGATTTTCGATATCAAAGAGTCAGTACTGAGACGTCTACAAATTAACCTGCTGATCAGCAGAAAATACCTAATGTTCTAAATTTTGGCATAGCAAATTAGAGCTGGCAAACTATCGATAGTATCGATAGTTTTGTTTTCATTAGACTATCGATGGTTTTTTCTCGATAGCGATACTATCGTTGAAAAAATAAATTAATAAATTGGCAATTAGTTAGTTGAAAATGAAAATTCACCATTAGAAATAGACCAATTGCAGTACTGGAAGGTAAATTATATAGTTAATTAAGCAATTTATATAGTGTAATATCTATTCACAGAACAATTCTGATCAGATGTCACAAAGTCATGTGCTTTACGTTACTTATGCTGCTGGTATGCAGAATCTGATAGAATGTTTAGCAAAGCCGGAGCCATTATTTCAGATAGAAGATCTAGTTTAAATATCTAGTTTAGCATATCAAAAACTGTTGATATGCTGCTCTTTTTAAACAAAAATTTTTGGATAACTCAAGAATTATAAAAATATATAAAAAATTACGATTATAAAATAATTCCTTGGGCAGCCTACATATGCACAACATATGTGATTTATAGTGTATGTACAAATTTTTTTAGAAAATTGATCTCAAAATGCTTTATAAAAAATGAACTATAAATGGGTTTTTGTTTTTATGCTAAGTTTTATATGTTTCACTTTTTTGTTTTTTTTTTTTTTTATATTATCTTTTTTAATAAAACAACTCTGAACTTTACTTAAGAACGTTTAATATATTAGTTTTCTTTTATTAAACTAACTCAAATAATTTCAAATCTTGATCAATTAAGTTGATGGAGTTAATAATACAGAATACTTTGTCATATAAAATATGGAACCTAACATTCCCAAAAAATTCGATACTATCGATAGTTTTCTATCAAACTATCGAAAATATCGAATGGCGAGACTATCGATAGTTTGCAAGGTCTATGGCAAATGGTATCTTAAGAAAAATTAGTAAAGTTGAACCCACTGCTGTTTCTATAAGGAACCCTCGAGAAATCAATAGGCTCTGCAAATTAGTTGAAATATAATTACGTTTTTGTATTGTAGACAAGCAATTCGTCTAGGAAATTTGTATGGAATGTAGTAAATGTTTTGGTTATTTCTACACTAATTTTATAGACGAATTATTAACCTGCAATACGAAAACATCATCAACATCAATAAATATCTCAATACTCATTGTTCGGATTATATGTATATCGCTATGAAGACCGGGAGATGTAAAGCTCAATCTTATTCATTTTGATAATCACCTGAAGCTAGCTGATCAACATGCAGCCCTGAATAGACGAGAAGATCCAATACAATAAAATTTATTCTGTAGATGTTGGACATCTATTGACTTCAAAAACAAGAAATCGAAGAGAATAGCAATCACACAGATCTAGTCAACTAAGATACAGAGTTAGAGAAATCACTATTACAGCTACTAGAATCTAGAAGAATTACATGCCTGGAAAAATACTTCGAAGATCTTGACGATACTCCACAATCAGATTATTTATTATGGTGTGACCTCTTTTATTAAAATTTTCCTTTGCGAACTTCGTGCGGAGGTAGGGCAAGAAATTATATTGAAAAATGGAATCTATTTGTTAACAATTTGAAAAATGTTCTTATTTTGCTAGATTATGCACATTAGTATGAGGGTTACTTGTGCAAATTTGCAAGACTACGTATTGTGGTTCTCTAGGTACACAATAATAATTATTCACTTTCTAGTGTAAATTTTGCAAGACTATGTAGATTAGTCTGAGGGTAACTTAAGCAATGTTTCAAGACTCTACCTATTGTAGTTCTCTATATACACGATAATAATTTTTCACTTTGTATGTGAGATACCACGCCCACCTTCCCAATCCATTCTATGTTTTGTTATACTATGCGCATTAGTATAAGGGTTACTTGTGCAAAGCTTTAAAACTCTACCTATTGCATATCTCTAGGTAGACGATAATAATTGTTCACTTTGTATGGGAGGTACCACGCCCACTATTACAATCCAGCCTGTGTTTCGCTGAACTATGTATATTAATAAGGTGTTAGTAGTGCAAAAAATCGACTACAAAACAAATATATGTGTATCAATTCTAAACTAAAAATTTAAAAGGAAGTAATCTGTAAGAAATAGTTCTCAAATCAAATACTTGTATACTTGTTGCTCTAACGAACATAGTAATATACGTTCTGTACATTCAAATGTCTATCCGTAACGGTTAAGCAGATAAAGCCATATACGACAAATTACGTCAGATATGAGGACAACCTTTATTTTTTTACACTTATTATTACTCACACAGCGATAAAAAGTAACGGTTCCAAAGATATAGCCATATAGGTTAAACAATATCACCTAGGGGACACCCTTTAATGTGCAATTTTAAATTAAACACTTATTTTAAAGGACAGATTCTTTGTAAATTTCAAATGTCTGTCTAAAACGGTTCAAAAGTTTGGCCATATGCATCAATTTACATCAACTATTGAGACACCCTTTAAAATTTTAAATATTGATAAATGTTATTATACGGGACATAGTAGTGGAAATTCTGTCTAATTTTCAAGTGTTTGTCTATAACGGTTCAAAAGATAGGGCTAGATAGGTAAAATTATATCAATTACGGGGACACCCTTTAGTTTCCAAATTTAAATTATATACTTGATGTTATAAAGGACTTTGTAAATTTCAACCGTCTCTCTGTTACGGTTCAAAAGTTTTGCAATATACATCAAATTACATCAACTATTGGGACACCCTTTAACTTATAATTATAAATATTTAATTTCTGATTATAAATATTGGACATTCTGTCCAATTTTCAAGTGATTGTCTACAATGGTTCAAATGGTTCATATATTTAAATTGACGTCACATATGGGGACACCCTTTAATTTTTAAGTGTATTTTTTTATTAATTTCTGTTATTGGCAGCTATATTAAGCAGTTTTTTTTAATTTTAAAAGGGTGCCCTTTACGGTTCATAATACACGTAAAAAGCACGTATGTTGTATGGGGACACCCTTTAATTTTCAAAATTCTGAACTTCTTTTAAAATGGGACCAATCTGTAAGCATTTCCTTTCTAATAAAGAAAAAATTTTTAAAATCGGTTCAGAAATGACTGAGTTATGCAGGCACAAACATAAAAAAAGCAACATTCAGACGAATTGATAACCTCCTTCTTTTTTTGAAGTCGGTTAAAAAGTGATACGTTTACCAACGAACAACATTTGATTTTATTTATATTAGAAGATATACCGAATATATAGTCGAGTTTTCACCCGCACTAATCCCCTTATATTTGCCGGATTGTTCTGTTTCTTTTATAAACGTATCTTAAGCATTTGACAAAGTATAAAATGAAGGCTATACGGAGAATTTTTTAAACTCATCTCAGCTAATTGAAGCCGGAGTTCTACAATTTTAACTGTGAACCATTTCATACATAAATATTAATGCCTAAAAACGTATCAACATAAACTCGAATATTTACTAATCATTAGTTAAATCAGCAATAGCGAAACTTGCAGCAACTTATATGAAGAAGCTTGAAACGCACCCAATGAGAAAAAACTTTATCAGATATTAAAGATCCACTTATGACTAATCTTATCAGTAACACTTTATTTGCATAAACTATTTGTTGTCACTCTGTAAAACAATGCATAAAAACTGTGGGAATTGCACAATTAAAAGAAAATTAAAATGTTAATAATATACAAATCAATGGAGATGAAAAAAATGCAAATAAAATTTTCAAACATATTGACAAAGACCATCAAAAAGAAGTTTTATCTCGAATGACGACTACAACAACTGAATAAATTGGTAACCATTCAATTGGAAGCTATTTATTGTCATTTAATTTTCCATATGAAAATCTGATTATGACTTTAAAGGACAGCAATAAATGCAATGTTTATACAAAACACATAAGGACAAATGAGTTTTTATACACAAAAAAAATCAAATCTGTAACATATGTACGCGTGCGATTAATTTGCAAAAATAAAATTATCACAGTTTAGGTTTCGTAAAGAAAAGAAAAACTTTGGAATATTTGCTGTAATGAAGATATTTTTCCTTTAAGCTACAAAAAAACGAAAATATTTCCAACAAATTTCACAGTTGGTTGCTTGCTTTTTTTTTTAATGAATAAAAGAGTAATTTGTAAGATGAGCCACACACTTTAAATGAAACGTCACAAAAAAGGGGATTCCTACGCATAACACTCATGCAAAACAAGTGTCTGCAACCTGGAGCAAGGTAATTGTTAGTGACACGTGTCTGTGTAGGGTGCCAATTTTAATACCCTACAATATGCACTATTTAACAATGTCTATTTATCTCTATGTAGAGATTTACTTTACGGATAACTTACATATAATTTTTAGATCTGGCAACTCTAATTATTTAAGCTTCTTTATATTGGTTTCCGCTTTTACAATTGTATGCATGTACTCTTGAGATTTCGTTTATTTTTATTCTCTCTTTTTCTAGCACAATTCCAGATAAAATATATGATATAGTAAATATTGGGTCACTATTTGGGGGCTTTCGTTGAATGCATATCTAATTTTTTTCCATAATTTATTTATTGTATCTCCAATATTTTTGAACTAACAATAATTACTCATATCTTAAGTCTAAAATAAAATATACTTTTTAAGTCCAGCCAGTGTTAGACAAAAATAATGTTTGTTTCACGGATTTTGCAATCATTTGCGGGTCATCTCTCTAATGTACGGCCAAGAAAAGCAGTTATCTCTTCTTTTTAGGCTGATGTAACCAGATTCATTCAGCATGTTTCGCACCAAACGGTTTGGATGAGATTCAAGCCTCTTTAGATATGTGACTGCATGTTTCGCTATTTCTGCTTTAACTGATGGCCTGTTTAGGTCTTTGTGGATGTTCGAATTTTTTATATACCAGGGAGCAGATGTAATCATACGTAGTATCTTACTTTGGCGCCTTTGAATTTTTTCTACATTGCTAGCTGAGGCAGTGCCCCATAATTGAATCTCATAACACCAAATTAGTTTGAGGATCGACTTGTACAATAGAAGTTTACAATCTAAGCTCAGGCTGGAGTTTCTGCCAATAGGCCAATTTAGTTGTACGGCTTTTAATTTCATTCGTGTTAACTTGAAATCTATGTGACTTTTCCAAGTAAGGCGACGGTCAAGATGTATACCCAGGTATTTAACGTCTGAAAGCTGTGGTATCATTTGGTTATTTATAGGAATAGGAGGGCATGCATGCATTTTTCTAGCCATTTTTCCAAATTGAGTATGTGGTCTTGTAAAAGTTGTGATGCTTCTTGGGAACTTTCAGGAATATTTAAAAAGGCTGTGTCATCTGCAAAAGTTCATGTGTATAGTAAATATCAATTGGTCCCAAAATACTACCTTGGGGAACTCCAGCTTCAATGAGCTGTGGCGAGCTAAAAAAGTCACCTTCTTGTCGTAAAAACTTACCATTCGTTAAATAATCTTTTAAGAGCTTATACAAGTTTTCGGGCAAGTTCAGCTTAGCTTAAATATTAGGCCTTCGTGCCAAGCCTTATCGAATCGTTTTAATTACATTTACTAATCTGTGTGTTTGCTGGATCGTACTATGTTGTTTTCTAAAGCCGAATCGATGGTTCGGAATACATCCTTTCGCGCTAAGAATTGGTTTCAGCTTAGTTATTAATATTCTCTGCAACAACTTTGACACGTTTGATATGATTTGATATGATTCTGTATGATTCTACTTTTGTGTGGTCTTTTCCTGGTTTAGCAATCATAGTTATCAAAGAGACCTTCCACTCTGTGGGAAAGTACTTAAGACGTAAGATGGCATTAAAAACAAAAAGAATAATTCTGCGACCTAAACGGGGCAACTCAAATAACATCTTGTTACTTGTTTTATCAACGCCAGGGGCTTTTATGGTGTTTAAATCCACTAGGCACTAATCTATACTGGTGGCAACTCAACTATATCAGTACACATATTTGGAGTGAAAACCTTTTTCAAATGTTCAACAAATAAATGGCCTTTTTTGGTATCATTTCTTGCCCAGTCTCCACAAGAAATTCGCAAGGGAGGCTTTCGTATGACTGGCCTTTTAAGGTTTCTACATGCAAGCCATAATGAATAATCTGGGGGGTTACTGCGTAATTCGATTCGAAAGTAAAAATGTACGAGTTCGAACTATTCGTACTGTGTATTACGATTTTCGTATAAATTGTTACGAAAGTGCGGAAGATTTTTTGCTCTAACGAAAAATAAAAATCCCTATCTAAAGAACAACTCTGTGTTACGAAAAACAAAAATCCCTTTCGAAAGGTCAACTCTGTAGTACGAAAACAAGCATCAGTTACGCAAAAACCATTAGGAAATTGTTCGAAAGCTATTTTCCTAGTGACAAATTGAAAGAAAAGTACAAATGCAAGTATTTTTTTTACGTTTCAAAATAAATAAAAGTGAATAAATTAAACTTAATAATGTTGGTTTTAATACAATTATTTTAATGTTTAATGTAAATTTAATTTTATTTAAACTATTTTTTATTAATAATTACATATTCAGGGTTTTTATTAGGGTATTTATTATTTATTGTTGGTATCTATTATTTCTTTATTATAAAGAACTTAAGCCTAAATAATTGTTATTTAAAGGAATATTCAGAAAAAAACTTATAAAAAACAGTATGAAGAAATGGTTCAATTCATGTCTAAGCATTCAGAATTAGCAAAAGGACATCTTAATGTTCCAGATCCTAGGAATAAATAAAATGTAGAGTGACTGCCTCATTTAACGTAGGTTAATTCACTTTCTATGCTATTAAGTATATATGTACGTAATTGAATCCTTACTGAAAGAAGTTTTTTACAAAACTAAATGATACATTTTGTTAATATAATTTACAAAATATTAATATTTATCTCTTGCCTTTTATCATTAAGAATAATGATATTTGATGGGACCCTTACTATTTTGCTTTGAACTCTTTCTGGAATTTAATTAAATTATGAATTTTAATCCACAACAAAATACAATCCATTATTACAATAAAAAATAATTAGAAAAGTATAATATTTAAACTTTCTTTTTTAACTGCTTTTTGTTTTGGGTTATTTTCACCAAGTTTGACAATTAAGTTGCAGTGCTGCCAACTTTTCAACATAATTTCCCATTTGTTTAACGATACAACTCTGTCATCGTTTCGAACGAGTTACGCAGTACGATTAAGCTTTCGATTCGGAAATTGATTTCGAAAAATTTTGGCTTTCGAATCGAATTACGCAGTAACCCCCCTGATTGTGCAGTCGAGGTATTCCAAGTAATTTTTCAGAGATGCTACTCTTCGATACTCTAGAAGCTATCTTAGCCATTTCGTGCAATCTTTAAGTCTAGATTTGAGTTCAGGAGATCTGTGTGATTGCTACTCTTTTCGAATGCATATCTAATGAGTACAACAAATATAAAATGAATTCCAAAATACTAACTTGCGGCTTTAATTGGCTGAGGCGAACTTAAAAAATCTCCTTCTCTAAGTATACACTTATAAGTATACCCTTCTAAGTAAACACTTATCCCTAGTTTTTACATACAAAGGAAATTTTGAAGTAAGGCTTAAGTTCGTTTTATTCTCTCTAAGTTGAAAGAATATGTTCTACGAATTAGGTGATTAATTTTAAAGAAAAATTGGATTTTTGTTTAATTTATATGCTACAAATTCTATGAATTGAAATAGGGCAAGTGCCACACATCTGTTGAAATTTAATAATGTTGGATAAATTTAATTCCTATAAAACATATTCTAAATAAGAACACGGTGACAAATACCTTAAGGATGGGTATGTTCAGGTCTTCATTTATTATAATAACCACTATTTTTCATTGTTTTAAGTAAAGACTTTACCTTTCTCGTGTTTACTAATCATCTATACATATAACAAAATAGTAACTCATTTCCTGTCTGTGTTCACATCACGGAAAAACTACTGGATGGATTTTAACAAAATTTTGTGAGGAGGTACCTTAGTATCCCGATACCAATATAGAATACTTTTTTCCGCCAAAAAATCTTATTTCCAAGAAAAAGTGGGGAAAAAGCATTGAAAGTACACAGTTATTTTAATAAGGATGGGACCCTTTATTTAGTAAATACATAAACTATAACTAAAGCACTAACCGATGTAACTAAACTATGCATATCCGTTAGTGCTTCAGTTATGGTTTATGCATTTACTTATTTTAGTAGGGATGAGAAATTTTATATAAAGTAAATGATCTCATTTCAATGCCATTAAAAATCTACGCGGTTATAAAGAAGACAATTTGTAGATTTTGAATAATGTTTACAGATGTCTAAACCTATCGATGCAAAAATCTGTCATTGTAAACAATTAATCAAAAGTGGTTCGAGCTTGTTGTTATTGCGAGTACTATTTTATGCAGCCAATATCACGTGGGGGGTGCAATGTCCCTACCAGACTTGCTGTTGCAGCCCCCCCCCCAAGGATTTTTAAAAATTGTACTATATATTTATTTTCAAAATATTATTTTCTAAAGGATTTTGGCACCCATAGAAAATATGTCCTCTTACGCCAATGTGTGGTATTCTGTATGTACTCTTCTCTAAGTTTAATATACCAATCCATTATTTTGTACGTTAGTTAATGTACCATTAAAATAGGCAAAAATAATGTTTTAAAAAAATAAAAAACAACATCTTTATAGTAAAAAATACGAGTATAAACATTTGACGTCATTACGCGAAATTTAGTTCTAAAAATGTAGTCAATCTTTTTATAGCATAAGCAAGTGAACGAATAAATGGACGTTTCAATGTTCCTTTAACATCTACAATTTATACAAAATACAACACAAAGTATTCAACATAAATAATAAAAAAGATTCGTACAACGCAACAGGCACGTAATAATCATAATGTCCTTAATTATTTACGCGTGTTTGTTTGTAGTCAACAGATATGTATTTCTTTTTTTAGGGATGCTTCTTTTTAATGTTTCTAGTTTTTATTTTTTATAAATAAAAATTATGTACATACATATGTGATTGGATTTAGCTTATTAAGTTTAAAAAACATATTAAAGAAAACAACTGCTTAAGCGGACTACAATTTTAACTTTTTCGCTGATAAGGATTTGGCACTCTGTTTCTTTTTTGTTTGCTTCACGTTTATTGTTGCTTGATCTTGGAGCTTGGAGAAGAAGGCCTTTGAAGATTTGAAGGCACCTTGATCGTTGCTGGAAGTAATCTGTAAGAAAATATATAAAAAAAAAATTTGTTAAAAAATTATTAAGTTATCGGAGGATTTTAAAGGATTGAAGTATTTTGGAATAGCAAGAGTTTTTAACCCAAATAAGAGAAAATTACATTTTTTCTTTATAAATCGTAATCAAGGATGGCAACCTTAACGAATACCAGTAACCATGACGATTTCCATTACCATAATTCCATAGTTAGTTATAACGGCATCCGTAATAGCATCCAATTTACCGTAAGTTTTTATTTGACATTTTTAATAAAAATATTTATTAACAAGAAAAGCTGTTGCCAAAAGTAAGAAACCAAAGCTTAAATTTAAGTTGGGTTAGGATGGATTGTACAGGTCGCCGGATTGTATATATTTAAAGCAGACGCACTTGGAACCACAAAGGTACCATGAGGTGGTGCAGAATGTACCAAAAGTTCCTATAATTCCACACTAGGTCTAGTGCTGAACAATCCCGGCTACCGGATAAGTCAGTTTATCCTAATAATGTCACAAATCAATAGATCTGCAAGGTCTGGCAGCCTCGGACGTTCTCCAATAACTGCTGCGGAAAGTTGACTTTACTTAACGGAACAATTACAAGATGATCTATCTCCCGGTCCCGAAGTGGTTTCTAGATCTAGCAAACTTTTCTGCATATATATTACGGGCTCCGCCGCGTGCACTAGTACCCAAAAAACTTGCCTGTACCCAAAAGGTGACGTATAAACACTGAATACTTTGTTGTCGGTAATCATCTGGATTCTTCCCCGTTTCAGAGTGAATAATTTAAGGAATTGGATTTTTCTAACTTTTAATTGATGTATCTCATAAACTATATATCGCAGAATTACTACATATTGCACCCAATAAACAATTTTTTATATAACAGAGGTTTTTGAATAACTTGAATAAGATAGACTAAAGATAGACAAAAAAGTACATATAAAGCAAGTACATATAAAGGTATTGGTTTCCAGCCATTTATTTTTGGTATCTCTAAAATCCATTCATTTAATTACAAAAACCATTCTTTTAATTACAAAATAGAAATCGCCGAAAAGCACCCCTATTCTGCGTTTCGATTTTTTCCGTTTGGCAACTTTGGTATTCTGTGTTCCATATTTCGTTTAAATTTTTAAAATTGTATGTATTCTGCATTCCGATCTTAGCACGTTGCACGTTCTCCTGATTTTTAAATGTAAACAAAAACAGCTGATAATTTAATTCTAGTCCTTACTTACGTGAGTCAAGATAGCGTCGACGAAATAGCGTCGATTTTGGGAATTTAAAAACCGGAAAAAAAACGGGGAAAAATAAATACTCTGTAATGGGGAATTTTAGTAATAGCGTAGATTTTTACTAATAGCGTCGACGAAATAGCGTCGATTTTGGGAATTAAAAACCGGGGAAAAATACATACCTGTAATACCTGATTTTTCCCATGGAATACTCCTGGGAGTATCATAGTTTCCATGGGAAAAATCAGCAACGGTTTTTTGTGCCCACTAGGGATGAAGCCACATTTCTCGGGAACGGCTCTGCGATTTTTTAGAACGATTGCTTCAAAATGTTCAATAAAGTCTATATTTTCAAAATATATAGTCATTTTTCCTGGGAGTATCATAGTTTCCATGGGAAAAATCAGCAACGGTTTTTTGTGACCATTAGGGAGGAATCCACTTTTCTCGAGAATGGCTCTGCGGATATTTAGCACGATTGGATATAAATGTTCTTTAAAGTCTATATTTTAAAAATATATAGTCATTATTCATGGGAGTATCATAGATTTCAATGGAAAATCAATAACCATTTTCCCTTTTTTATACTTATATACCAAAAAGCTACGCCATTAGTAAAATTTCCTATTACAGGATATTTATTTTCCAAGTTTTTTTCCCGGTTTTTTAATTCCCAAAATCGACGCTATTTCGTCGACGCTATCTTGGCGCACTTTCCTTACTTACCCATAAAAAAGTTCGTACAACTTTGTACAGGATATGAAAAATTTTACTCTTACATTTTCTCTCAAAAAAATTGTTATCGGGATCGCTTTTGGTCTAATTTTTACGAGTTCGGGCTGTTTTGTTATGCACCTGAAACAGACCTACTCTTGTCCTCTTCTTTTTCTCTAGATTCAGTTTTTTCTTGGAATAGCTTTTTTTCGATTCTTGCATAACTGAATCAGGGAACGTAATCGAAAGTAATCGAAATGCAGAATATGAGAGCATAATTTTACTTGAATGTCACTTTATTTGCTAACTCTATATTACTTTTATTGATTATTGATTATAGGCGATCAAAAAGGTCTAGCAAAGATCCGGCAAGCTCTATTTTTAGTTGTGTATTTCATAACGTACGTGTTTATGTACGTTTGGGTTTAAGATACTAAAGAGAAGTATAATATAGGTAGTATAAAATAGTATAAAATATAGTAATCATAAAAAACCACGTCGGGATTTCAATGAATCTTACGTTTTGAGGTTTCCTAAATCAATTTTTACTATTTTCGCAATGATGTCTGTGGGTATTTTTAACCGACTTCAAAAAAAGAAGGAGGTTATCAATTCGTGTGTGTGTTCCTTTTTTTGTATTTTGTGCCTTCAGAACTCGGTCTTTTCTTTATTATAGCCCATTCAGACTGCCACGAAATTAAGTAATTTCGAGCTGAAATTACGAAAGAAATCTAAAGTGTTCATACTGGGCTTTTTGACATTTGAGTTAATTTAGCAAACAGCTGATCACGCTTATTTGCATTTGTATAATTTAATTCTTTTGCAAAAAGCTTTCGCATTGATTTAAAATATACACGAATACAACAAAATTACTGTACAATTATGTACATTTCCATTATTTTATTTGGCTTTTAAATTTTTTTTTTCAAACGGATTTTCTAGGTTTGAAATATGGTCTTGGTTGCAAAAAAAAGTATATTTTTCTACAAAACCAGCGTTGTCTATCGTAATTTCAAGTTAATTTCGACGAAATTAAGTAGAATGAGTTAATTTGGGCAATGGTAAAATGTATGCGAAATTAAGTAATTTCATCTTGATTTCGGCCGAAATCACAAAATGACTTAATTTCGTGACAGCCTGAACGGGCTATTAGAAGGGTTATCCTTACAGATTGATCCCATTTTAAAAGAAGTTTAAAATGTTAAAAATTAAAGGGTGCTCCCTTACAACATACATGTTTTTTTACGTGTATTATGAACTTTATAGGTCACCAACTTAAAATTAAAAAAAAGTTCGTATCACTATAGCTCCCAATAACAAAAAGTAATAAAAAAAAATTAAAAATTGAAGGGTGATAGGTGTCATAATTTCACCATTATGATCCTATCTTTGATAAAACACTTGAAAGTTGCAGAAGAATGTTCGTTACTATGTCTGTTATAATAAGTATAAATATTTAAAATTTGAAATTAAAGGGTGTCCCATTAGTTGGTTTAAGTTGATATATATGGCCAAACTTTTGAACTGTTATAGATAGACAGTTGAAATTTACAAAGAACCTATATTGCTTAGTCCGCTATAACAACAAGTTTAAAATTTGAATCTATAAATTAAAGGGTGTCCCTATTATTGATGTAATTTGACCATTATGTCCCCATCTTTGGAACCGTTATAGACAAACACTTGAAAATTCGACAGAATGTTCACTACTATGTCTGGTATAACAACAAGTATAAATATTTAAAATTATAAATTAAAGGGTGTCCCAACAGTTGAAGTAATTTTATGTATATGGGCACATAGTTAAAAGTTACAAAGAATCTGTATGACAAAGTCCTCTATAACAATTATTTATATAAAAATTTGAATTTAAAGGGTGTCCCAATAGGTGCCGCCATTTGATATATTAATATGGCCCTATCTTTTGAATAGTTATTGA
The DNA here is from genome assembly GCA_949628195.1 of Phasia obesa. NCBI lineage: Eukaryota > Metazoa > Arthropoda > Insecta > Diptera > Tachinidae > Phasia > Phasia obesa. The sequence goes on from OX451216.1 coordinate 123,853,704, forward strand.
CAAACACTTAAAAATTAGAAGGAATGTCCATTACTATGTCTGTTATAAGAAGTATAAATATTTAAAATTATAAATTAAAGGGTGCCGCAATAGTTTATGTAAATTTATGTATATGGCCAAACTTTTAAACCGTTACAGACAGACGGTTGAAATTTACAAAGAACCTGTATTGCTACGACCGCTATAACAAGCGGAAATTACAGGGTGTCGCAATAGTTAGTGTAATTTTATGTGTATAGCCAAACTTTTGAACCGCTATATACAGACAGTCGTTTGGCATTGGTTTGACCCTAAAATTCCAGAACCCCGGGGTCTTGTGCCCCTATATACTCCGGAAGCGGTGCTGCCCCGGGAGAAAATAGACTGATTTTCGCTTTAGATTATTGAATTCCCTAATTAGTTTTTTTTTATCTGAATTGACATTTTGTGCTACGACATTTAATAAATCCCGTTACAATCTTCCCGAATATAACATAATAAAAAAGACGGTTAATTACCGTCTTAAAGAAAAATGATTTTAAGGTTGTCTGTTTTAAAGTCGGGTTTTTTTTTTGCAATAATTATTTCGATTCGAATATACTTTTATTCTTTATGTAATATATCCATAAAAATGTCTCTTTCCATGAGGTACTGTAAAGTTGAGTATAGACCAATTCAGATTTTTTATGTGTACAAGCATAGCATCTTATGCAGAATTCATTTGTCGTACGACTATATATTACGCAGTTCCTTCAGTTATCTGATATAACGAAATCTGCTTTTTTCATAAGTGCAACAATTGCAAAATATGCTCCATATAGGCAAGAAGTGCTTCATACATTATCCATATGTAGGACTCAGATGTGATCCATTTGCCATTACGATGTCCTAGAATTTTTCATTACATCGGAATAACCCAAAACTACTCAACGATAAAACTTCATGGATCCTCTGTACAAAAAACGCTTGTTTTAAAATGAGATGAATTAATGCCTTAAATAAGACCAGAAGTTAGTCCCTCTTTGGGACTCTTGTATCATTTGCTTTATCGCGTTGGTGATTTGCTCTCAGTTCCTGAATAATAATCAAAAGTTTTGAGAGACCCTAATACAACATTGCCTTCACAATCAAAGTCCAGCCCTAAATGAAAACCCGTTTTATAGGCAGTTCTTACGCAATATGCATTTGTAAATCTGCAGACTTTTGACAAATTAATTTAAAATTTTTTAGAAAATCAAAAAAAAGGGTTTTAAAAGCTGAACAAATAAAACAGCAATTTGATCTTGAATTGTCACTTACCTTTTCGACATTTCTTTGTTTTGTTAATTTCTTCATTAACTTGGCATTTTCTTCCTTCTTTGTCAGTGGTATTCCCTTTCTTTGACGTTCTAAATCATTGGCTTCCAAAGCATTGTGTATGGCTCTTTGTTTTGATTTCTTTTTGCGTAAGGCACGATTCTTATCGGTCTTAGTTCGTTCCGACTTACCAACCAGTTCATGTTTAGGACCACGAAATACTTCTTCAGGTGCCAATAATTTAGCATCACTAACAGCAACAGGTGCCACTTCTTCCATAGCCACCGCAGGAGTATTTGTAATAATTTTAGGTTCAGGAGCAACAGGCTTTGGTGTGAAGTGGAAATTGGAGAGGGCATCGAGTTTAACGAATAAATCTCGCATTAATTTACGTATTTCTTGATGTTCTTTAGGTTCCACTTTATCGTTGCCGTCCCGATTGGGATTTAGTTTTTCCATTTCACGTTGATAATCCTTCTCATAAATATGAGCTAATGATTCTTTGGATTTTTCCTGATCCAAGACCAATTTTTTGCGATAGTCTTGTGGCGTGTTTATAGGTTTCACAACACGTACAACATCATCCCAAGCTTGATTTCGAATTCTTTGCTTTATAATATCCTCTAAGCAGCGTGTAGTCTCTTCCGTAATGACGGGAGGTGCCCGTACTGTGGATTCAAACTCAAGCACTTCTTCAAGTAAAGAATTTTGTGGACGTGATGTTGCTTGTATTTCACCCTTTAGTTGCCAGGGCTTCTCTCCTAAAACTTCTGCTTCATAATCACGTATTCGTTGTTCTAAACGATCCTGCCTTAATTCAAAAGATGATTTTGGTTCATTTGCTTGATTTATTTCACTGTCATTTGAATCACTGAAATCTTTTTCTGAGCCTAAGGACATATTTCCACCATTATCTTCGCTTTTTTCATCTTCTGCGTCTTGTTCCATGATCTCGTTATTTTGTTTATCTTTTTTATTTTTCTTAGCTTGGTTTGTTTCACTATCATTGTTAGAAAAATGGCCTATTTGTTTTCCTTCATTTTTATTTTTAATTTGTGGTTTTTCTTCCTCCCCAATATCCTCTTCGATGTCAAAAAAGTCTTTATAAGCTGGATTTGAATCCCGGTCCTCAGAATCAATATCAGCTTCGCCGCCAAAATCTTCGGCAAAGTAGTTTATTTCGTCGTCATCTTTGACCATTGGTTTACCAAGTTTCATTCTTTCATGTTTAGCTTCTTCAGCTTCTAAAAAGGCTTCCATTTCATCTAACTTGAAGAAATTGTCATCAACCACAGTTTTACGTTTAGGTTTTTGTTTACACTTTAATATTTCTTGATATAATTCTTCATACTCATCATGAACATCATTTTCACATTCCTCCTCATCACTGCCAGTTTCATCTTCTTCCTCCAAGTCTTGTAATTCATCATCTTCATTATCATCTGCTTCATCCATTTGCATTTCATTCTCCTCATCTTCGTCCTCTTTTAGATGGACCTCCAATTTAGTTTCCCTTAGCGCTAATAGTTTAGCAGTTTTTGTAATCAAATCATTTAATACCATATTATTACGCAATTCCAATTGTTGCCAAATTTGTTCTGTATCCATGTCATCCACCACCAACTCGGGCAAAATTGCTATATTACCTGTATTATCTCGATCACTTTCTATGGTAGCGCCATACATCTCCTGCAACATTTGCTCGATTTCCTCACATTTTTCCGGTTGAGCTCTTAAATAAAAAAGTAAATTAACAGATTCTTTCACCGAAAAACATGTGCATTCCAAGAACCACAAACTGCTTAAAACTTACATTAGAAACTTTTCTGGCTCGGCTGTTAATTTTAAAAGAGTTTGATTAATTTTTAACAATTTTTCATCTATTTTGGGTATTGCTTCTACGGCTGCCATACTGTTGTTTGGTTTTAGTTGATAATTTAACATAAACTTAATTATTGTAATTAAATAAAACAACACACGTGAAGATTCAATTTGTAAACAAACACAAAATTGACAGTCAACACATGATTAGTTTGCATCAGAGGCTCTCAAACTATAACAGGATGTTTCAGACAAACTAAAATTGAAAAAACACGAAAAACAAAACATTGGAATAAATTTTCTTATTTAACATAGATTTTATTTATTTAACTTTGAGTTACCTCAAGATTTATGTACCTTTTTTTTCTACGAATAAAAATGAAAAATTAAAATTTGGTAACTTAGAATAGCTTTCAATATTATCCACTCAACATTAAACTACCCGAAGAGCCTTAAGGCAAAGAGAGCATAAGAGAGCACTCAGAGCATAAGTTCTTTACACTTTTCACACATACCGAGTGATTTTTTAAGAGCTTGAGAACTTTTTTTTAAAAAAAAACGCATAAAATTTGCAAAATCTCATCGGTTCTTTATTTGAAACGTTAGATTGGTCCATGACATTTACTTTTTGAAGATAATTTCATTTAAATGTTGACCGCGGCTGCGTCTTAGGTGGTCCATTCGGAAAGTCCAATTTTGGGCAACTTTTTCGAGCATTTCGGCCGGAATAGCCCGAATTTCTTCGGAAATGTTGTCTTCCAAAGCTGGAATAGTTGCTGGCTTATTTCTGTAGACTTTAGACTTGACGTAGCCCCACAAAAAATAGTCTAAAGGCGTCAAATCGCATGATCTTGGTGGCCAACTTACCGGTCCATTTCTTGAGATGAATTGTTCTCCGAAGTTTTCCCTCAAAATGGCCATAGAATCGCGAGCTGTGTGGCATGTAGCGCCATCTTGTTGAAACCACATGTCAACCAAGTTCAGTTGTTCCATTTTTGGCAACAAAAAGTTTGTTAGCATCGAACGATAGCGATCGCCATTCACCGTAACGTTGCGTCCAACAGCATCTTTGAAAAAATACGGTCCAATGATTCCACTAGCGTACAAACCACACCAAACAGTGCATTTTTCGGGATGCATTGGCAGTTCTTGAACGGCTTCTGGTTGCTCTTCACTCCAAATGCGGCAATTTTGCTTATTTACGTAGCCATTCAACCAGAAATGAGCCTCATCGCTGAACAAAATTTGTCATATTTGAACATTTCGAACCGAACACTGATTTTGGTAATAAAATTCAATGATTTGCAAGCGTTGCTCGTTAGTAAGTCTATTCATGATGAAATGTCAAAGCATACTGAGCATCTTTCTCTTTGGCACCATGTCTGAAATCTCACGTGATCTGTCAAATACTAATGCATGAAAATCCTAACCTCAAAAAAATCACCCATTATAAATCATATGTGGCAAAATATAATGTACTTAACAACAATTTTCGTTAAGTTTCGTCAAATGTCATTTCCTTAACCAAAGTTCAAAACCGATCGCACATTCCGTACGGAAACAACTTTTTGTGTTTTACATAGGTTAGGTTAGGTTGCACGGGTCGCCGGCTCCGTGTAGAGGAGAACTGACTCACTTGGGTCCTTTTGGTCACGTTGTGACGCCCGAGAGTGAGATGAGCAGGAAGATACCTGCAGATCCACACTCTAGGTTAGGTGCAAAAACCTTCCAGAAATCCGCATAAATGAATTTATACTTTTGATATCGCAACCCGATAGGTCTGGAAGGTCTTGCAGTAACGGGCTGCCAAGTCCGTGGATAGGGCTGAGCAGTGACAGAGGAGGTGCTTCACCGTCTCTTCCTCCTCCTCGTTCTGACAACTTCTACAAAAGTTATTGTACAGAAGATTTAATCTCCTAGCGTGGGCACCTATAGCGCAGTAACCTGTCAGAACAACCACTAGTGTGCTAATCTGTCCTCGAGGGGTTCTCAGTAGAATTGCTGTTCACTTGTAATCATACTGAGGCCACAAAAGCCTCGAGATCGTGTAGGTGGGCTCGTTCGACCATCTGGTTTGCGCAGCCCCCAGTAGTTCCTGCTGGAAGTTATCTTTATAGCAACTTAGCGGAACGCCAACTCATCTTATTTGGAAACGAGGGATGAAGACGCCTCCCCCACCCCATTGTCCGTTTTATATCCGTCTGTATAAACATCAAGCATGTCCTCTTGATGACGGTTATGTGTCAACATAGATGACGTGCCTGACATTGATACTCCGAACCTTCTGGCTGGCATGGCCGAGGGTGCACAATAATCAATATTTCCCGAGATAGTCAATATACACACATCCCAAAATAGTCGCATGGCCAAAACTCTTCGATTTCCATGACCCGGTTGCTCTAAGCCTTATCGCCGAGTTCAAGGCCAGCTGTTTGGCCATTAGATCGGCTGGAAGACAGTGCAACATTGTGAAAAGAGCCTTTGATGGCGTAGTGCATATGGCACCCGAGATAAAAATTGCATTTTACGATTAAGAAAAATTCTAAAGTTTACAATCTGATTTGAACCATTTAAAATAATCAAAATAAACTTTAATAAAGTTCATATTTCCTTTCCTGTAATAACATACAAGGGAAGTCTAGTTCCGTGAAGCAGCACCAATGAAAAAAAAAAAAATTATCAGGGTGATAGAGAATTAAAAAATAATAAGAAAATATAAAAAAAAAGATTGTCGGACACCCTTATTTTTCAAGTTATTGGCCTCTGAACTTTTCATATGAAACTGTGATTGTGCACTACATTTTTGAACATATGTATTAGGTAAATATGGTTATCATTTTAAAGCCTTTGGAATTATCAATCGTATGGTGCTAAAATTAAAAAAAAAATTAACCCATTAAGAACCGAATTATTTTTTATTTTTTTTTTATTTTTTATATTAATAATCTATTAAATACATCAGTTTATGAATTTTAAATATTATGTTTCTTTCTAAACACCAACACCGGCTTTGCTTACAAAAGTTTTCCTGCATAGCCGGCAGGAAAACTTTTTTATTTTCTTATTATTTTTTAATTCTCTATCACCCTGTAAAATTTGTTTTAATTGGTGCTGATTCACGGCGAATATATACAGGTGATTGCAGGGCTACAACAAGTACAACAATAAAAAAACAACAGGCAATTTGTTTTTACAAAATCTATGCCACTTGTCAAAAACATTCGTGGAAATAAAAAAATAAGTAAACAAAAATAATAAAAATTGTTCGGGCTGCAATAATTAACATACCAAGGAAGTTATTTTAAATCTTCAAATTACACCCACGTATCTATATTGGCACCATCTTTGAGAAAAAGCAAATGCGTTATATCATAGATTTTTTTCAATTTCAACAAAAAATTTTGGAATTTTTTTACAATTTAACTTTTTTTTACACTTGAACTTTTGCAATACCGTTTGCATGAAACACCGAACTCCGCTTATGTATATGGTTGTATCACTTCCTTAATTTTTATTAAAATTGTTTCTATAAACAATTGAAAAAAAAATTTAAATGTAATTTCAAAATTATTTTTGTTTATATTGAATTTTTTGACATTTCTAAATTAAACAGATGATGAGAATTTTCGCCCGTGCAATCACCTGTTTAAATTCGCCTTGGAACTAGACTTAAGCCCAAGGCGAATTCATACCAGGTGTGAGCAGTAGAGCAACAACTACAACAAAACAACAACTTTGACATTAGATTTGCAGATATGAAACAATGTATTTTTGACAAGACATTAGCAAAAAAACGAGAGCTGGGCTATCAACTCCACCTGGTAAGAATTCGCCTTGCTTAAGCCCATACAAGTAAACAATTGTGAGAAAAATAATGTGCAAATAGTGTACGCACACAAATTTTGTGTATAAGAGGATAAAATAGTGTACTATAATAGTAAACAATTTCGTTGGTCACCGTATAATATAACTGGCGTTTGACGAATGATTCGTATACATTTTTGTTTAAAATTCTATAAATATTTACTGATGCTACCCTGTGATAGAATTTAATATATATGAATTACCCATTTTCAGAATTATCGATAAAACATACAACAGCTGGTTGGCTTTTTGTTTATCTCTGACCGGTTCAGCAATACATAAATGAATTTGTAAAAATATTAAAGAAAATTTAAAACCACTTTAAAAAATGGACATAAAACCTATAAAATGGTTAATGTTAGGCGGTGTCATACGTTTTTATTTGGCCAATGGTGATTATGGTGAAATATTGGCAAACCGTGTAGAAATAGCAACTCCCTTGAATTCATTTAAAAGAGGTGAGCAAAAACATACTCCCTTACATAGAATTTATTAGCAAATATTAATTTTCTTTATTTATAGTACAAGAAGGCATTTATTTACTTAAACAAGGTACAAATCCTTACGATGGCGATATGGTCCACGAAATTCCTATAATGTTGTGGTTTCTACTTTACGCTTCTCAATTTTTGAAGGGCTTGTTGCCATTATTGTACGTTTTGGTTGATACTTGCACTGCTCTGATTTTATACAAAACTGCCAAAATATTTGTGCGCAATAAATTGCAGCAGCAGTTACGTGAACTTAAATTGTACGCCAAAGAAACTGAGGAACTGCAGTATCAAAGAGTTGATGAAAGCAATATTCCATTTCTGGTGCTCATGGCTTATTTATTCAATCCCATGTCAATATTTAATTGTGCCGGCTTAACATCTACAGTATTCAGCAATTTCTTTCTGTCTCTGGCTCTGTATGGTTTAGTGGATTTTCGTGTGTTAATTTTTTTCATTTGTGTGGCTATTGAGTTCCAGCGAAATTTGTATCCATTGGTGTTGCTGGCTCCCGTAATATTGATATCTAACAAGGATAAAAATATAAAAAGAATTTTCCACACTATAGCTTTGTTTGTTGTGCTGACAATACCCTTATTTCTTTTAAATTACAAAGCGTTGGGACACGATAATTGGAATTTTATTGATGGTACTTTAGGTTTTATGTAAGTTGAATTTATTTATTATACAGATTTATCAATAATTTTTCTTATAGTTTCTTTTATCGAGATTTGCAGCCAAATATTGGTTTATTTTGGTATTTCTTTACGGAAATGTTTGATCATTTTCGCACCATGTTCCTTGTAACATTTCAAATGAATGCTACCGTTTTATACTTAGTGCCCCTGTCGCTAAAGTTACGAAAAGAACCCATATTATTGGCTACCATCTTAATAGGTTTAATGTCAATTTTTAGGGCATATCCCTGCATAGGAGATGTGGCCTTTTATTTGGCTCTATTGCCTCTCTGGAAAAGATCTTGGAAGTGTAAGTCCTCTTTTATTTTAAATTTTCAATATTTCTTAAAATTTTAAATCTTAATATTTTTACAGTTATGGCCCACAACTTTATTGTATTTTGTTTCTTTTTGGTTTCCTTGTGTATGCTGCCAGCCTTGTGGCATTTATGGATTTATTCCGGTTCGGCAAATGCCAATTTCTATTTTGGTGCTACTTTAGCCTTTTCAACAGGCCAGGTATTTTTTCGCTTAAAGTAATTAAAACTTAATTAAATACATCTTTTTTATAGATATTCCTAGTCACTGATTTATTGTTCGCCTATGTAAAGCGTGAATTTTGTTTGTTCAACGGCCAGAAAATCATAGTCGATGGCAAAGAGGCCAAAATAGTTTTGGGTTAAAGACTGACCCTTAATTCCATTATACAAAAAACATTCAACTTAAGTTTTTTCCAACTACTTGTTTTAGATTTTTATGTAATTATTTATAAAAAGTATTTTTTTTGAATTGTAACTTTATTTTAAATATTAAACTGAAATATGACATGAATTTAGCAGTTTTTACATTTTTCCAATACAGAGGCCTGTAACTTTTTAACGAAAGGAGCTGCAGGGTCAAAACTACCATTTTATTCTAAATTTTATTACGTGAAAAATAATAAGGTAATGTCGCCCAAAATTAAAAAAAAATCAAATTTCTCCTTTTGTAGATATTTTCAATGAGTAATAAATTTAAAAAACGTAACATTTGAATAATAAAAAAACTTTTGGTAACATTTAAAATAAAACTGGAGTGGCCTAAACTCAATTTTACCATACCAAATGGAAACAGATATTTTTATGGATATATTACATAAAGTATATTCAAATCGAAAAAATAATTATTTTCCCGATTATGGCCAAAATTTATACAGCTCTTCATCTCCATAAACCAAAGACACATAATGAATTTCATTTTGATGTCATACGGTATGACCTGTAGAGCGTTTACAAAACTTGGGAGTAAGTAAACTACCCCTTTCCCCTTCCCGATTATGAGCAAAATTTATACAGCTCTTTATCTCTATAAACCAAAGGTACGTACTAAATTTAGTTTTAACATGTCATACGGTATGACACATGATATAATAATACAAGGTAATTCCATTTGAAAAATGTTTGAAGTTTGCCGGAATTATTGAAGAATGTTTTTATGTAAACAGCAAAAAAGCGTTGCCACTAATAGAAATATGAATTATTTATTTTTGGAAATAATTTAAAAAAATGTGTAATTTATAGAAATAACATAAAATAAACACGTGCTTTGGTTTAATATTGAAACTTATGAGGAATAAATCTTGTTATAGTTTATGATTTACTTAAACATTTATAGGTACACTTTTGTATAAAAAAAAAAATTATATTACAACTTATTTAAGCTGCATGCTAATTCACCCTATGAATAAAAAATCGCCAAATGAATAATTAACGTAAGAAATAAAAAATTGGAAAAATGGTAATTTGGCCAAAAAAATATATAAAAAAGACAATAGTGACATTAAGGGCATTAAGGGCATTGATAAATCTTTAATGTTAACAATTCTGTAGTTTGAGGTAAACAACGTTACTACTTAAGTTTTTAGGACTTAAACCGTTGTTTTTACACTCTTATTGATGCATTTCCTGAGAATCACCCCTATTCCATTTGGAATATGAAGACGTTCCACTTAATTAAGTTGGTATTACCTTTGGTATTTCTAAGAATATGTAACGTTAAAATTTTGTTGTTTCGACGACGATTTCATCGCCTTGGTTTTTAAAATTCAAAATGGAAAAGATTTAAATAACAAAAATTCGACGTGATAGAAAAAACTTATTAAGCACTTTAAATCATTCCACAATATACAATTTTTTAAAAAGAATATTTATTAACAGAACAGTGTTATCGATAAGCCGCCGAAATCGTCATAAGAGCGTTAGGGATTACAAAATTATAATCAAATTGATGTTGACGTCAATATAAAATGATGTCGGCTTGTCAAAGTGGAGACGATAGTTCATGGTGATAGTTCATTAAAATATTTTGGATAATTGTTCTTTTGAAAAATTTTCAAAAACGACAAAAAGCACTCAATATTTTGGGGTTACTTTTCATATAAAATATTAACAAATTCTGTGTGCGGATTTCTTGGGTTATTTATGCTTTTGAGCAATTTTACATAGAGTTATTTTGCTTGTAGCCCCCTTATTCACCATAAAATTAACCAAACTTTTCAAGTTCCTATAATTGTGCAACTTTCATTTTTTCTTGATACTGCTGACAGATTAGCTTTCCATCTACTTAAGTTAAAAAAAATCATTTCTTAAATGAACATATCACGGGTGCCTTGGGTAACTCGTACTTAATAAGAAAATGGGAACTTAGACACTTTTATCAGATATAGGGAAAATAAAAAATTTTTTTGTGAATTCCTGCAAAACTGTATTACTACCGTATGGAAAAGGACAAATAACTTTTGTTTACTTAGACACATATACTTAAGGATTGATTCTTTTTTTAATTTTTAAAATTTCAAATAAAGGGAAAACACGCAAAATGGGATTGCACAAAGAATGTGATATGGTAGAGAATGGAATTACCTTCTATTATTATATCATGGTATGACCTGTAGAGCGTCCACAAAATTTGGGGGTCAGGAAACTATCCCTTGCCCCCGCCCGATTATGTCCAAAAACTATACAGCTCTTCATCACCATATACCAAAGGTACACTAAATTTCATTTTGATATGTCAAACGGTATGACCTCCACAAACTCCACAAAAATAGTGGCATACACACCCAACCACCCACAGACATCAGCGCGAAAATAGTCAAAATGGATTGAGGAGACCTCAAAACGTATAAATCCGTCGAAATCCCGACCTCGATTTTTCCATGATTACTATACTTTACCTTATACTACGTATGGGAAAGAAAAAGTGTGTCCGAGGTACCAAAATAAGGGGCATTAACACAAGCTTCAATTCTTCGGGGCCCAACGACCGCAGGCCCAACACCTGCTTTCTCTCTGTGAAATTTCATTAAGATATAGATAAGTATATGTTGTAATATAACGGTATTTACTGTAACTAGACTCTTCCAAGGCACATTAATCAGGTAGTCTCACTACGGAGGCGAAAATTATCATTTTTTTGTATGCATGGAAGGCGAACTATCAAACTAAAAAAAAAAAAAAATGAATGTGCCTTGGACTCTTCCAATGAAATAAAATATTAAATATAGGTTATGTTGCTTACTTTTGTCGATGAATTTCTAGAATAATTTATACACACTATAAATATTTTAATTCTTTAAAATCATTATTTTTTTACATTTGTTTTAACTCTTTTAATCCATCCCCTGAAGTAGTGAGGTAAAGCCTCAATCAATTTAGTTTGTTAAATAATACACAAAAAATTGTACACTATAGTATAGCCCAATTCAGAATCTTGTGCATTTCAGATTGCAAATTTATGCAATTGTAAAAATTTCCCATGAATTGTGAACGGTTTTTTATTTCAGTTTGCAGCACTTATTGCAAAACAAAAAATTTCCTATTGGAGTTTTAGCTATAATAAAAATTTCGTTTTTACAATTAATAAATTCTTTAATAGATAAAACTGTTAAAGAAGTTGTTTCCAACGATAGTATTTTATTATATCCCCGGGGGTACAATAATCTCACTGCTTCATATTCTAAAGGCTTTGACTATGTGCTCTTGGGGAAAATGGGGGCACCAGATTCCAGGGTTCCTGGAACCTGAATCTGAAAGAAAAGGTCTGTGATATCACTTGTTCTCTTCGAGGCCCGACTAGTGCCCAAAGGACTGGTACCTCGGGAACCGGTTGCCCCAAAGAGACCCTCTCATCTCTGTGACCGGTTACTGGTGAGGTCCCCTTCGGGGTACACTTGGTGGTTGTTGTTCAAGATCGATGTGTGCAGAGATGGTGCATTGTGGATCAAAGTGTACTGTTGCACTCTCAACAGAAAGGAGTTAGATGGTCTCCAAGCCCTAATCAAGAGGTTAGAACACGGGTCCATGGTTCGCCATGTTCTATAAATTGCTACTCATTGTAACTGTGCGGTACATCTAGTGCCGTATCGATGCCTTCTTTTACACACGGCACGTTATCGTGGAGAATGCTGTACTATACAATGGGTGACGCTAGTCTACGCTTTTATTTCACTCAGTAGTAAGACCACCCTCGGATAGGAGCCAGCGGCTAATTTATATAACATTCATTCAATTACAAGCCAAGCGTACATTTTCCAAAATTCGTCAGTATAAGATAACTGTTAACGGAGGGAACAGAGTTGCATCGGAAGTTGAAAACACAAAAAGTCACGGAGTTATCAAACTGTACTCGTAAAAGGTTTATTATTACCAAAAATGGACAGTCGACTAGTATCACATAACAATTAATCACTGCAGTCTTGCAGCAAGAGTTGTTTGTTCTTTGGAATTTTGAAAACAAGTAAGATCAGGGAACTATTTAAAATAAAATTCGTCAGCCATACAGTCCAGTAATTGATATCAAATTAAATTTTATTATGTCCATCCAAGCCCATTGTTAAATTATTAACTCCTTTTTTACATTCTTTGATTTCGATATTTTTTGCTGATTTTAAATTTCAAAATTTTAATTTATATTGTCAGCTGTTAGTTTGCAATTGCCTAGCAAATAAAAACTATGGTTTTAGGAGTTGCTTATTTCCATATGCATTGTAGCATATGCATTTCTGTATATTTTATTAGTGTGTTGTAAAATTATCCAATACCTTTTTGCAAATGCTACGATGCAAGACCATTTGCACAAGATTGTGAATTGGGCTTATGTTTTTTAAATGCAGTGCAAATAAAGTATTCATGTGTTAATTTCAATGAAAACAGTATACTGTTTAGTGGGAAATTTTGGGGATGAACACTTTCAAACTGGTGATGGGACTCGAAAAATATTTGGGAACCCTGCTTACTGACGTGTAGTTCTCTTGAAATTTTTTATTCAAGGACTGATAAAAATTCCTCAGGCAAATTTTAGTTTGCTAGAACTAATCTGAAAAGAAAAATACGCGTCTAGGCAAGTTTGTCTAAACAAATTTTTGTCAGGTCTAGACACTAGGTAAGAATATTTCTATAGAAAAATGTATACAATTCTTTTACCATGTAGAGAGAACATATAAAATTTTAAATCTTAATAGGGACGCATTCGATACAGATTTATATTTTTGATATCGGCGATATTTTTATTGTCGGTACAATAAAATACAATTACATTCTGCTAATTTTTCGTTATATCTTTATAATAAAGAACTTAATCCTAAATAATTATTATTTAAAGGAATATTCCGAAAAAAAATTCTTATGCAAATAAAAAATAGTATAAGGAAATGGCTAAATTCACGTCTAAGAAATCAGAATTAGCAAAAGGTCATCTTAATATTTTAGATCCCAAGAATAAATATGAGGCAAAAATTGTGGAGCAAGTAAATGTTTGGGCAGATTTCTACAGTGAAATGCTATCCTCAAATGCTCATAGTCTTCAGATTAGCTGTGAATGTGAATCACATGCAGACGATCCAGCTATATCCTCTGCCTGTCCCAACGTTGCTGAGATCACAAACTCTATTAATAGTCTTAAAACCAATAAGACACCAGGTCTAGACGGAATGTTTTCTGAATTATTAAAAGAAGACTCTTATACATGTGCCAAAATAATCTACCCAATCATTCGCACCTTTTGGGAAAATGAAAGTCTGCCGGACGAAGTGATAGAAGCTATAATAATAAACATTCCGAAGAAGGGAGATCTTACGAACCCAAATAATTGGCGTGGTATTACTTTACTTTGTATGGTTAACAAGGTCATTGCCCAAATAATAGCTAAACGTATCTCCGCTAGTGTAACACCAGCACTGAGACAGGAGCAGGCGGGATTCAGACCCCACAAATCCACTATCGACCATATAAATAGTCTCCGTGTTATCGTCGAGCAATCTGTTTAATGGCGATCACTACTCTATATGTGTTTTATCGATTTCGAAAAAGCCTTCGACAAACTAAATCACAACGTAATTTGGAGCGCACTACGATGCAAAAACGTCCCTGATAAACTTATTTCACTTATTAGGTGCCTTTACCGCAATGCCAGCTGTCGAATTAAACATGGTAAAGTGCTAAGCTGGGTGGTAAAAATAGAGATCGGTGTTCGCCAAGGTTGTGTTTTATCGCCACTTCTATTTAATATAGTACCCTACAAAACGCAAAGGGAATTACTTGGGTCATTTAAACGATCTTGATTACGCAGACGATATCTGAATTAATGCATCGTCTCAAGAATTATTCACAATAAATAATAATCAAATAGAGGATGTCAGACAGTTTTGCTATCTTGGGAGCGCAATTTCCAAAAATGGCGGGTCAAGTGAAGACATTGACAACCGTATACAGAAAGCGCTACAAACTTTCAGTCGTTTAAGACCCATTTGGAATTTGTCTTCACTATCTCAGCGCACAAAATTAACAATATTTAACACAAACGTCAAGTCTACTCTCCCCTACGGTTGTGAGACATGGAATGCTACCCCTCGAGACATGCAGAAGATACAGGTGTTTGTGAATCAATGCCTCCGCATGATAGTGCGAATATTTTGGCCTAGAGTGGTGTCCAACAACAGGCTTTGGGAACAATCCAACCAAGAAATCATGGCCACGAAAATAAAAAGACGTAAGTGGCGGTGGATTGGCCTCACTTTAAGAAGACCAAGGAAAGACATGACAAGAAATGTCATAGACTGGAATCCGCAAGGGAGTCGAAGAAGAGGACGTCCAGCCCATACGTGGAGAAGGCAAATCGATGTAGAAGTGACTGAAATGGGTAAAACCTGGGGCGCAGTGAAAACGGCACAAGACAGACCAATTTATTGAGGCCCTATGCTCCTTATAGGATCAATGGGAATATATATATATATATATATATATATATATATATATATATATATATATATATATATATATATATATAATTAAAAAGATCGCAAAGATCCGCTGCCATTCACCTATATTAAAACTGGCAGTCACTCCACAATTTATATATATATATATATATATATATATATATATATATATATATATATATATATATATATAAATATATATATATAAATTGTGGAGTGACTGCCAGTTTTAATATAGGTGAATGGCAGCGGATCTTTGCGATCTTTTTAATTCACTTTCTATGCTGGTAAGAATATACATACATACAGCTGCGGTCAAAAAAATAGCACCAAGCCTAAGAAAATATGTCTCCGATACATATTTTCCTATAGGTTTAATTTAAATTTCAAAATTTGTTACAAGACGCTTAGAAAACTGTATAACTACATAAAATAATAAATTTTACTTTTGCTAATTATTTTATTTTGAAATTTATACTTTATTTAAAAAAAAACTTGAAAAACAATCAGTCAAAAAAATAGCACTTCACTTCAATTTGTACCAATATTAAACACTAAATTAAGAACAAATTAAAAAGAATTATAAAGGATACATTTATTACGTTGAGCATGATTTGTATATTCTAATTAATACCTTCTTGCATGTCCTTTATTTGTAATAACGTCTGCACAACGTTTTGGCATTTTGGCGAATTTACAAGATTATGGCATCTTTCCTTTGGAATTTTATTACAGATTTGCTGGACAGCTGTCCAAAGCGCTTCGTTGTTAGTTGGTTGCATTTGAGACACTGTTTTTTTTTTTTTATCTGTCCATAAATTCTTAATTGGTCTGGTCTCTGACCGGGCCATTCCATCATATTCATTTTATTGTCCCGAAACCACTTTGTCGCAAGCTTGCTTGTGTGCTTCGGGTCATTATATTGCTGGATGACCCATACCAATGGCATTTCTTTAGAAGCATAAGGGAGCATTACTTCCTCGAGTATACCAACATAAATGTTCTTATTGTGGTTTTGTAGGTCCTACAGCATAGTAAGAAAAATTACCCCATACCATTACGCTAGATCCACCGTGTTTTATGGTTTTAGTTTTGGGTTAAATTCTGTGTTTGGTTTGAATTCTGCCTTTGGGGATCTTCTTACGTAGGAACGTGATCCCTTGCTTCTAAATAATACAATTCTGGACTCATCTACCACTTATTTTTTCGTTGGAATGAGAAACTACATTTTGTCGCTGGTGCTATTATTTTGACCGGCACTGTATATATCTACATATGTACATAAGTACATATGTACGTACATAATTGCATCCTCACCGAGTGAAGTTTTTCAAAAAACTAAATGATAAATTTTTTATTATAATTCAGAAAATTATATTTATGGTTTGTTGACTTTTATCATTAAGATTTCATTTGATGGGACCCTTACTATTTTGATTTGAACTCGTACTGGAATTGAATCATTATCTTTAATCCGCAACGAAACAAAATCCATTATTACAATAATATTTAAACTTTCTTTTTACTTTACCATACGTAGTA
Source organism: Phasia obesa (assembly GCA_949628195.1). Taxonomy (NCBI): domain Eukaryota; kingdom Metazoa; phylum Arthropoda; class Insecta; order Diptera; family Tachinidae; genus Phasia; species Phasia obesa. The sequence continues at coordinate 123,870,628 of OX451216.1, forward strand.
TTAGGTTAAGTATAGTAATCATAAAACAAATCGAGGTCAGGATTTCGATGGATTGGTATGTGCCTTTGGTATATCGGAGAGGGCAAGGGGTAGTTTCCATACCCCAAATTTTGTGAACGGTCTGCATGTCATACCGTATGACACATTAAAAAGAAATTAAGTATGTGCCTTTGGTATATGGAGATGAAGAGTTGTGTAAATTTTGGGCATTTTCGGGAAGGGATAAGGGGTAGTTTACTTACTCCCAAATTTAGTAAACGCTCTACAGGTCATACCGTATGACATATCAAATTGAAATTAAGTATGTGCCTTTGTTTATGAAGATAAATAGCTGTACAAATTTTGGTCATAATCGGGAAAAGGCAAGGGGAAGGTTACTTAACACTCCAAACCAAAAATATTAATTTTAATATACTTTGAACTTATACCGACTTTCATAATTTGTTTAAAAATACAGCCCTATTATCGAACGAGTTACGTAGACTGCTTTTACAATAGACAGAAACAGGGTAGACATTTTTTGAATTCTATTTTGAACTGTCTTAAACCTTTTACAATTGGACATAAACAAGACAGACAGATTTTTGCACATTCTATTTTCGGATTTATTTACTTTACATGTGTGTGTGTGTTTGAAAATCTGTGGTACATGTACTTTGTTGAGAAATTTTAAGACGCCGACTTGAGAAATATAATGTGAAGCAACACAGAAAAAAACGAAAAGCAGAAACGAAAGAATGTCCAGTAGTCATGAAATACACACTCTACCTCTTCCCTACAACTCTCGTCTGTCTGCCCTGTTTCTGTCTATTGTAAAAGGATACGTAGTACGATTTAACTTTCAATTCGGAAATTGCTTTAAAAAAATTTTAGTTTTCGAATCGAAATACACAGTAACCTGTGTTGAGGGACATCGTGATCGCATCATTGTTATTATTGCTTAAAGTCAATCAGGCCGTCCTTATTGCCTTCGAGTGGTTTGCGTCTCACTCACACTGTCTGATTGGCTTCCTCGAGTAGCTGTTCTGTTCAGCCAATTATATTCGTTTTGGTTATCATGTATAACCTAGTAATTTCATTTAACAAGTCGAACATTATTTGAGCACCATTTATAAATCATTTTTTCACTGAAGGAGCACCATCAAACTCAACTTTTTCACTGGAGGAGTACCATTAAACTCAATTTTTCACTGGAGGAGCTCAATTAAACTCTTTTCAATTTTACCTAGCTGAATTTGGAGTTTCAATTCCTATACGAAGGTACAGGGCGCGCTGCAGATTTTGAAGGAAGATATGAATATCTTAACCTGGCGATTTGGTTTCGTACCTCTGCATTTTAATTTTTTGTTCAGAATACAAAAAGAAAAATTAAAAAAAATTAAGAGCCATACGACTGTCAAATTTTCATCCGTATTTTCTCCCAATGTCTCACAGATTCATTACATATTATGTTAAGACGATACAATTCAATACAAAATCTACAGGTTTATCTTTCCATGTAAAATGCAATATTTCAAACCTAAAAAACAGGTAGAAGGTATTGAGTACTTAAGGTATTGAGGCTTAAATTAAGAACACAATTCAGGTATATTACTTTTATGTATATTTTTTATTTAAACAAGTTTTGTTTTTCAATTTTATTGATGGTTGTTTTTTAATATTGATACGCATGGTAGTACAATTTTAGTTCTTTTATATTATAATTTAAATAACACTTTGCAAAAGTGTATACAATTAACTTTTTAATTTAAATATATGTATGTATGTGTTAATGAGTAATGTATATTATAGATATTTTAAATTATTTTATTGCTTATTTTTGAACAATTTTAAAATTGCATCGGTACAACAGATTTGTTACGCACCTCATTTATAAATGCAACGTTTGGCAGTGAACGGTTCAGCGATAGCAAAAACTCGGATGCCTGCCGAGCGAGAAGAGCAGAATCAATGGAGTGGTGCGTTCCACGACGTAGTGAGCATACTACGACGCGGTGGACAACGCTAACGATGCAATTTTAAAAAAGCCCATTCGCACATTTTATTTATTTAAAAATTTTCTTTAATTATCATCGTAAACATAAGCGATCATAATATGTATCTTACATACAGTTCATACGGCTGCGTTAGAAGGATTTCGGATTAAATGCGGTTGGCTCCGATTCAAGTAAATGACTCAATTTTAAATTTAAAATCCTTAATTTAGAATTTAGTTTAAAATTTGTTTAGTAAAAGCTCAAGTTCGGTACCATTGGATAGAAACATTCCCTTTATATCTAAATAAAATTTCTTACCAAAATATTTTTTTAGATAAATTGACAAATATGAAAAATCCTTTAATTTTTCAAAATATGCTTTTTTAATTATTAGAATGAATGCAGTCCGCAAAAGATAAACCCCTTCTTTAAGTCTTTTTCTGATACATATCCTGTTTTTCCATACAATAAATAATCTGGTTAACGTAGTTATTTTTTTATTTTGCATTGGGTAACGCCGTTTTTCTTCATTTTTCTAGCAACGACTAAAGGTCAGGATTTACTATCCTACACAATTGTACGATTCAATCACAAAAAAAATCGTTTCAAAATGGCATTGTAGATGCCACACTTTCATACAAAAAAAATATTTTCCAACTCTGATCGCATGGAAAAATATTATAAAATCGTACAGACGTGTCAAAAAGTCTGTCCCACACATACATGTTTAATCCACACTATCATACTTTTTGGCACACATGAAAAATAATGCCAGGGTGAAGTCGGAGATTTTTTAAAAAATTATTGCTTTTTGAAAGACAGACAAGTGTTGCAAAAAAATACCAGTAAGCAATAGATAATGTAATGTTGCAAAGATGGTGGACGAGAGCGTAGTTGCTATATACGCTCACTTTGATCAAGAACTTTCTGACAACAACGACAACTTGATGCTAGAAATAATTAAAAGAAATAAATCTGTTGCCATGCAAGATGTCATTTTGTATTCAAATGAACATTCTGGTGAATGTACTGTTCTTATTGAAACCTCCAAAATCAACGCCGATAATAGAAAATGAGAAATGTCCTTTTTCTCTATGGAAAAATTTCTCTTTAAAGGTATCAAAAAAATTAAAGCTATTGGGTTCCTTTTCTATGGGTGAAAATTGGTTTTAATGAAGGACCTTTTTACTAGCATATATAATCAGAAGCAATCGATCATTTTATTTCAAGAGCAAATAAGGTTGTCATCGGATTCGGGCTGGAACTCATACTTTTTCAAATCCCTGATGGACCGAGTAGGGTCAGTTCATGATATTTCTATCACAAACACTTACTTGTTCCCAGGAGGAACACATCATAAACCTACAGTAATCAACTTCCCGAATATTGTTATATACCAGGGAAACTTGGTGGCAAAGTACAAGCTACTCAGTAGTCTACAGACTATTGAATTGGTCTCTGATTTGAATGATATTGATTAAGATTAATAAAGCCACCTATAAAATAAAGAATAGAGCTCCTACATAAGTGCTGGTGAGATGATTGCTTAATATCACTTTTTAGGCGTTGTGTTGCTGCTACTAATTTTGAGTCCTTCCTGGAGCTGAAAACCGCATGGAAATTATAAGTTTTAAAGGCCAAGAAAAATAGCTGTGCCAATGCTATAGACAAACTTATAAATTCCCTGGCTCTCGGGAAGGTTGGAGGTTTGTTAGGAATGTCAAAAATGGCATCTCTAGTGCACAGCCATCTATATGGAATAGTAGTGATGATAGTAGTAGCAATCTATTATAGTAGAGGATGCATCAGTAATATGATATGAATTTTGATAGTTTCACCTTCAATGGTATACTGGCAAAAAAGACTAAGACCTCGGCAGGAGGATGTGACAGGGTAACTTATGATATAATTAAATCTTGGAGGGACTCCGAAAATAATAATCTCTTAATTGTCTTAACAAATCGATTATTAATAACGACATCATGGAAAGCTGGAAGCGCAAATCATGCCAATCCGTAAAATAGGCAGGAATTTCCAGTACAAATTACTTACGCTTTAGCAAATGAACTGCCACCAAAACAAAAAGAGGCCTTTCCCTCACTACCAAAAAATTTCTGAATGTTAAAATAAAACTCAACAATTTAAGAAAAAAATTTAACTTTTTTGCCAGATTTAAGTCGGTTTATGCCACTCTTAAAACTAGGAAAGTCAGTTTATTTATACAACTGAGTGATTTCATTAACGAAGCTCGCCTTGATTTTTAGCCTCTGATATCACTGATTACCACAGTATTTTCTCACGGAAAACAGATAAATCTCAGAACGTACACACCTCACACAATCACTTTTCCGTATAAACACAAGGTTAAGGTTTAGTTTGCTTTACCAAGTTAAGTCCTTAGTAGTGTAACCTGGCCCTAGACAGCAATTTTATTTCTCAAAGCCAAAAAAAACAAATTAAATAAAGTTAAATAATAAAATGGAGAATAATCTTATCGAAGTTGTTCAAGCGTTTCCTTGATTTAATATGCGTAAACAATAAAGCACTGCATGGGCACAAAAAACGAAGTCTATAAGATGCTCATTATAGTATTTCATTAAACTCAGTCTGTTCATTGCACACGAGTAACGATGAGTGGACACCATCGAGCTAAATGCAAAAAGCTTGCAGGTTTTTCATAAAGCTACCCATACACGACATGTTTTTTACGTATGACTTTTTAACGTTGCGAGTCAGATGTAATTCTATATGTCTGTCAAAATTGTTGTTTTAGAGAACACTTTTTATATGCGGTCACACACGCTCATGTACAATTATGTCTGACTTTTCAATGTACAGACATCCAAGCCGTTAGGTTGCAAAATAACTTGTTGCCGCCCTGAATTATTTTGGTGTGCGCTACATAATGACTGAAGACTTATCCATTTTTAAGTTTTTTTTTTTTTATTCGAAATGTAAAAAAGTTAAGTTTGCATTAAATTATGATGCATTTATGATACGGACAGAGGTTTGCTCACTAACAGTATGCTATGTGTAGGCATGTGTTCAGTAATCTAATTTGTGTTCAAGTATGACCTCTTGTTCATTTGCTTGCTTTAGTCAACAAAGTACTCATTGGCTTAAGCTCTTCCGTCGTTATTTTAATGTCAGTTGGAGATGGCAAGGTACATATAACATACGACGGATTCTATAAGCCTTGGCTTTTAGTGTAATTTTCAGTTGACAGATCCGTATTATTTTTACGCAGTCGTTAATTTATGTATAACTTATTTACTTTTAAGTAGAATAGCTTTTTTTAATTAAATTGTTATGTAAATGTTTTTGATAACTATCAGCTTATTAATTTCAATTTTATTTAATTTTCTTTTTAACATTTTTTAAAATGCTACTAACAATAAATTTAGTTTGGTTTTTATTTAAGATGAATTACAATATAGAAATGTTAAGAGTTTAATAGGATTATTTTTAATTTTTGGTTTTCGTTTAGCGTTATCCTTAATTATTTTTTATGTTTGAATCTCCAAATTTTCGTTGAACATTTTAGCTTTTGTTTTTAATTAATCTTAGGATTAATTAGATGTGTCAGTTGCCAAATCGATTAACTCCACTTTATAATTGTTTGTTGGTTATTGGCAATTTCAAGACAGTTCTGCGATTCATTAATGTTTTTATTAACACGGAGTTGTTCGATTTGGCAAGTGAAGCATCCAATGAAGGAGTATAACATTGGAAAAGTAAAAATTATTAAGGACAAGTTTTCCTTTAAGTATTTATGATTTTAGTTAAACATGTTTAACACTTAAGATTATGTGGAATAATTTATTATATTTAATAATGTAACTAAAGATTTATATATTATTACAATTTTAATTTTATTTTTTTTTATGGAATTGATTCAACTACTTAAAAAATTATGTAAAGCTGAAAAGAAACAATAATTAGCTAACAAGAAACTTAAGTGTTTTTGATATTTTTTTTTTTTTTTAAAGTTATATTTTTGGAACCTTTGTTTAAATAATTATGAATGAGTTTAAGGGTTTTTCTAGTTATTTCTTAGTAAATATAAATGCCGCATATTTCTTAATATATATTTTATTGTAAAAAAAATTATAAATAAAATAGGATACAATTCTTGTTAACAATCTTTCTTTTAGTTAGTTAAACGTAAACTCATGCTTAACTCCTTTTGGCAGGCAACTAAACAATTATGTATGTACATTTGTTAATGCCCCTATTACGGTTTACAACTCAACTCAGTTGAGTTGTCAAAAAGACAACTTGCAAGACAACTGCTACTAATGAGTTGTAATTTGAAACAACTGCTATTGATGAGTTGTAATTTTTTTAAACTTTTGTTAACTGAGCTAACACAGGGTTGTAAACGGTGAAACTTTAACAGAGTTGTAACACAATTTAAATTCAACTTAAAAATTTTTTACAAGTTGAGTTGTAATTGATAATACCAAATTGTAAAATTTCAACTGAAGTAGAGTTGAGTTGTAAACCGTAATAGGGGCCTAAATATATTTAAGCTTTTTCAGTGTTCTTTCATCTTAAATTCTAATTTTAGATATAATAGAATTATAATTTATATATAACATCTTAAAACATCATTTAAATCATTCGTTTTTTTTTTCAAATCATTTTCAACTTTACAAATCGAACGAATGTATGCGATACAAAAATGAGTTACGAATCACGAATCTCGTGTAGAGATGTGTCAAACACGTATAGTGAACAATTACTACTAAAATGTCCGACTTATTTTATACTAAACAACACTTTTCGTTAAGTTTCGTCAAATGTCATTTGCTTAAGCAAAGTCCGAAACCGATCGCACATTCCGTACGGAAACAGCTGTTTGTGCTTTGTGTTTTACATATGATTGCACATATTCCTCAAAAATTGCAATGGAGAACGAAAGTGATCAAATTGTATCTAAATTTAATATAAAATGTTTAAAAAACGAATTTCTATAATAAAAAAGGGAGGTGTTGTATAAAAAACGTAATTAAAAAGAAAGAGCATTTTATTGTTTATGAGTTGAGTGATGCACACCGCTGTATTTTCTAGTACATTTGGCCAATATTACACAAACAGCATAAAAGTGATAACGAAAGTGATCAAATTGTATCTAAATTTAATATAAAATGTTTAAAAAACGAATTTCTATAATAAAAAAAGGGAGGCGTTGTATAAAAAACGTAATTAAAAAGAAAGAGCATTTTATTGTTTATGAGTTGAGTGATGCACACCGCTGTATTTTCTAGTACTTTTGGCCAATATTACACAAACAACATAAAATGTTAAATTTTTCTTTCGATATTTTTATAAAACTATTAAAAATAATTATTAATTTGTATATGAATGGTAGTAGGTATATAAAGTAGGTTTATTTAACACTTTTTTGTTAACAAATTTAATTTATTCATAAAAAAATTATTATTTTGCAAAAGTACGAATAAAACCAATGTGCAACTGTGTCATAAGTTTTTAGATTCTTGTAAGTACATTGTAGCCACCTAAAAGTCTTCAATAAGTTGCTTAAGAATTTGACAGACTTTTCGTTAATTTTTTTACATTAGTTTAAGCCAGCTGATGGCAGAGTGCGCGCTACAAGCGAAGCTATAAATCTACGCTACAGCAGTGTTGGGATTTGTTCTTGGTACAATCGGCACATAAGTGGCACACTGGTACACATCATACTTTTTTGGTACAATTGCATATAAAATTTATTCAATAAATTTTTTTATTTGATCAATATCTTTTTCTTACAATAACAAACACTTCCAATTTCAAAGTTCATCAACCCTGTCTAGAACTAACTAAATTGCTACATTCTTGATTTACGTTCATGATTTTTATTATTTAGTTTGATAAACCTTTCATGTATAAGTAATAGGTAATTTAGTAACACGATCTTTTTGTTGAACTACAGCGTTTTAACTTATTTGCATTGCCTCAATCCGTTTTCGGCAGTATTTGGCTAATATCTTTTTCTATTCTTTGTAGAGAGAAATCGTAAGGATCTTTTTGGTAATGAAATGATTCGTTAATTATTATTCCAAATAACTCCAACATACTCTATCGAATTAAGATCCGGTAACTTTGGTGGAGTTTCAAGCATATGCTGGAAATTACAGAATAACCTTCTGGTAACATACTACTGCTTTTGCTTATAAAATAGGTATTTTGGCTAAATAATTGTTATTAAATAAATTAGCAAAACAAAAGGTCAATTATCATTACTTTAAAATAATGATTTGTTAAATTTTAATGTCCATGCAAATTTTGGTGCAATTTATGCTGATTTGGTACAATTTTATCATTGGAGTGGTACAATTTATACATTGTTAAAACCACTGCTTGGGCTTTTTTATGTATTCTCTCAAAAAATGTGAGAGTGAGAGCGTAGCTTGATGCGAGTTCATGCTACAAAGCAAGTTGTTTTTGTTTTTGTTTATTTTTTATTATGCTTTAAAAACGTTTTCGTGTGTATGTATGCATTTTTAATACGTCCTTTTTGATTTATTTTTTACGCAAAAAAAAAATTTTAATATCTTCGAAAGTGTCTACTGATGTTCTTGGCTATCATCAAAACTGAAGCAGTGGTTTGCCGAAAACTGATGAAACTTTTTTTTGGTGGTCACACCCACTTTCAAAAACTTTGAGGGGCAAAAAAAACGGCTATTAATCCAGCCAAACTAAACTAGGGTTTTACTCAGCTCTGGTACCGCTATCGAATCTGCATAGTGAGTACCTGTTGCTTTTTTAACTGTTGCACTGTGTTATTTACTGTATTCCTTTCTTCTTTACAAAAAATGCATAAGTATTAATAATTGACGTGAAAAACTTTTCTTTTGAATCCAGCAAAAACAAAAAAAGGATTATAAACAAAACACAACAAAAAATCAATATAGCATTCACTCTGATATATTGTAGCGTTAGCCTGACATCAGCCTTAGAGGTTGGATGTTATCGTTCAACGTTTTCTAACTGAAGAGGATTTTGGTAAATGTGTTTTTTGATGATTTGTAATAAAAACAATTACTTTTTAAGGCTTTTGGCTTATTGAAAAAGATATAAATATAATGTTAAATTTAAAGGTAAGGAGATTGTTGTGATTCGAGACTTTTTGTTGACATACTCGTACAGATGCCATATTCTGTAGTTCTCGTAGCTAAATCTATAGCTAAAATTCTAAAAATGCACAAACAAATTTTGAGTCTTGTTGTAAGAATACTCGTAATTTGTTGGTGCATTTTTAGAATTTAAGCGATAGATTTAGCTACGAGAATTACAGAATATGGCACCAGGTCGATGTTTACAGTCAAATGCTGCATGAGAGAGTTATGAATCGAATGTACTTATGCGGGTGTATATTGGTGTATATTATTTAGGATAATTAATTATCACGAATAATCGTACGACTAAGGCGATTTAATTTCACCAGGTGGAAGCGTTAAAGCAGCTGATAATTTTTTTTTCTTACTTATTTGTGCAAGCATCCAGTCAAAAGTGAATTTTTTCCATGTATTTTGTATTGTTGATTTTTTGTAATTGCTGCCCTTGGATTCCAAACTGGTAAAAAAAAAATCATCTAACGCGTATAATAAATTCAGTAAGAAATTTTACAGAATTCTGTCACACTTAAAAAACTGCAACAAAGTATGTTGTTTTGGTAATTCTTATTAGAGGGAGGGAGGGAGGCATATTCATTCGTTTTACAGAACTTTTCAGATCGTTCAAAACAGTTTCACATGAACGAGGTCGTTCTTTTCGTTCATCGTTCGTTTTTAATATGAATAATGAATGAACAATTTACCCGAATATTAAAACGATTATTTTTGATTAAAAGATGTTTAAACTGTTTTAAACTATTAAAAAACAGATGCTGTTTTACATTGCTGCTAAAACAAAGTATTTTTAATTAATTGAACAGGATTTATTTTAGGCCCCTATTACGGTTTACAACTCAATTCTCCTTCAGTTGAAATTTTACAATTTGGAATTATCAATTACAACTCAACTTGTCAAAAATCTTTAACACTACGTTTTGACGAGTCATTGATTTGTTTGCACATGAACAAAGCGTCGGCAGAATAGGGAACAATAATTTGTTTACTTTTCTCTGTGTGGAGAAAACGTATCGATGTGCATGCTCCGACAAAACATAATTTTCTGTTTGTCGTCAATGTTGTTCGAATGCTTATAGCACAGCAAATAGGACTTACACGCTTGATTAACAGATAGCGTTCTTAAAAAGTCAAACTTTTATACTGAAAACAGCATTTGATGGCAGACATCGTTGTGCGAACAAATGTTCGAACAATGCTGTTTGACATCGACAACGACGGTCTTCACGAGAGGTTTTGATGTGCGCATATGAATTTGTTCAATGGTTGAACAAATCAATGGCTCGTCAAGACTGCGTGTCAGTTGAATTTAATTTGTGTTACAACTCTGTTGTAATTTCACAGTTTACAACCCTGTGTTATTCGGTTAGCAAAATTATAAAAAAAAATTACAACTCATCAGTAGCAGTTGTCTTCCAAGTTGTCTTTTACAGAACTCAACTGAGTTGAGTTGTAATCCATAATAGGGGCATTAATTAGTAAAACTTTTAAATATGTTTAAAATAAAAAGACAAAAAATTTTCATATATGTATACCTTGAAAGAACTAGGATCTCATCTGGCAACATTGCCTTGAGTTGTAAACAACGTGTTATTTTTTGCTCGTGTGTGATTTTTCTTGAAAATTTAATTTTTCCTTTAAATCGCTTCCAATATGGCTAGCCAGAAGCGAGATTACTTTGGGAATAGTCCCAAATTTAAGACGATAAGGATTGATCCTGGCCCTAGTAACAGGTTTCATTTGCTAGCAAATGAAGAAGAAGAAGAGGCAAGAGCAGTCAAAGAAATGGTTCCACCAATAGTGGTAGACTCGTGTCACAGTTTCTCAAAAGTTTGGGAAATACTTGGTGAGGAATACTTCTTCAAGAGATTGACAATTGGAACTAAGGTTACATGCAATACAATGGTCCTGTATGAAGCTGCGTTAAAAAAGCTGAGTGAACTGAAGTACAGTTTTTATACACACGAAGTTAAAGACGTAAAGCACTTTAAGTTAGTGTTATTTGGTTTGCCAAGAACAGACGCAAAGCTTTTAAAGGAGGAATTGGTTAAAATGCACAACATAAACCCAGTAAGTGTCAAAGAAATCGTAACCAAAAGGACTACAGCTGATGACGCTATATACTTGATTGAGTTTAACAAACAAGAAGTGTCAAAAAATGATATTATGAAAATAAAGTACTTTTGCAATATTGCTGTTTACTGGAGAAGACCTCTTAAAGGGAATAAAGGGCCTACGCAATGTACGAAGTGCTCTATGTACGGACATGGAGCTAAAAACTGCAATAGAGTTATCGTCTGCGCAGTTTGTGCTGGCAATCACGACCAGACTGAGTGTGTATTGGCCAAAAACACTCAAGGGAGTAATGTTGTTTATAAATGCCACAACTGTAGCCAAAAGAACTTAAGAAACTCGAATCACAGGTCCGACGATCCTAAATGCCCTTGCCGTAAAGATTATTTAGAAATGCGCCTACGATTAACTTCTAAGTATAGACCTAATTTCAACAAGTCGAGAATTAATCATGTGTATGATGAGACTGAGTTCTCACACCTGTCAAGTCAGAGTCAACCAACTGATTCACGAGAGCACACCTTCCAAAAGAAAAGTTTGTACTCTGAGGTTTCGAAAAACAGACCCCGCGACAGCAACAACGATGATGACTTATCTAACGAGAGATTGTTAGAAATCTTCTTTAGTGCTGTGGATGCACTAGAAAAATGTCGAAATAAATTTGACAAATTAAGAGTGCTTGGCATGATGCTCAAGCATGCTATGTAAAATCATGGGTAGTCAAAATGTATACGTTATGCACTGGAATGCTCAAGGCGTAACAACTGAGTCAGCAGCTGCACAGCTCGAAAAAGTTCTCCATGAGAAAAATATTGATATTCTACTTCTTAACGAAACGTTCCTGAAGCCGTATCATAGGTTAAAATTTGGAGGCTACAAAATATACAGAGAAGACCGTCAAACACATGGTGGGGGTGTGCTTATAGCGGTTAAAAATTACATAGATCATAAGTTGTTACCAAAGATTAAAACAATAACCATAGAAAATATCTCTGTGGAAGTTAAAATAAGTGGACGTCCCGTAAGTTTTATCTCTGCTTATAATCCAGTTTACACTTCTAATTTTAAAACTGACTTAGAACTTCTTACCAATTCGTTTAGTGACTATTTTATTTTTGGTGATTTGAATGCACAACATGTGAGTTGGAATTGTATTTCAAACAATTCAGCTGGCAAAGAACTGTACAGACATCACTTAAGTTCAAGTTATTATGTATATCATCCGGATACACATACTAGATTCGGCCAAAATATAATTGTTGATGTTTTACTTACTAACTCTAACATTTCATTTTCACAGTTACAGTCACATCAAAATATTTTACAGTCTGATCACACCCCAATATCTTGTTACATTTTTGGAACACCACAAAATCACTTTGTTACAGTTCCGTTGTATAATCAGGCTGATTGGCCAGCAATTAAATACTGGGTCGAGAATGAAATTAAGAATCATAATATCGGACAAATAGAGCTTAACAATATAAACCTAGATTCGTCGTTAAATAAATTAGTTAGTATAGTTAAAGAAGCTTTTTCCAAGATTCCAATTGGCCAGAAAAATCCTTGGCAGAGGGAAATTTCAAATACGTCTAAAATGCTGATTACTCAGAGGAACAAGTATAACCGTAAACTTAAAAGATGTAGAGATCCTAGTTACAGAACTCAACTAATCAGCATTTTAAAACAGTTGAATCACTTAATTGATTTTCATTTGAAAAGGGATAGAAATGAAGCGTGGGCTAAATTCATTTCCAAACTGCCTTCCGGCTCTAAAAAGTTTTGGAAACTAACAAAAGCTTTAAAAGGTAGAAATTCTGCAATCCCCGATCTAAATATAAATGGGGAAGTTTTAAGTACCGATGAAGCAAAAGCAAATGCCATTGCGGAAGTTTTTAGATGCAACAATAATATCACCAACAACAATTCATCACCTTTAGATAATGTGGTTCTAAATTATGTGCAGGAACTTAACAATGTAAATCTCGCTGACAGTGACAATTTTGAATTCACAGATGCAGTAGAGGTAAAGACATTTGTTTTTTGTTTAAAAAATAACAAAGCCCCAGGTTTAGACGGAATTAACAGCATTATTTTAAAAAATATGCCCAATTACTTTTTTGAAACTTTGAGCAAACTATTTAATTACTGCTTGAGAAATGGTCATTTCCCCATGATATTTAAAAAGGCCAGGGTTATACCTATTTTCAAAACTGGAAAAGATCCTAAATTGCCTTCCAGCTATAGGCCAATAAGCATTTTGAGCTTGTTGGATAAAGTCTTTGAAAAAATAATCCACAAAAGAATCGTAGAGTTCTCAGAACAGAATAACATTATACATCAGCAGCAGTTTGGATTCCGAAGAGAGCACTCTACGGTACATCAAATCAAACGAGTGGTTAATATTATTGAGAATAATAAAAGAAATCGTAGAAGTACAGGTATTATATTTCTTGACATTGAAAAGGCTTTCGATACAGTATGGCATAATGGCCTATTGTATAAACTTAACTCTTTAAGTTTTCCTTTATATTTACAAAAAATCATACAAAGCTTTTTAGACCAACGTTCATTTGTAGTTTTCGTGGAGCGCATCTCATCAGATGAAAAACATAAACTCGCAGGTCTACCGCAAGGTTCCGTTTTGTCACCTACGCTTTATTCGTTATACACGTCAGATATCACTCTACGCAGGAATCAGGAAGCAGCATTTTATGCAGACGATAGTGCTTTCATTTGCAGCGGTAAGGTATCTAATTCATTAGTTAGGAAAATGCCAGAGATCTTAAATTCAAGCCAAAAATATTTAAAAAAATGGAAAATAAAGGTCAATGATGATAAAACACAGGCCATTATTTTTCCATATAATAAGTCGCCAAAACGCATACCTTCTCAATCTATGTTGTGCCGTGGGAATGTTATACCTATAAAGTCAGAAATCAAGTATTTGGGCATTATAATGGATAAAAAACTAACATTTAAGCAACATGTCAACCAAATTTGTGAAAAAGCTATAAAGTGTGGTCGGGCATTGTTTCCCATACTCAACAGAAGATCTAAATTGAATATGAAAAACAAAATATTGTTATATAAAATGTGCATTCGACCAATTATGAGTTACAGCTGTCAAGTATGGTTTCATAAAACTGCGAAAACTCATACCAAAAAGCTTCAGATTATACGAAACAAGAATTTGAAAATAATTCATAATCTTCCTCGTAGGTATCCGACAAATTTACTTCACAGTAACTTTGGACACAAGATGATAAACAATTTCACTAGAGAACTGACACTGACATTTAATGAAAAATGCAGACTGTCAAACTTTGAATCAATAAGGAATTTACAAGGTAATCACTAAGGTTCGTTCGTTAAGAATGAATGTATTAGTGATTATCCAAACAAATTTCTTTATAACTTCCATAGAGATCAAAAAGGTTTTTGTGAGCTATTTTCCTTAAGGCTGTATATTTATTGTTATTAGTTTTGTAAATTTAATTATAAGACTCTTATTGTTGTAGTACTTGTAGTAAAATCTCATACCTCTGTACCTTTTATATTTTAAACTTGTAAATAAAGACTTTTATTAAAAAAAAAAAAAAAAAGAACTAGGATCTAAAAACTTACTAAATCGTAAATCGTACTTTAAAATGTTTTGAAAAATTTTTTTTAAAAATTAATTTTGCTTTATAACAGTTGAGAAATTTTTATTATGAACTTTTGTATAGAAAAATACTAACTAACAGAGTAATGAAGGATAAGAAAAATAAAACCACAGAACGAGTCAAATCGTTCACTTTACTGCAACTCTTATTTGAACTAGTTCGTTCATGAATGAATCAACTCTTAATCTTTTGTATAAGTACATAATATGTACTTATATGTACTACATATGTATGTATGTCGAACATTCTTTTAATAAACGGTTTAAAATTTGTTTTTTAATATAAATGTTGACATATTCTTTACTGCTGCAAAGGATTTCTTAACATCTAAATTTTTTTAAAATTCGTTATAGTTTAACTAACTTTTTTGTCTCACATTAATTAATTGTTATGTTTTTTTTACTTTTTTTTAACTTTAATATAAATTCAGAATTCATAATTTTTTTCTTAAAACTTATTTAACAAATGTTGTATTTTTTATTCTTAAAATTTAATGTTTAAAATATTTAATTTTTTTTATTTATGTTATCGATTTCTATTTTTTGCGTTATAAATAAGATTTGATTTTACCTAAAATATAATTAAAACTGCTATAATAATTTATTTTAATACATTATTTACAAAAAACAAAATTGTTGTAACGCAATATAATATATATTTATTATTCATACTTCCTGCCTGTCCCACGATGTCGATCGCTCGCACAAATACATTTAAAACAAATTCAAAGATTTTTTTTTGTTTTAAATGTATTTGTGCTAAATTTGTCGCTCGATGTCGATCGTTAGCACAAATACATTTAAAACAAAAACAAAATGTTTGAATTTGTTTTTGTTTTAAATGTATTTGTGCGAACGATCGACATCGAGCGACATCATGGGACTGGCAGTTCAATTGTAAAAGAATAACAATTACATATGTTGTTTGACATTTCGATCAACAGAGCAAATTGAGGTATTCGCCTTTTCCACCACGTGGTTAATTAATTCGCCTTGAGAATTATGTTTTTTTAACAACTGAGTTTTTAAGATGTTAATTTATTTTACAAATACAATGGCAACTTATAAATTATTATCTATTTTGTGTATACGAATATTGAATATTTAAAACTTTTTTAATTATTTATTGTTACTGGTCGTTAAATTGATATTTTTATATTTAATTTTCAATAATGAAACTCATTGTTTTATTATGTATATGTATATATTTTGCTTTCATTTTTTGAAGTATACTTGGCTGCCCATTTAATAAATAATTGACCTTAAAATGACATCGATTTTATAGTTAGGTTAACTTCTAAATCACTTAGTAAACAAATGACAAAGCAAATAAGTTGATTCCTCTTTTATTTAATTGAAGCTAGAAAATAAAAAAAAAATATTTTTAACATTGGTGATAAGTTTATATGAAAAATTTGAATTTAAATTTTTACCATTTAAATGAATTTTTCTCGGTAAATAGCCCCTACATACATATGTATGTATGTCTACACAATATTTATTTGATATTTCGATCGAAATACATACGAAAACATTGAATAATTTAAATAAAAAAATAATAATAATCGATTTTTAATAAAATTTTTGTTTTCATAATTTTATTTTAAATTTTATTATTATTTATTTATTTTTGAATTACAATAATAAAGAAAGAGTACGAGTAGGTAAGGCTTTCGACTCGGATAATATAAGAAAATAATATAAGAAAATATATTATTTAGTATATTTTACAAAATAATTACCAATAAGTTTTTGGAACATCACCTCTATTTGATTTCCTAAAAGTTACATGCGATAGTAATATAAAACTTATTTTAACTACAAATTTTTTAATTTAATAGCGTGCTTTTACCCAGACTATAATAATGTCTCTAAAATTGATTTTAGGGTGGGCTTGCTTCTATGGGAAACCAAACCAAAATAAAAATATTAAGAAAGTATCAGAGATTTTTAAAAGACGGAAATCTTCAATAATAATCTGAATTAAAGGTAGACAGTGGTAGTCCAAAAAGAAAAAACCTTAAAATAATTTAAAATATAATGAAATTTCATCCAAAACAATATCTTCAAAGATTGGAGTGAAGTTAAAAGAGATTAGTGGGAAGATTATTTAACTGTCTACAGAAAGCTCTTTAAATCGACTTAATATTAAATATGCCATAAGCAAAACAATATTTGACACTAAAAAACCGAATGCTAGAAGAGTTCTGTCTCTGAACAGAAACATTTAAAAAAAGTAAGGGTGCTATATTCGGCCATGCCGAATCTTATTGTGATGTCGCTTAAGGTGTGTTTACATTGAGTGTGCAAGTCATATGTACTGTCAAAATTGCTATCCATATGGAATTTCATGTGTATGTCAAAATCAGTATTTTACATATGGTTTATAATTTTTGTGTTCAAACGTACCCATGTTACGTACATATGACATAACCTCCTGTGGGTGAAAACAAAAATCAAATATTTAAAACAGCTGGTCTTCAAAGTGTGGTTTAGATGAATTATTTTTTAAATTATTAGACTATATAATAAAACTAATAATAATAGCTTTATTGGGACTTGTTGTAATAAGTTATTAGACAATTTTATATACTTTTGCCGCCATCTCATTTTATTAGAAACCCGATAGTGATATCAACTATGCAAAGAACTACCGTTTTGTGTTATCATTTGGGTGCTTCTACAACAGTACAGAAATCAATTTATAAGAGACAAATTATATAAAAAAATAAGTATAATAAATAATACAATAACTAATATTATTTGAACTATATCAGCAACAATTGAATGAATAATTTTGTTGATGTTAATGTCAATTTATTTTCACTCTTTTTTTTATTAGGAATAAAATATTTTTTATCCTAATTCTTATGACAAATTAAACTAAATTTCTTTAAAACAACTTAGCCGTTGATTTTGAAAATGAGAGAAATCCATTTTATTTTATTTAATTATTTGCATTTAAAAGGCGTTGAAAAATTCACAAGCCGGATAGACTTATTTTATATTTTTTGTGGTCTTATTGCATGTAAGTTTAATATGCAATAATAGTTATCCATTTTAGCTGCAAAAAAGGGTTTTGCTATGCGCCAATGTAGTTGTCTCATTTTCAAAGGCAATGATTTGATGAAAACGTTGATTTTCTTTTACTGGAATGTAATTATAATACCAAAAAATTTAATAGTTTATTTACATACATATTTTATTTCAATATCATTTCATTCTTCTTGGTACAGTAAAACAAAAAACTAAAATTATATTTAATTTTAAGGGTAAAAAGTGGAAAAAGAAAGAAATTACAATACATATATTTCTTAGGTTATATAGCGAAGATTTTTCACCATAGTTGCAGTATGATTGCTAAATTCTGATAATGCTTCTTAATATATTGCAATATAAAAAATAGTACTATTCAACATGGATTAAAAACATAAAATTATGTAATTTGTAATAAGATTTAGGTTTTATTCATTTTTTTCACAAAATGGAGTTCTCTCATTTTTAAAAGTAACGGCTCAATGAAGTGATTTGCAGCACTTTCGATACCGACAATACCTCTGTAGCATTTTTTTATCCTGCGGTCCAAAGTTGTTAATTAGGTGATATTACAGTTTACACAGTTTGCTTATCGTCTTAAAAATATTTAAAAATAATGCTAATTCAGTCTTTCTTAGTACCGGTAAAATAGATAAACACAAAAATATTAAAATTGAGTCATTCGTATAAAAATGTCCCATATCCCCTCCTGGCCCTAGTTTTGAAAACAGATATATCCCATTGGACCCACAAAAAATAAAGATCTGTCTGTTTTAAATATCATTAAATTCGATTTAGCCGTGATTGACATACAATTAAACAAACTTGCAAAATAAATAAGCGGAATTTTTGAAACTAAAAGTGAACATCACTGAAAACATCTGTTGTCATATAGTTTTACACATCAAATAGAGCGTGCTTTAAATAAAAAACTAACACATGTTATTGCACATAGGTAAAAAACATATGTTTCAAGAGGTTTACACTATGTGTATAGTTTTACATATGGAAAATCTGACATTCCATATGACTTGTACACACAATGTAAACACGCCTTTAATAATGTTATCTGTATGTTAACATTAGTCACAGACTACAAATAAGTGGCATCATTATTCTCTATGTTTCTATTCTTATTCTAAACTAATATTTAAATGTTGTCATACCTTTTTATATGTATTCCGCCATATTATTACTTTTTGACTCTTTGTTTAATCTGTGTAAATCTAACAAGCGAAATATATATCTTTTATTTAAAATCTTTAACTCTTTTTTTGTATTTTGTAATAAAATGTAATTAAAAACTATCAACGAAAAAAAAAAAAAAAAAAAATACATACAACTCAACGAACGCATTTATCAATTCTTACGAATATTACAATTGGCGACGAGGATAAACCTAAGGAAAAACTAATATCAAAAAATTGTAACCTAAAAAATTTCTAAAGTGCACCATGACCGAAATGGAAAAATTAATCGATGCGCTATCGAGAATGACTCAAGCCATGCAGGTTCAACAATCACAGCAATCAAATGTTACCAGTGTCAACGTAATATCAAATTTTGATCCTTTCAACCCAAAGCGGGAGACTTTTGATATATACAAAGAACGTCTTGAAATCCATTTTCAATTAAAAGGAGTGTTCGATAATAAAGAAATGTGTGCAAAACTCATTTTGCAATATGTAGGTTCATCAAATTACTCGCTACTGTTAACGTTAGCTGCTCCTAAGAACATAAATGATCTCAAATATGATGAAATTGTAAAACTTTTTCAAGGACACTTCTGCCCCAAGAAAAATATTTTTGTAGAACAACATAGATTTCTAAATGAAGTTCAAAATGAAGACCAAAGTATTTCAGACTTCGTGGCTGTTTTGCAAAAAAGAACGGCGGTATGTGGTTTTGCATGAGCATGTAAGAAATCCGTGGCTGATATTTTTTCTTGTGCTCAGTTCATAAGAGGTATTAGAGATAATTCAATTCGAGAACAATTATTGCAGAATACAGATGTTTCGTTTATGCAAATCGTCGAAAAAGCAAAGGCATTGGAGGCAGCGAAAATCAATAACAATGAAATAATAAATCATCCATCAACTAGTGATGTAAATCAAATCAAAAAACAATATTCACAAAAGTTATCGGGTTCTCAAAACAAAAAACGTGATCTCCATCAAAAATCAGTTATCGAAAACTTGGTTTAGAAGGGCTGTGTCTTCGCTGCGGACGAAATAATCATCTTTCAAAAGAATGCAAAATAAACATTAAAAAGAAAAATTAAAATGCTCAGCATGTAATAAAACAGGCCATGTAAAACAAGTATGCATAAAATCAAAATTAAAACAAAAATCAGACAATTCTTTTCATATTGTTGAGTCGTGCTCTTCTGATGACGATTATTTTGATGAAAACGATAATTTTGGCATTCATCAAATAATTGATATCTATAGCAAAACTGAGATACCATCTTCAGAATTACAGAAATTTTTCACAGCTATTTTTATTGAAGGCAAAGAACAAACATTTGAGGTAGATTCGGGATTAATTCTAAAAAACGATTTTGATCAATTAAACTTAAATGTGAAAATGCAAAAGACAAAAAAGCTTTTCGTGCTTATACTGGTGATATATTCGTGCCGAGTCGTAGAAGTGAACGTCAGCTATAAAGGTAAACAATCAAAAGAACAAATGTTTGTAGTTGAATCCAAACATTCACCCCTACTTAGACGTTTGTGGATACGACATCTTAAAATTGATTTAAATGAAGTAGACCGTGACCATCAAAAGGTAAATAAAAATTCCAACAATACATCTGTAAAATCAATAACCGAAATAATACAAAAATATTCTGAAATTTTTCAACAGAAAGTAGGATGTATTCTAAATTTAGTGTGCTCGTTAAAGTTACATAAAGGGGCCAAGAAAGGCAAGTGCCGTTTGCGTTACGTGAAAAGGTAGAAATGGAGCTCGATTCACTTGAAAGAGACGTCATCATAACTAAAGTCAACACCAGCAACTGGGGATCACCGTTGGTTGTTGTACCAAAACCTGACGGCACTATGCGACTATGTGTAGATTATAAATTATGTATCAATCCTCAACTGGAATCCGCTCATTATCCTATTAAAAGAATCGAGGAAATATTCAACACCTTAAAAAATTCTAAATATTTTTGTAAGCTGGACCTTTGCAAAGCACACGTCGCTGTGGATGATGATAGCAAGCAGATTTAAACGATATCAACTCATAGAGGTACATATCAAATGAACCGTTTGTCGTTTGGAATAAAAACAGCTGCAAGCGAATTTAATCGTATATTAGACCAAATTTTACAGGGCCTAGGGGGAACAATTTCTTATTTTGACGATATAATCGTACACGGTTCCACCAAAGCCATATGTGAACAAAGGCTAATTGCGTGTTTCGAAAGACTTCAAAAATATCAATTACATATTAACAAGGATAAATGCGAATATTTTAAAGAACAAATTCAATATTTGGGTTATGTTATAAGTCAAAATGCAATTTCTAAGTGTCCTCCAAAAACCGAAGCTATGGCAAATCTTCCATGCCCGGAAAATGTTGATGACGTCAGGAGATTCCTGGGGATGGTCACTTACTACGCTCGGTTTATTCCAGATATGGCAACATTTGCATTACGAAAGTTATTGGAAAAAGGCAACAAATTTTTTTGGTCTAGAAAATGTGAAGAAGCTTTCAAAAAGCTGAAGCAAGAAATTTTAAACGACAGAGCTTTAGTACCTTGCAATGAAAGCCTACCATTAACATTGACATGTGATGCTAGTCCAACAGGTGTTGCGGCAGTGCTTTCCCATGTCATCGACCAAGTTGAACGTCCCATTGCTTTTATTTCCAGAGCTTTGACAAAAGCAGAACAAAACTATAGTCAGCTCGACAGGGAAGCACTTGTAATAATATTTGCTGTAGAAAATTTATGTATTTGCATGGAAAAGAATTTACTCTTGTTACCGACAACCGCCCTTTATCAAGAATTTTTCACCAGAACGCCAAAACCCCAGCCATGACGTCAGCAAGATTACTTCGGTACGCATCTTTCTTGCAAAGGTTTACAAAAATTACAAAATTGAACATAAAAAATCTGAACATATAGCACATGTCGATTGTTTGTCTAGAGCTCCATTGAAAAACACCTCAAAATTTAATAATTTTCTCGATATAGAAACACAAATTATTCAAGACCAAACTATAAATCAAATTTCAACGTTTTCAATTACAGCAACAACGATTGCAAAGGAAACTGAACGTAATAAAGAATATTTCAATTTGAAAAAAAGAATTATTAAATGGAGCCAATTTGGACCCTGAATACTTAAAACAAAATGGAATTTTGTTCAAGGGAATTCGGGTAATGATTCCTCCGAGTTTAAGAGAAGGAATTCTTGGAGAATTACACCATAGAATTACAAATAGAAAGGATGAAACAACTAGCCGGAAAATACTGTTATTGGAAAAATATTGATACTGACTTAGAACGTCTTGTAAGATCTTGTCAAAATTGTGCCATGGTAGGTAAAAATCCACCAAAGGTTGAAACACATCAATGGGATGAGCCGACCCAGAATTTTCAAAGAGTGCACATTGATTACGCTGGGCCTTTCCAAAATCACTATTTTTTTGTTTTGGTCGATGCAAAATCGAAGTGGCCAGAAATTCTCATAACAAAGGAAGCTCCTACTTCTGAAAAAACTTTATATTTGCTTCAAAACATTTTTGCAACACATGGCTTGCCAGAAATTATCGTATCGGACAATGCGACAATATTTTAGATCGTTCTGAACAGATCACGGTATTATTCAAAAATTTATTGCACCGGGGCATCCTGCCACTAATGGCCTTGCTGAAAGGCACGTCCAAATCAATTGAAGATGAAAAACTGCCACTGCACATAAAAGTGCAAGAAATTGTTTCGAGATATAGAGCCACGCCAATGGGGAACGGGAAAAGTCCGGGCTAACTTTATCTTGGTCGTGAATTACGTATAAAATTGGATGCTATTCGCCCAATACAACATGCTAAAAACAATGCAAATAATTTTACAGTACGTGAAATTAGTGTGGGAGAAAGGGTCCAAGTACGTTGGTTTGAGAAAAACGTTCCCACTTGGAAATTTGGCACCGTCCTAAAGAAACTTGGAAGTCTTCATTATCAAGTTCGATTAGATAACGGTTATACTTTGAAAAGGCACATTAATCAATTATACATATATGTCGATGGAACATAACAAAAATCAGCTAGCTTTAGTTCAAAATTCTGCGAAAGAAAATAAACCGCAAATAGAAGAAGTCATTATTCATCGAAGCCCACACACATCGCTTACCACAAGTCGCTGCGGAAGCACAACAGCCACAGACGCCAGGAAGTGCAAGGCGATCAAATAGGCCTAAACGATTACCAGCTCGTTTTGGAGATCATGTCATCTATTAGTGTGGGAAATTGTGATGTCCCTTAATAATGTTATCTGTATGTTAACATTAGTCACAGACTACAAATAAGTGGCATCATTATTTTCTATGTTTCTATTCTTATTCTAAACCAATATTTAAATGTTGTCATACCTTTTTATATGTATTCCGCCATATTATTACTTTTTGACTCTTTGTTTGATCTGTGTAAATGTAACAAGCGAAATATATATCTTTTATTTAAAATCTTTAACTCCCTTTTTGTATTTATCAATTCTTACGAATATTACACTTATATACCCGATTCAAAACCATAAGGAACAAAATTATTAAAACAAAATCAACAATAACATTCCTGATTCGTTGCAGAATCATACCAAAATTTATAAGTAACACTACCAAGAATGTTTCAAGAATCTTTAAATAAAGTTATAAAATAAAGTTTCCCAACTTTAACACATTGACTGCCAAGGCACTTTCAGAATATAAGATGCTGCGGGCCACAGCATTTTTTTCCGTAATCTCTTCTAAAACGTCAATATTGGAATTTAAGCTACTACCTGTATATTTACTGCTTAGAAACAGAAAGTCTTTTATAAATACGAGTGTCGCACGCATGTGTCCGACGTGGCACCTCCCACGCCTTTTTTAATGCAGCACCATGTCGGACTGCAACAAATTGGGTTCGCTCTATATTATTTCTTATTACGTGCTCAGTAAGCAAGAAGAGTTGACCGCAATATTTTATTCCATAATATTTGCCTTACGAAATGGCGAAAAGGAAGTTTTTATGGGATACTGAATTACAAAAAATACTCGAAAGTACAGAAAGCGATGAAGAATATGAGGATTTCAGTTCTGATGACTCTATAAAGGATCCTACTCCAAATTCATCGGAAAATGATGAAGATGAGGAATTTGGAGACAACATAGAAAAAATTCTTGAAACTCTAGAACTAGAAGAAAATAAAGAAGATGGAGATGAAGAACAAGAAGAAGATCTGGTTGTAAGTGAAACTGAAATTATAAATGCTGTCTGGTCCGAATACGAAGGTAATCATAAAACATTTACTTTTTCGGGAAAATCAGACCTACAAGTAGATGTCTTACAAAGTATCACTACGTTTGACGCTTTTCGCTTGTTTATTGACGATAAAGTAAACAACCTTATCGTATTAAAAACAAACAAATACGCTCAACATAAATTGGCTGCAAAAGGAGTTAAGCGCGAAAGTCGAATGAAAAAATGGAGTCCAACTAATAGCGATGAAATGAAAAAGTTCTTGGGTCTTCTAATGTGGATGGGTCTTGTACGACTTGGTAGCATTTCATCATACTGGTCTACAAGTGACATTTATAAAAACAATGTTGCGACGAAGATAATCGCGGAATCGTTTCGAGGAAATGCTAGCGAATATTCACTTTGCCAACAATAAAACCATTCCAAATGGGGATAGATTTGGAAAATTGCAACCACTTATAGATATCTTGGAAAACAAATATAAAGAAATTCTATACCCAGGTGAGGATTTCGTAATTGATGAGACTCTCGTGCCTTGGAGGGATCGCATTATATTTCGACAGTATATCTCCAACAAAGCACATAAATACGGGATAAAATTATTCAAGCTTTGTTCTACAGAGGGATATACTTGATGTTCTCGACCAACCGCCAACCATTAATGCCTCTAGTTCTAAGCGTCGCTTAGCGAAGAAGAATAAGAAAAAGCCAATAGCCATACTTGCTTATAACAAAGCAAAAGCTGGGATTGATTTATCAGACCAAAACTGTTCTTATGCTACTACTTTGAGGAAGGGTGTAAAGTGTGTAGTAGTATATTTGTAGCCTACTGTATTATGTTTATGATATGTTTATTTAGGTAAATCACTGTTGTTAACCGTATTTAATACTCTTTCCAAATGATTTATATATTCTATAATAACGGTTCTTATTTGTATATATAAGCAGGTTTTATATAATATTTATAATATATCTGTCTCTGTCTTTCCTTTAAAACACAAACGTAGATAATAAATTAGATAATAAGCTAGATAAATAATCTTAAGTGTGCATGCATAAATTGTAACAGAGATCATTAATAAACTTGTGATTCTAACGAAAAGACGTCTCGCGCTTCATTTAAACGAGCCTATAATCTCAGAAGTGGGTTACCGCAACAAAGTTTTATTGTAAAATTGAAAGAGAAAATCAAAACGTCATAAAATTGTTTATAAAAAGTATAGTGAAAAAGAAAATTTAAAGGAAAAAAGAAAGAACTGTAAAAAAGAAAGAACAATTTTTTTCTCGCTAAAATGGAAAATGTGAGTGGTATTTATACGGCTGCACAATTACGTCATTGGCTGCAGCATCTTGGTTTGCCTTCGTCAGGCACCAAAAATGCGCTTCTTTTAAGGCTAAATGAATTACCGGCAGAAAAAAGAGGAGAATACCCGAAAGACGATACAATCGGACAGCGCGAAGACATATGTGGAGAAAGTATTGAAAATGATGGTGCGGATGGAGAAGAAACGAATAAGTGTGAAATAGAATTTAATTCAAATGAAAATGTAACGAACGTGTGTGAGACAAATGATCGACGCTTACCACAAACGAAAGAAAAAAATGAATTGGAAATACTTGGAAAGCTACTAAAAAAAGAGTTGGAAATTGTAAAGCGAGAAAAAGAGTTGTTAAAAAGGGAAAACGATCTTTTAAAAAAGATTGCTTCATTTAAAAAGGCGCGTGAAACTAAAACCGCAGATAATGTCGAAAATGGAAGAGACAAGGAGACAGTGAGTGTGTGTGCGTCAAATGATGAAGAAGCTGTTTGTCCTGATACGAACAAAAATAGACTGAGTGCATCCTTCAGTATACTAAAAGATATGCTACCAGATTATGATGGTGGATTATTACCAGAATTATGGATAACCCAATTTAAAAGCATAGTTGATGTTTATTGTGTGGACGAAAACACTGTGAAGGCACTACTAATGTGCAAGTTGAAAGGAAAAGCTCAAACATGGTTACACTCCAAACCAAATTTCGTTTACGAAAGTGCCGAAGAAATTTTAAATGAAATGAAGGATATTTTCTGTACAAAGGAAAATAAGTTAACAATGCGTCGTAAGTTTGAAGCGCACATTTGGAAATTTGGTGAAAGTTTTACCGATTATTATAATGAAAAAATTGTTGTGGCTAACAAAGTTGATGTCTCTGATGATGAGTTGATTGACAATATCATTGAAGAACAGCTAAGAGTGCAAGCTAGCTTACAGTGTTATGCAAACAAAGCTCAACTTCTACAGGCCTTTTCCAAAATAAGTTTGAAACAACAAAAGCGAGAATACTACCAATGCAAGATAGGCGAAGAAAGAGAGAAGAGGTCAAGATGCTACAACTGCAACTCCTTTGGACACTTTGCAGCTGAATGTAAAAAACCGAAACGTCAGATGGGTTCGTGCTATGGATGCGGAAGCCTAGAACATCGTGTAGCAGTTTGTCCTGATCGAAAAGCAGCCGACCAATTTTTAGATCAAAATGAATATGTAAGATACTTTAAGTTTTGCATGAACCCTAGTTTTAATTGCAAGTTTTTCTTAGAATGCCTGATCGATTCCGGTAGTCCAGTGAGTTTTGTGAGGAAGTCAAGTGTTTTGAATAGAATTAATATGAATGATCTTTTACGTTGTAATTCAGATTTTTTTTTGGAATTAATAAATCAAGATTAAACGTTTATGGGAGATTTAAATGTTTTTTAGATGTAAATGGAAAAATAATAGAATTAGAGTTTTTAGTAGTTTCTGATAAATCAGTGGCATTTGAATGTGTATTAGGTAGAGATTTCTTAGAAAAAGGGAATTTTGGA
Source organism: Phasia obesa (assembly GCA_949628195.1). Lineage (NCBI taxonomy): Eukaryota > Metazoa > Arthropoda > Insecta > Diptera > Tachinidae > Phasia > Phasia obesa. The sequence goes on from OX451216.1 coordinate 123,897,823, forward strand.
TTAGTATCTTTTGACAAGGGGGATGTTGTAGCTGATGCTGATCATAACGACAGTTTTGATAAAGAAATTTTGTCTATAGATGTAGGGGCAAAAGATAATTTTGGATTAATTGTGGGAAATGGAATCGATTATGAAAGTAGAAATAAATTGTTTAAATTTTATAATGATTATTATGTACGACCTGAACGTCCCTCTAAACCTAAGGTATTTAGTGAAATAAAATTGAACTTGAATGGAGATAAACCTTTTAGTTGTAATCCTAGGAGGTTATCATATGCTGAAAAATCTGAATTACAGATTTTATTGGACGAATACTTAGATAAAGGATATATAAGGCCGAGTGAATCAGAATTTGTTTCAGCGATCGTGCTAGTTAGGAAAAAGACTGGGGAACTAAGAATGTGTGTTGACTATCGTGTTTTGAATAAGGTGACGGATTAAAGGAATCGGATAACTAAGGATAGTTATCCGATTCCTAAGGATAGTTATCCGATTCCTTTAATCGATGACCTTTTGGATAGACTGTCTAGGAAGAAATTTTTTACAAAGTTAGATTTAAAAAACGGCTTTTTCCATGTCTTTGTTCATCCCGATTCTATCAAGTTTACATCTTTTGTAACACCCTTAGGACAGTATGAGTTTTTGAGAATGCCATTTGGGTTAAGGAATGCACCGTCTGTTTTTCAGAGATTTGTCAATAAAGTTTTTTCGGATATGGTTAGAAGTGACAGAATAATAATTTACTTAGACGACATCATGGTGGCAACGGATAATATTGAGGAACATCTGCAAATTTTAATGGAGGTTTTCACACGATTAGTTGAGAATAATTTAGAGTTGAGGGAGGATAAGTGCGAATTTTTGCAGACTTCAGTCAAATACTTAGGATTTACAATAGATCACAGCGGTATAAGGGCTGATGACAAGGGTTTGAAGGCTATTCGGGATTTCCCGGTTCCGGATAAGCAGCACTCAGTACAGAGCTTTTTAGGACTTTGTTCTTATTTTCGACGTTTTGTAAAGGACTTTTCGATTATAGCAAAACCACTATATGATCTAACGAAAAAAGATACAAAGTTTTTCTTTGGGGAAAGTGAACTTAATGCTTTTGAACTGCTTAAAACTAAGTTAATGGAGTCTCCAGTGCTTGCAATATACGTCCCGAACGATGACACAGCTTCATTGCGATGCTAGTACAATAGGCTTTGGGGCAGTTCTCTAAAAGGACGACAGATGCAGAGTCAAAGTATCATAGCTTTGAGCTTGAGACACTGGCTATAATTTATGCACTAAAAAGATTTCGTATATATCTTCAGGGTAAGAAATTTAATATTGTGACTGACTGTAACTCTCTCGCTATGACATTAAACAGAAAATAATTAAACCCAAGAATAGCACGTTGGGCTCTAGATCTTCAGAATTTTGACTATGAGCTATCGTTCGGGAAGAAGAATGCAACACGTGGACGCACTAAGTAGGTGCACGAACATAATGGTAGTAGAGACGAATACTTTTGAGGATAATTTGATTATTTGTCAAAATAGAGATCAAAAGATGGGAGCCTTGAAGGAAAGGCTTCAAGTTACTGAACATAGTCTGTACGAAATGAGAAATGGTGTTATATATAGAAAGACTAGGGAGGGTAATTTATTATTTTGCGTTCTCGAGGACATGGAAAACCATATTTTATACAAATATCATGATGAAATGGGACATATTGGTACTGATAAGATGACTGATCTTATTATGAAAAGTTATTGGTTTCCAAAGATAAGAACCAAGGTAGCTAAACACATAGAAAATTGCATGAATTGTATGGTGTATTCTTCGAAGCACGGTAAAGAGGAAGGTTATCTAAATAGTATACCAAAATCGCTTAGACCATTTGATGTAATTCACATAGACCACTATGGACCTGTAGATAACGGTAGGATAGTGACATCTTAGTTATTGTTGATGCTTGCACAAAATTTGTACGGTTATATCCAGCGAAAACAACTAATACAAAGGAGGTCAGCATAGCACTTAAAAATTATTTCAGGTCATATAGTCGACCGAGGTGCATAATAAGTGATCGAGGAACTTGTTTTACGTCAAAAGAATTTGCAGAATTTTTAAGGAAAAATAATGTAACCCACACTTTGGTAGCTACTGGCTCACCGCAGGCAAATGGTCAGGTGGAGAGGGTTAACCGTTCCATAGGTCCAATGTTGGCAAAGCTAGTGAATGTTGAAAAGGGCATATTTTGGGATCATGTGGTCGATAAGGTTGAGTATACTTTAAACAATACTGTTCACAGATTTATTGGGGAGCACCCCAGTGTCATGTTGTTTGGTACGAATTAGAAGGGAAAAATCATTGATAAGTTGAGGGAACATCTTGAGGACGCCAGTGAGCGGCGCACAGTGGCTGAAAATCGTTTTTCGTTGGCCAAAATTCTGTAACTTTTGAACCGATCAAAATATTGAAATAATTTTTTTTTAATGGATAGATATTTAGCTCAGCTTGATTCAGTTTTAATTACATTAAAATTGATTGAGGACTTTTTAAGGAATTCGAGGTCAAAGTTGAATATTTTAATTTTTTTAACTTTCAGAGTGAAATATGGGTTTATTCTGTGTGTAACATAGTAAAATATCCCTCTAAGATCCAAAAAAGTATATATATTCTTGATCAGTGATGATATCTAAGACGATATAGCTATGTCCGTCTGCCCATACGTCCGTCTGTCCATCCGGCCGTCCGTCCATTCGCCTGTCTGTATGAACACGAATTAGTCTAAACGAAAAGAGCTAGACCCTTGAAATTTGGTACATATATATCTTGAAGGATAGGGCAGGCTAAGTTCGTAAATGGGCCAAATCGGACCAGGGGAAAAAAAATTCCCCTAAGAAGAACTAAACCAACCACTGAAAAACTACACATTTTTACAAGTTTTTTTGTAAATTTGTTAAGCAAATGAAACATATTTATGTCAAAGAAGGTTCAAGGCCTTTACCCTGGAGCCAGAAAATCATAAAAATTTATTTTTGGACCCCGCCCCCTTTTTGTGGGCGCTTATATAGCATATTATATGAAAAATAGTGTCAATAATTAACAAATTGTATTACCTAAGCCTAGATTGCATAAAAAATTAATTTTTAAGCTTTCATGACGAATGGAAAATGTACTCGGATCTTCTGCGCTACCTTCACCTCACCCCCCTCCCCCCCAAAATAAAATTTTTTTTTTTTTGGTTAAGCAACAAGAAAATATAATTTTTATTCATTTGACTTAAATATTAATTGCAAATATTCCATATTTTGTTCTGTACTATTTCTGTTCTTTAGTAGTTTTTCATCTAAATCCCGATGGTCCACTTTCCATTGATTTCGAATACTGGATATGAACGGATCTGACGTTGCCAATAATATATTAAATAGATCTTCATTTGTTGAATTCCGTGAAATTTTCCTAGTATTGTGCTCTCTATAAAATATGTAATCCTTGTTCCTTTTTTCCTGAGCCTCCTCTGATAGATCTCCAAGTGGCACCAAATGATATTTAATGACATCTTCACCATGATAAAGGATTTTGTGAACTGTTGCAGACATATTTCTCCATGGGTAGTTAGTTGTATATATTTTTGCAGTTTCCTTAGTATAATCTCCAAATTTTCTACAGTCAATTTCTTCATTGCACGCAAGTACTTCTAGTATTATTTTAAATCTGAAAATAAGGTTGAAATCCACTCCTGTTATTTCAGATGCTGATTCTGGATCTGAAAAGAATCTTCTTGCGGTATTGCCATCATTTGTATTGCCTGACCCTTGTTTTGGCTGATCTATAATCAGTCCACGTTTGCGATATTCATCTTGAACATGTTTCTTTTTTGAACTTCTTAACTCTTTGTTGGTCACGTTGTTTCTTATTGATCCTGAAGACCCGAAATCCAAATCATAACTGATTTTTAGTATGTGTTCCAGTCGTATTCTTGCGTGTAGTGGTGATAATCCAAATTCATATGCATCGGTATTATCTAATGATTTTGCTGGGACTTGGTTTAATTGGGTTGATGTTGCTTGGCATATAATGCAGCTGGATGCAGCCTTCGTGTTAGTCAAAGCCTGACCCACTTTTCCATCTATCATTGTCAGAACTAACTGCTAGCTTACTTCAATTTGCTGCCAATCTAACTGTAATTGTAATGGCTGTAGTGCTGTAATTTGGGCCTTGATATCACTTATTTCTTTATTAATAACATCATTTGTTTCTTTTTTTAATTAAAATTTGATTGGCCTGCAGTATTTCGTAGAAGATGGTGTCTCATTTTTCCAAATATCCATTGTTTGCGTTGTACTAGTCGAAGGCTCTGAATCTTCCAAAATCTTTTTCAATCGCAATGGTACAAATGATACCATGAACATATCTGAGTCAGAAATATTTTCACATACAGCTTGTTTATATTGTTTTTGTCCCGAAGAACCATCACATCCCCATTTACAAAAAAGAATTAACTTTGTGTTTCCGTATTTCTTCAACTCATTTCCTGTTATTGATTGCAGCAAGCGTGCGGCTGTGTGATCAAGTAGAGATTGTAGTTGTACCTCTGCCGAAATTGGTGTGATTGTAATAGTGTCCTTTGAGCCTTTTTCAATCGCACGCAGTCTGAGTTTAATATATTGCTGTTTTGTTAATTTCAAATCCAGAAATAATGCTAATGCCTCCTCATTTGTGTACTGTATTGCATCATTCGGAGTTGGTATACTTTTAAGAATCCATTTTGTTCTCGGTGGACTAGCTTTAACAACTTTTTCAATGATATCCACTTTTGTAAATTGGTTCTGTGATCGTAATTGATGTAGGAAAGATTCTTTTATATTTGTAAAACCAAAGGCATCGTTAATAATTTTAAGCTTTCGCCTCTTATATCTATCGCTGCAATTGTCCACTAATGATTTGCGTGGTCTTCCAGCCTTATCTTGTTTTGCAGTTTCTGCAGCGACCGTAAGTTGACCTTCTAACCACTTTGCATTTTTTATATAAAATTTTTGTTTACTGTACATAACTTCTTTGTAGCGTTTTTTTAGCGCTTTGACGAAATTATATAATTGCTCTTGCATTTCGGTGCTACACGAATTTAAGTTTAATTTTATTTTAACGTAACTAAGAACATCTTCCTGATTTTTGTTTCTAAAATACACTTCGGCCAGTTCTTTATAACTGAAGCTCTTCATTTTCTTTTGAATATTTTTATTTGCGTTTGTTATGTTTTATCCGTACACTTAAAGGATTAAGTTATTAATGAGTAATCCCTTAACGAATCCGTACTTTTATAAATTTGTAGATACATGTTCTTCACACACTGATCTTTAATTTCATAGCAGGTAGCGCTTAGTGGTACTTTAGTGGTTTAATGTCGCAATTGTTGTTATAAAATTGTTTATGACTTTGGTTGACCCTAACATTTGATAACAGGTAAATTTAGAAAGAGATCATATGCTTCCTGTAGAGACCATTGTGATAATTTTATTACTTACCTTTTGCTGATTAAAACAAAGCTATTAAACCCTTTCGAAGGTATTATATTTATTTTTTTTAGTTATACGTAGCCTAAACTAAAAAATAAACTTTTATGCAAAAAAGTGAAAATTTAATACACCATTGTATATGATTTTTTTCGCGTAATTTCATTAAAATGAAAAAAGTGTTCTACAGGCGGCTCGTGGCGGGTGCAAAAGTATATATAGCCTTAAAGAGGACACTTTCACCTTTCTCGTGGTTGTATACGTTTCTTGTTCCCTATTGTTCCCTAGAAGTTCTATTCCACTAAAGTTTAAATTTTAGGAAAATATAGTAGTTTCATAAATATTTCATAACGCTCCTAATATTAAACGCTAGAGCTGTGTCTACTTTCAACAACTAAAGACAATAATCCTACCAACATTATAAAAAAAACGCAGACCATTATCGATGATAGCTTGCGAGTAGTAACCATTTAATTTTGATAAAAAACCAAAGAAAAACACCTTTTTCAGAAATTAAAAAAAAAGTTGAGTTTGACAGCATGCCACGCCCACAATTATCAATATTTTAACATAATTTTTTGGCTACCTTAATTTGGATATATTAACTACAAAATGACGTAAAAATTTTAAAAATCGGTGACAAAAAAAAAAATTTACTTTTGGCCAACGAAAAACGATTTTCAGCCACTGTGCGGCGGAGAGATGCTCACGATAAGATCAGGTTGAATGCATTTAACAAGCAGAAAATTGTACAGGAATATAATGAACAGTATGTTAATAGACGGAGACAGAAACCAAGGGTTTATAAGGATGGGGACTACGTGTTGTTGAAGAATTTTTATTCCACGGCCGGAATATCTCGAAAATTAATTCCAAAATATAGGGGACCATATAAGATATCCAAGGTACTAAGAAATGATCGCTATTTGATTGAGGATGTCGATGGTTTTCAACAGTCCCGAACACCTTACAAAGGCGTTTGGTCTATCTCTAACATACGCCCATGGTTTAGAGGACGTGAAAGGTCATGTTAATAATAGGAGATCAGGAGATCTCATAGTCAGGATGGCCGAATTGTAGTAGTATATTTGTAGCCTACTGTATTATGTTTATGGTATGTTTATTTAAGTAAATCACTGTTGTTAACCGTATTTAATACTCTTTCCAAATGATTTATATATTCTATAATAACGGTTCTTATTTGTATATATAAGCAGGTTTTATATAATATTTATAATATGTCTGTCTCTGTCCTTCCTTTAAAACACAAACGTAGATAATAAATTAGATAATAAGCTAGATAAATAATCTTAAGTGTGCATGCATAAATTGTAACAGAGATCATTAATAAACTTGTGATTCTAACGAAAAGACGTGTCGCGCTTCATTTAAACGAGCCTATAAGTGGTATCGCAAATTGGGTATAGAATATCTGCTAGGACTATCGGTAATAAATGCGTTTGTAAGGCAGCTACGAAAAAAAAAATAACGCAAAAATACGATGGTTCAGAGAACAAATTACATCATCTCTTCTAAATTTACAGAAGCCAGAAAAACATATGATTCCAAAATCCAACATATGTTTTAAAAATAAAATTATGCGCAAGTAATACAAAAGCATGTACTTTATGTTATTCCAGAATGAAACAGATGGAAGTGAGAGAGACCGCCAGAAAGAAGGCAAAAAGAGTAGACACATATTGTCCGGATTGTCTGCAAGAGCCTTTTATGTGTTTAGAATGTTTTGGAAATCACCACAAACAAGTTTAAAGTGTTATTTTTTTGTCTTTTCATTATAAAAAGAATCTGTAAAAGTTTTTTTTTTTCTTTTTGAGAAAAACACATTTAAAAGTTTAATTGTTACAAAATCTTTAATTTTGGGAAAGGCAAGAGGGACATGTCCGGCTCCATTTTGAAAATGCTATAACACCTTATTAACTGCCTTCAAATGTGGTAACCTAACTGTAATCTTGAACCCTACCATCACCCATAAGAGAGAGCGACGGGATCTTATAGGAAAGAAGGATCTAAACCCCAGACTGGGCCGCTTGTCAAATGAAGCTGGCGGCTGGGTGATTTGTAAATGCCGAGAACCGGGACTTGGGCTTAAACAAAACTTTGGAGACCACTGTCAATTCTGGTTTAGTTTATCCTTAGAAGACAAGGTGCCTTGTGGCTATTTCTTATCTTGCGATGGTGGTTAACATCTAAGAGGAAGTGCATGTATATTGAACAGTCAACCTCTCAGGGACCTAGCCTTCTGCTCAGATTATGATTATCATGTTTCATCCACTAGGATTCAGGCTAACCCAATTGTTCCAGATTTTAGAGAACCTTTGCTGTGCGAGTCAGACTTTTTGAAAGAAGGATGTGACACAATTAAGGAGGTTCAACGAAGGGTGTCTGTCATAGGATTCAACGGTGGAGAATTTTATGAGACAAATTTACATAGCATTGGTTTCATACCTGATTATTCTTCTATTTTCAACTACATATGTGATAACTGTGACAACTCAGAAGACTGCCTGTTTGTATAAAGTTGACTTAATAAAGATAAAAAGATAATTTCGAGAAAATTTAGGCTGGGTGATAACGGTAATGTAAGACATTTTTTGGGGATCGAAATAGAACGTGAAGGAGATACTGGTAAAATAAGAGTGGGCCACACACAATATTTCAACAAAGTTCTGAAAGAGTACGGCATGGAAAACTCTAGACCAGCGACTACACCTCTTGATCTAGGTTTCCAGATTTCCTGTAAAAACGAAAACTGCGAAAAAAAATTAATACGAATTGGTACCAGTCATTGATCGGGACTCTGATGTATTAAGCGGTAAATACGAGGACAGCCATTTTGCATTCCGCATGCAAACTTTCTCAAAAAAATCAGGACCCTCATGTTGAACATGAAAAAGCGGTTAAGCACGTGCTACGTTATTTGCAGTCCACAAAGCATCTTAAGTTGGAATACTCACAGACAAATGAACCACCCGTGGGCCTCGTTGCTGCAGATTGGTCGAGTTGTTCTCAAAATAGAAGATCATACACTGGATATACCTTTTTCTTGGCCGGATCTGTTTTCAGGTGTGAAAGTAAAAAACAGCAGCACAGAAGCGGAATTTGTTGCTTTGTCAACATATATAGATGTGAAGTATCATCATGTAAGAGAAATTGTCAAAGCCAACAAAATCGGGTTGCGTTATACTTATATCAACTGATAACATGACTACCGATATATTAACTAAAAATTTAAATAAAATAATACACGAGAAATTTGTAAAATCCTCAGGATTAAAATAATTCATTTTTCTGTTACATGTGTAATATAATGAACTTCAAATATTTAGGCATAGTATGCAGATTTGAGAGGGAGTGTTGGAGTTTTTCCCCAGAATACAACTCTGCATATTACTCTTTTTCATTCTCTTTACATTTGTATTCACATTTTATCAACTGTTATTGCTAACTTATAAGAATCACAATTTTTATGTATTTAAAACTGGAATTCATTCTTAATAAAACTTTGGAATCAACATGAACGAGAAAACTTGTTTGCTAAAAGCTGACAAACGTTACAACATGTTAAAGTGACATCAAGGAAAATTGTTGGAATTCTTAGAGCTATGGCAACCCTGTAAACAATGTTACGCCATTAACCAGGGTTCAGAATTGTTCATTTGTGAACATTCAGAAATCAACATTCATGATATTTGTCAAAAATGAGAAATCTAAAATTTTATATTTATTTTTCACGCTCATAAGCGAGCAACAAAAAAATGTCTGCCTATGTTCATACATGAATGCGTGTACGTGTTTGTTTTTTATAATATACCTACATACAAGAAGATTGATAAATTAGCTTCTTCTCATTGATGTTCTTTTTCATGTACATGTTAAAATGTACATTTTCATTTATGAACGTTAAACATTTATAAAATGTCTCTTAAATGAACATAAAAGAAATGTCTGCTTACTATCGCACATGCAGAAGAAATAAATAAATAAAAGATTTACAGTTTGTAAAAAATATCTTTGCACAGAAAAAAACATGTAAAATTTATATTCATTCAAGAATTTCAACAAAAAACATTTACATACTGTTTTTTTTTGCACACATCCCATTACGGTACCTGTTTACGACTATTAGGTACCAATACTTTGCAAATAGACATACACATTACAACAACAACACCAAAAAAAGAAGTTTACTCAGTATTAAAACTGTAAAAAAAATCTTTGCATATTGAATGAAGATAATTAAAAAAAAGAACAAAAATGCCGTTATTTTGCAAAAATTTTGTGAATTTGGGTTTTTTCATAAATGGAATGGAATGTGAAAGAGGTAAACAAAGATTTAATAATAAAGTGATCGTTCTTAATGTAACAAGTGAGTGCATATTTGAATATAAAAAATGCCAGGAAAACGAGTTTCAAAAAAATATTATACAATTGGTCTATTTCAATCGCTACAAAGGCAAATCTGCCAAGGAAATCGCCGATATGTTTTCCCTGAAAATCAGAACTGTATATAATATCATATCCCGTGCTGAAAAAGAAGGACGACTAGACTTAAAAGGATCCACAGGCAGGCCGAAAAAGGTGACGCAGCGAATTGAAAGAAAACTAATTAGAACTGTTTATGATAACCCCCAATCCAGCACGAGAAGTTTAGCTCTTCAAGTGGAAAAAGACTTTGGGCTACGTGTTTCCCATTCAACCATCAGAAATGTTCTTCAAAAGCACAAATACTCATCAAGAGTGGCGAGGAAAAAACCCCTGCTCTCCGCACAAAATATTGAAAAGAGATTAAGATTTGCCACCGAACACGTTTCATTCTCCAGAGTACTGGGACGATGTTATTTTCTCCGATGAAACAAAAATTATGCTTTATTATCATGATCGACCGCAAAGAGTTTGGCGTAAGCCCCTAACAGCACTAGAAAATAAAAATCTTATTCCTACAGTAAAGTTTGGAAAACTGTCCGTAATGGTATGGGGCTGAATATCCAGCAAAGGAGTTGGTGTAATCAGGATTTTAGATGAAATAATGACTAAAGACGTATACCTTGATATTTTGAAAAATTAACTGACGGCCAGCGTTAAAAAATGTGGTTTTATAGACCCGGATAATCCGAATAAATTAAGATACAAATACTATCAAGACAATGATCCCAAGCATAAATCTTATTTATGTAGGTCCTGGTTACTATACAACTGTACTAAAGTTATTGATACTCCTGCCTAAAGTCCGGATATAAACCCTATAGAAAATTTGTGGGTTCATCTAAAGAAAAAGGTAGGAAAAAGGTCGCCAAGGAACAAAAACGATTTGATACGGTTCATTAAAGAAGAGTGGGAAAAAATACCGTTAGAATATGATATTCCGAAGCTAATTCAATCGATGCGAAGACGTCTGCAAGCGGTAATGGATGCTCGGGGTAGACACACAAAATATTAGAAACAAAAGTTCAAAAAATTTACATCAGACTTAATGTTTCATCAAGTGTGCAAACATTTTGTTTACAGTATAGAAATTGAACTATTTTTATTTTTTAATATTCTACATTAGAATTTTTTCATTGTTATAAAAGTTTTTTATTTATTATATTAGCAAAACATATGTTTATAAAATACTGTTCGAAAAAAATAAAAAAAAATGTTTATTTTTATAAGAAATCAATGCATACATTAAAATTTTTTTTATTTTTTTCTATGTGCAAAGATTTTTTTTACAAACTGTATCTGCATACTCCGGCAGATTCACATTACAAAATATGTGCGTACATTTATGTATGCGAATGCTTAGTGCACATTTTCTACGATCTTTTCATTTATGTTAAATTATCAAAATTGTAAATACTCAAATATGAAAACTTGCGTAAACAACAAAATTGTTTCCGATTTATTCACTATTGAACAAAAAAAAATAAATCATGGCATTCATAAATGAAAAAAACACAAAAATTTTGTAGTCTCTCACACATGTATGAGAAGATGCAGCTAAAAAATAAAATGTACACATTCATACATAAATGAAGGCTGACTTTCAAAACATCAATTGCTTTGTCTTCGAACAAAGTGTTTCATAACGCCGCACAGTAGGATTTTGCTGGCAAAAAAATACATTTTTCGAGTATAAAATATCAAAAATGTAATGATGCAGTTTTGTAGAGAACTGTTTAGTTAAGGGAAATGCAGAAACTGCCTTAGATTTTCATGAATTTCAATGGTTCGGTTACATAATTTCTTTTTGCGATATATATTTTAAAATATAATACTTCCACATAACTTAAATAAAAAAATATATTAGAAAACGATATTAGTTTAGAAGATATTTAGGTTCTAATGATGCCACTTGGAAATGCAGTGTTTTAAGTTTTTCGTGGAAAAAAAGGTTAGCTTTATCTACCTTTGTGCCCTGGTTACAATCAAATGAAAGGTCGGAGTTTATTCTTTCGATTTAATAAAAGTAACATGAAATTTCACTATTTTAAAGAAACTTCATACATAAAAAGTAGTGCATATGTACTTTTAAGCTTAATTATTTCCATGTTATGAATAATAGCAACAATTTGTTAAATATTATTTAACAGGTATTTAAAAGAAGTGACGAAGAAAAAAAAAACAAAATTTACAAATCGGTCTGCAATATTCGGTTACGCCGAGTCTTAAATGCCCTTCACCATACATTATTAACAATTTCTTGACGATTTTTTGCCAGGTATTTAAAAGTGACCAAGAAGAGAAAATGAGATAAAATTACAAGTCGAAGTGGAACATTCGGCTTTGCCGAATCCTACGTACCCTTCACCATATGTCAGTAACTATTTCATCACTACCAATGTACTTTTTTTGTTATATAAAGTTTCTTTGGAAAATTTTTACAAACGGAATGATAACCTTATAATACCCTTATCACCCACGATTAATGGCATAATAAACATCAAAATAAGAAGTTTTAAATATTTTAAAGACGTGTAAAAGTGTGAAAGAAGTTAAATCGAGACTATATTAAAAAAATTATAAAATGTATACTTTTGATGTTACTTATTTCGATCTAGCTAAGGAGCTTATTCGTTGCCTTAATTATATTGATCTGCTGAGCGATTACATAAAATCAAGAAATCGAAGAAGTCGCAATTCGAAGGCGGTTTTTGGAAAATTTTTACAAAAAACAAGAAGAGTCTTCAGGAAATCGTGATTACTTCTTTACAAAAAATTAGTAGTGGCTAAGAAGTACGTATCCATCGCAGCGTGTTAGTTATTAAAAGGACTAGTAATAGAGTGAGCACTCTGCCCAACATTGCAAGCAAACCTTTGAATTGTACCGTTCGTGTTATAATCAACATGAGAATGAAACTAACTGCTCAGAAATTATATGTGTGAACTGCGCTACTTCTAGGATATGTCCCGCCCGTGCAAAAGCTTTTGCTACTAAAAAAATCATGACTATTGAAAATCTTTCTATTAAGGAAGCCAGGCTTCGTTTTCAAGGTGTTTTTACCAATAGATTTGCTGATCTAGTAAATGATCGCAAAGAATTTCCTCATCTTAACCCATCTAAAAATGAAACTAAGTTGTTAAATAATCACCAAATTGCTGCTAAAGCCATTCACGATGTGGTCCCATATACCAAAGTTGTTAAATTAAATAACAACAAGCTAAGAAAAAAGGCTAACTCTAAGAGAACTATGTTGGAGCATTAAAAACTATTGGACGAAAATTCGAAACAATCAAGATATTATAAACCTGTTTTCAATAACCTAGCTGGCCCAAGTAGCTCTCAAATTACATCTTCCTTGACGGTAACACCTGATAATAATCGAAATAGTGCATTAGATTGTCTAGTAAAAACTTCGTTAGAAACAACCAAATTTTTATTTAAACCATCTAATAAAATGTATGACAAAGATTCTATTACACAATTTATTTTATCACTTATTACTTTAAAACTGAAATTAAATAATCAAAATGAAACTATTACAATATAATAATAATAATAATAATAATATACAAAGCCTAAAAAAGAGGAAATAAAGAAATTTTTTATCTGTTGCTACTGCCCGCCTAGTATGGATCAATATAGTTTTGAATTTGAACTTAACAGAATTTTTCACCTCGCTAACGGTATGATTTGAATTACGCTAATATGTGGCGATTTTAATGCAAAGTCGTTTTTTCTGATTCCGTCACATTTGGATCCCAAAGGACTTTTTATAGAAGGGTTAGCAAATAATGCTGTTTTTTTGTGCATGAACGACGGCAATCCGCCGGCAATTTTTCTACTTTTTCTTCAGTACATACAGTCCCGGATATTTCGGTCGTCGGAGCTACCTCTATTGATTTCTCTTGGATTATTTCAATACTAAGATCACCGGTAGTAATCATCAACCAATCATATTTTCTTTTAATGGTATTAATAGGCCAGTCTATAATGGTACGTATTTATTAAAAAAACAATTCTTCTTGGATATTAACCGGCTGGAAACAAATGGGATCTTAAGCATACAATTACGCTTACGGAGATTAACAAATATGTTCCTAAAGGTGGAATAACACGATTGCCGTAAATGCACCAATTTGCAATTGAGCAATAATAATTGGCGCAGCCTAGTCACACGGTTGTGTATTGTAATTATGAAAATCAGCTGTTGAGCGATGTTGAAAAATTGTGTTTGGTTTAGTGCATAAAAATGGTTTGTTTTATAAAACGAAAATAATTTGAATCGCTTTGTATATACAGTCGTGTTCCATAAAACCTTTTACTACATATTTCGAAAGAGAAAACAGCATACTAAATCTTCATAAAAAATACTAAGGTTTTTATTTTTGTGTGACCGAACAACTGACCTACTAAAATGCTATAGACCTGTTTTGATAAAAAACTTAAAATGAAATACATACGTAAAAACATTCGAAATTCAAGATTTTAGGTGTGAAAAATAATAGAGCCATCCACTTCAATTATCTAAAAAACACAAAATTCCAAGAGATGAATAAAATAATATACTTTAATTATCTTTATTACGTTAGTATTAAGTGGAATATAATTTATTTTTGATATCGGCTTAGCACCGTTTTGGCGTAGGGTCAACAAGTTTTTGTCATGGCTCAATCGGAATATTACTCCATGCTCCTTTTACTAACGCCCAAAAGTGATCTTTATTTGTTGCATGTTTTCTCTTAAGAGCTAATTTAACTATTCGCCACAAGTTCTCAATGGATTTAAGACTGGCAACTGAGCAGGACAACTTAAAACATCAACCCCATTTTTTTTTTCAAACCAATCTTTTACCCACTACGATGTGTGTTTCGGGTCATTGTCTTGATGAAACACACATTGAAGCGGTATTTTTTAATCAGCGTAAGGCATCACATATCTGTTAAGCAGATTTGTGTAAAAAATATTTTCATTAAATAAAGCCAGTATCAATTTCTACATTTTACTGTCCTTAATTGTCTCGAAGAAACTCTGTGGTCTGACGAATTAAAAATAAATTTATTTAACTATGTAGAAGCAGCTACTGTGTACGAAGACCACCAAACCTCATAAATCTCTTCCTCAATACATCATAAAGACCATTAAACACGGTGGCGGAAATATTATGGTGTGGGGATGTTTCTCATATTATAGAACAGGGCCTATCGTACGGGTTGAAGAAAGAGTGGCTCTATTTTATGTAAATGTAAACGAAGTATGTATATGGGTTAGAGATTGGCTAACAAAAATTGCAACTGATGGCGCATATGAGAAGACCCTAAAAGAATTTCGATAAATATATAACCAGAAGTTTAAAAAATATTCGAATTTACAAATTTTATTCGAAGAAAAGTCGAAACATTCAAAGACTTATTGGAACTGGTGTTGCCATATACATATTCGTAAACAGGCCACAAACATTGCCGCACAAGAACACAATAAATATTGCCACATTTTTATCATTTCTAATGCCACATGATTGCTTATTGCCCAGTCTCACGATTGTCGCTCCATAGTTGCATTTCATTTCGGAAAAACTGGCACATATTGGCCTCGATTGCCGCATTTGCTGCGAAATCACACGATTGGCGCATAATATAAGGCAATATTTGGTGCATTGTGGCAAATGTGTGATCCCACCTTAAAAGATGAGTCGGTAAGGCTCTTCGCAATGAAGCCAGAAAGAAATATCGTTACAGAACAATGGAGGCGTTTAACGTTTTAAAATCTGCCGAGGAAAACTTGAAAATCCATATTTTCTACCAAAAAATGATTGCCTTTGAGGAGTTATTGTTAGATCTAACTAAACCCATCTCACCCAGGGTATTTTGGCAAAAATTGGGGAGGGTTAAAAATATAACCAGGCAAAGATAATGAGAAACTAATGGACTGATGTGCAGACTCAGAATTATCTTTCCATGTTGGCTGGTAATCCAACTCAGAATCATTCGCAAGATCTCCAAATTAGAAACTCCATTTCCAACATCCCAAAATTATTATTTTCAGATTTCGAAGAGTACCTTTTACAAGGAAACAAGACTCATTGCCTGGCGTTGACAAAATCACCTATCAAATTCTTCAGAACCTCCCTCAAAATGAGAGGAAAAAAATCTTTAATTGGATCCGTCAGCAATGGCACTATTCCCCCGGTATGGCGCCTCATTAAAGTTTACCCTATTCTTAAAGTCTGGCATCTTTACAATGTGCGAGTAATAATTTTTTCGTTTGGCGCTGGAAGTTTTAATAATAATTGTATAACTTTTTTCTCGTTACGACTGTCAATGTGTGAACATCGCGAGCGGTTTTATGGCAAAGGCAAAAAAACACTCAAATTGTGCAACGTTGTCAGACTTCATTTAACGGTTCCCTTCAAAAATAAAAAAATTAGCGTGACGCTTTTGACGGAGGTGGTGGCCCTCCGGCACAAACAAATGAAGTTCTTCATGAAGTTCTTCAAGGAGGCAAAAAGCACTGAATTTGCCCGTAAACCTATATAAGCTGCTAGATAGTTATTTAACCGAACGAAAATTTATTGTGAAAGAAGGAGATTTTTTGAGCTCACCCCAGCCAATCGAAGCCGGAGTTCCCCAAGGTAGTATATTGGGGCCCTTTTTATACTTATTGTATACTTCCGACATGCCAACTAGTAACCGAGTTCACACATCGACATTTGCTGACGACACAGCTTTTTTGAGCATTCACGAAAGACCCGAAGTAGCATCACGATATTTACAAGACCACATATCCAATTTAGAAAAATGGTTAAAGAAATGGAGAATAAAAGTGAATAAACAAAAATGTACTCACATAACTTTCACACTGCGCAGAAAATCTTGCCCCCCTTTTCGGATAAATAACCAAACGATACCTCAGCTTTCAGATGTCAAATATCTCGGCATACATCTTGACCAGCGCCTTACATGGAAACGGCACATAGAAACAAAGTTAACGCAAATGAAGTTGAAAGCAGTCCAACTAAACTGGCTAATTGGCAGAAATTCTACTCTAGCTTTAGACTGCAAACTTTTATTATACAAGTCAATTCTAAAACCAATATGGTATTATGGCATTCAATTATGGGGCACTGCCTCAGCTACCAATGTAGAAAAAATTCAAAGGCGCCAAAATAAGATTCTACGTATTATTACATCTGCTCCCTGGTATATAAAAAATTCGAACATCCATAAAGATCTAAACGTGCCATCAGTTAAAGCAGAAATAGCGAAACTTGCCATAAGGTATTTAAAGAAGCTTGAAACTCATCCGAATCCACTGGCCCGTAACATACTAACTGAACCTGGTTACATTCGACTAAGAAGGAGGGACACTGCTTCTCTCATCCGTACATCAGAGGGATAACCCACAAATTACAGTAACCGTGAAACATACATTTTTTTTTGTCCAGCACTGGTTGGACTTAACAAGTATATTTTTAGACTTAAGATATGAGTAATTATTGATAGTTCAATTATATTGAAGATACAATAAATAAAAAAATGCGAAAAAAAAAGCACAGGAGCAGTCCAACTTCTGTAGCAGTACCAGCGATTACAGGTAAGTCGTCTTTTGCTAAGAATAGTGTAAGTGCATGCAATTCGGGAGCAGTTGCGCCTAACATGGACAGTGACCGAGGAAACAAAACGGTACGTGAACGCCATTATAACCATCGCTACGACGAAAAACATGCCGGACCATACATGGTCTACGTTGATTCCTACGATATTTCGGGTGTAAGAAAATTCCTTAGTGGTATTACAGTTAGTAAAACACTATCGCAATTGAAAACAGTCGATGTAATTGATGTTGTAAAAATAGGCTATGGACGCTGTCGAGTAAATTTTAAAAATGCAGCAGCTGCTAATACTTTTGTAGAAGATCAAAGAATTCAAGAATTCGGGCTCACACCCAAAATATTTGAACATTTCGTGTCAAAGGTAGCCATCGTACATGACATACCTACTGATATCTCGGAGGAGGAGTTTTGTGAAGGCATTGAGTCAGAGATAAAGGTTTTAAAATGCTTGAGAATCTTAAGAAACCAAAAAGGCCAAGATGGTGAAATCACAAGGGTACCCACAAAGAATGTCAAAATTATCTTTCTGGGAAATGTGATTCCCAAAGAAATTAAATTTGGATATTTTAAAATCCCAGTAAAGCATTATGTTGCGTTCTCCCAATGTTTTAAATGTTACAGGTTTAACCACTTCGCTTTGCACTGCAAACAAACGTTTGATCTCTGTCGTGCATGTTTCAATCAACACGAAAAAGAAGAAAATTGTTTGGAAATTGTTTGCAAAAATTGTAAAGGTAACCACTCCCCCACGGACAAAAACTGTCCTGCAAGACTAAAAGCCTTCGCACTGAAAAAAATGATGGTAATTGAAAATTTATCGTTGAAAGAAGCCAGAATAAGATATAATGGAGTTTTTTCTAATCGTTTCGCGGCTCTAGACGATGACGTATCATATTTTACTTCAAGTTATAAATAACAAACTTTCAAAAGAAGAAACAATTGAATATATCAAAGCAATGCGTGACAAGGTCAACAGGGGAATAAACTATCTGGACGCGGACCTTATAGATCATGCGTCCATGTCACAAAAATAGTTAAGAAAAGGCAGCAAAATGAAGCTATTGCAGTTTAATATACATACCGACGGCTTCGGTGGTGGAATTTATGTTAGGAAAAACATAAAATTCTCACTCATTAATTTAAACTGTACAGGGAATTCTGTTGGGATCACCACCCTTAATACTAACTGCAAACTAAAGTTGATAACTAGCTACATCCCGCCAGCATTACAATTAGAAGACTTCAAAAAACAAACAAACCAATTATTCAACACGGTCAGCGCAATGGGAGGAACTACACTAATATGCGGGGATTTCAACGCAAAATCATCTCTATGGGGATCTGCATCAGGGGACGTCAAAGGTTCGCACCTGGAGAGTTTGGCCAGTGACTTCGGCTTTTCATGCCTGAACGATGGTAATCCAACTTTTATTACAATTGGCAACTGCCCATCTGTGCTAGATGTTTCATTCATCAATAATCCGTTACTGGTAACTAGCTGGAAGGCCATAGATACAAAAATAACGGGTAGTAGCCACCTACCGATTATAATGGAGATTGATACTAACGTTAGAAACCAAAATAGGTCCCAAATGCTTATACCTAGCATATTTGAGCGTTATATTCACAATATGGAGGCAGGGAACAGTTTAGAAGAATTTGTTAACAATGTCAATGTAGCTAGGGAAAAAGCTACCATAATAACTAACAAAGCAAACAAATACACCCCTAAAAAATGGTGGAACAACGAGTGCGACAAACTGTTCAGACTAAAAAATGCGGCAAGGAAAAAATATTATCGAATCAAGACTATCGAAGCTTATCAGTTACTCAAAATAGCATATGACAATTTAAGACGTTACATTTAAAAAAAAAGAAAGAGGCATTTAAAGAAGCAATCGACGAAATATCCAATCCACAATCAGTTCAGAGTTTTTGGGAAAAAATGTCGCTTATCAAAATATTTAACCAGATCAAAAGCACGAGAAACACCTGGGACGATGAGCAATCAGTGGAATTCCTCAAAAACCTAGTGGGTCAACACTCTTCCGATCAAGTAACAACTACACCAAATTTAATTATGACGACCAACAAATTGTCCAATAACATCAGCATAACCGCTTCCTCATCCACGGTTGTAACAAATTTCAGCTTTTCTGATTTCGAAAAATTTCTTAAAGATCGAAAGCCGGGGTCATCAGCAGGCGTTGATAAAGTTACGTACAAAATACTAAAAGAATTGTCACTGAGCAACAAACAGAAGATATTTCAGATGATCCTCGAATGCTGGAAAAATTGTTCTATACCAGATGCATGGAGATTAGTAAAAATATGCCCTATCCCTAAGAAAGGCAAAGATCCCTCAGCCATCGAAAATTATAGACCTATCTGCCTCATGTCGGTACTTCTGAAGACTCTAGAACACCTTATCAAAATCAAGATTGAAGAACACGCTGATAAACACAAAATACTACCCGACAGGTCATATGCCTTTAGGAAACACATGTCCACGGCTCATTGTATCAACGATGTCATCAATTCTGTATACCAAGGTAAGAAAATGGGTGCGCAAATTGTAGCAGCATGCATTGACATCGACAAAGCATATGATAATACTAACTGCAAACTGCTATGCCAACTCTTACTCATACTGAACTTCCACCCACACATTGTGCAGTGGTTAGAATCTTTCCTGTCAGACAGAACTCTAATGCTAAATGGACAAAAAGTTAAATGTGCTAATGGGCTTGCTCAAGGTAGTACAATATCACCGATCTTATTCAACATTTTTACAGCAGATCTTCACAAACTAGTAGCTGACAATACTATGTTATTTCAATTTGCAGACGACTTCTTTCTGATTTGAATGGGTCACGATTTCAACGCAGCAAAAAATTTACTAGGAAACAAACTTAAAGAATTCCAGGAGTTATGTCAGCAGAAACAACTTTCATTTGACCCGGAAAAATCCAAAGTTATTCATTTTAATAGACGTCCAAATGTTCTCAACATTGTAATTAACTCCAAAGAAATCCCGCAAACGGATAACATTAAGTATCTCGGTAGAACAATTGCTGGTAATAACTCTGCAATTAATCACATCAATCAAGCTACGGGTAAAGTAAGAAAAACTTGTAGTTTTATTAAAATAATTAATAATTGTTATGATGGTGTAGATCCCCAAAAATCCCTTCAAATTTACAGAACGTTTGTCAGACCAAAAGTGGAATACGCCATCTCATCTTTTTCTGACATGCCAAAGATTGCTATCAGTAAAATTCAAACAATGACTAACGATATACTAAGACGAAGTCTAGGGCTCATAAGATCCACCCCCAACCATGTTGTGTACCACTTGGCAGCCGAGCTTCCAACTAAGTACAGGGCCTCTATCGCAACAGCAAAAGAAATCGGCAAGGCATTCCTCTACAATCTACCCATTGCGAAAGATCTAGTTAATTGACCGTCTGAGTTAAATACAAGCATATCCCGCACATATCATCAGTTTAAAGAAATCTTCATCAATTTAGGAAAACGAGTCCAGGTGACTAAAACCGAAACAGTGATAACTTTTGACAAGGAATTTCTGAAGGGAGTTGCGGGTAGCAAAAAAGCAGCTAACTCTGAAATCATCCACACCCTAGCAAAAGAAAAAGTGGCCAACCTAAAGAACAATGGATTCGAAATAATGTATACGGACGGATCAGTCAGTAAAAATTCAACAAGCTTCGCCTTCTACTTTAAAAGAATCAATTATGTTGCTGGGTTCCATACGAATAAAATACTTTCATCAACGTCAGCAGAATTACTAGCTATATTAAAGGCCCTTGAATATGCAAGCGATTGCGAAATACAAAAATTAGCAATTCTAACCGATTCAAAAGCCGCACTAAGAAAGGAAGACCACCCCAACTATCTGGTAGGAGAAATCCACGAGCAAATACAAAAATCTCAAGTAGTTCAGCACACACAAGTGGCGTTCACGTACCAATTGAATGGCCACTCCATGATGCAATCAAGCGGATTGAGACTTCACTTACCCTAAAATGGCAAAATGAGTACGACGAACTCAGATAAAATCAAGAAATTCGAAGGCGGTTATTGGAAAATTTTTACAAAAAACAAGAAGAGTCTTCAGGAAATCGTGATTACTTCTTTACAAAAAATTAGTCGTGGCTAAGAAGTACGTATCCATCGCAGCAAGTTAGTTATTAAAAGGATTAGTAATAGAGTGAGCACTCTGCCCAACATTGCAAGCAAACCTTTGAATTGTACCGTTCGTGTTATAATCAACATGAGAATGAAACTAACTGCTCAGAAATTATATGTGTGAACTGCCCTACTTCTAGGATATGTCCCGCCCGTGCAAAAGCTTTTGCTACTAAAAAAATCATGACTATTGAAAATCTTTCTATTAAGGAAGCCAGGCTTCGTTTTCAAGGTGTTTTTTCCAAAAGATTTGCTGATCTAGTAAATGATCGCAAAGAATTTCCTCATCTTAACCCATCTAAAAATGAAACTAAGTTGTTAAATAATCACCAAATTGCTGCTAAAGCTATTCACGATGTGGTCCCATATACCAAAGTTGTTAAATTAAATAACAACAAGCTAAGAAAAAAGGCTAACTCTAAGAGAACTATGTTGGAGCATAAAAAACTATTGGACGAAAATTCGAAACAATCAAGATATTATAAACCTGTTTACAATAACCTAGCTGGCCCAAGTAGCTCTCAAATTACATCTTCCTTGACGGTAACACCTGATAATAATCGAAATAGTGCATTAGATTGTCTAAAAAAAACTTCGTTAGAAACAACCAAATTTTTATTTAAACCATCTAATAAAATGTATGACAAAGATTCTATTACACAATTTATTTTATCACTTAGAGAATATGTTAATAAAAGTCTGAATCTTTTAGTTGTTGAATCCATTTGTAGATCGATGTCTCTAGAATCAGTACTTTAAAACTGAAATTAAATAATCAAAATGAAACTATTACAATATAATAATAATATACAAAGCCTAAAAAAGAGGAAATAAAGAAATTTTTTATCTGTTGCTACTGCCCGCCTAGTATGGATCAATATAGTTTTGAATTTGAATTTAACAGAATTTTTCACCTCGCTAACGGTATGATTTGAATTACGCTAATATGTGGCGATTTTAATGCAAAGTCGTTTTTTCTGATTCCGCCACAGTTGGATCCCAAAGGACTTTTTATAGAAGGGTTAGCAAATAATGCTGGTTTTTGTGCATGAACGACGGCAATCCGCCGGCAATTTTTCTACTTTTTCTTCAGTACATACAGTCCCGGATATTTCGGTCGTCGGTGCTACCTCTATTGATTTCTCTTGGATTATTTCAATACTAAGATCACCGGTAGTAATCATCAACCAATCATATTTTCTTTTAATGGTATTAATAGGCCAGTCTATAATGGTACGTATTTATTAAAAAAACAATTCTTCTTGGATATTAACCGGCTGGAAACAAATGGGATCTTAAGCATACAATTACGCTTACGGAGATTAACAAATATGTTTCTAAAAGTGGAATAACACGATTGCCGTAAATGCACCAATTTGCAATTGAGCAATAATAATTGGCGCAGCCTAGTCACACGGTTGTGTATTGTAATTATGAAAATCAGCTGTTGAGCGATGTTGAAAAATTGTGTTTGGTTTAGTGCATAAAAATGGTTTGTTTTATAAAACGAAACTAATTTGAATCGCTTTGTATATACAGTCGTGTTCCATAAAACCTTTTACTACATATTTCGAAAGAGAAAACAGCATACTAAATCTTCATAAAAAATATTAAGGTTTTTATTTTTGTGTGACCGAACAACTGACCTACTAAAATGCTATAGACCTGTTTTGATAAAAAACTTAAAATGAAATACATACGTAAAAACATTCGAAATTCAAGATTTTAGGTGTGAAAAATAATAGAGCCATCCACTTCAATTATCTAAAAAACACAAAATTCCAAGAGATGAATAAAATAATATACTTTAATTATCTTTATTACGTTAGTATTAAGTGGAATATAATTTATTTTTGATATCGGCTTAGCACCGTTTTGGCGTAGGGTCAACAAGTTTTTGTCATGGCTCAATCGGAATATTACTCCATGCTCCTTTTACTAACGCCCAAAAGTGATCTTTATTTGTTGCATGTTTTCTCTTAAGAGCTAATTTAACTATTCGCCACAAGTTCTCAATGGATTTAAGACTGCCAGTCTGAGCAGGCCAACTTAAAACATCAACCCCATTTTTTTCAAACCAATCTTTTACCCACTACGATGTGTGTTTCGGGTCATTGTCTTGATGAAAGACACATTGAAGCGGTATTTTTTAATCAGCGTAAGGCATCACATATCTGTTAAGCAGATTTGTGTAAAAAAATATTTTCATTATATAAAGCCAGTATCAATTTCTACATTTTACTGTCCTTAATTGTCTCGAAGAAGCTCTGTGGTCTGACGAATTAAAAATAAATTTATTTAACTATGTAGAAGCAGCTACTGTGTACGAAGACCACCAAAACTCATAAATCTCTTCCTCAATACATCATAAAGACCATTAAACACGGTGGCGGAAATATTATGGTGTGGGGATGTTTCTCATATTATAGAACAGGGCCTATCGTACGGGTTGAAGAAAGAGTGGCTCTATTTTATGTAAATGTAAACGAAGTATGTATATGGGTTAGAGATTGGCTAACAAAAATTGCAACTGATGGCGCATATGAGAAGACCCTAAAAGAATTTCGATAAATATATAACCAGAAGTTTAAAAAATATTCGAATTTACAAATTTTATTCGAAGAAAAGTCGAAACATTCAAAGACTTATTGGAACTGGTGTTGCCATATACATATTCGTAAACAGGCCACAAACATTGCCGCACAAGAACACAATAAATATTGCCACATTTTTATAATTTCTAATGCCACATGATTGCTTATTGCCCAGTCTCACGATTGTCGCTCCATAGTTGCATTTCATTTGGGAAAAACTGGCACAATATTGGCCTCGATTGCCGCATTTGCTGCGAAATCACACGATTGGCGCATAATATAAGGCTCTTCGCAATGAAGCCAGAAAGAAATATCGTTACAGAACTATGGAGGCGTTTAACGTTTTAAAATCTGCCGAGGAAAACTTGAAAATCCATATTTTCTACCAAAAAAAGATTGCCTTTGAGGAGTTATTGTTAGATCTAACTAAACCCATCTCACCCAGGGTCTTTTGGCAAAAATTGGGGAGGGTTAAAAATATAACCAGGCAAAGATAATGAGAAACTAATGGACTGATGTGCAGACTCAGAATTATATTTCCATGTTGGCTGGTAATCCAACTCAGAATCATTCGCAAGATCTCCAAATTAGAAACTCCATTTCCAACATCCCAAAATTATTATTTTCAGATTTTCCTTTTACAAGGAAACAAGACTCATTGCCTGGCGTTGACAAAATCACCTATCAAATTCTTCAGAACCTCCCTCAAAATGAGAGGAAAAAATCTTTAATTGGATCCGTCAGCAATGACACTATTCCCCCGGTATGGCGCCTCATTAAAGTTTACCCTATTCTTAAAGTCTGGCATCTTTACAATGTGCGAGTAATAATTTTTTCGTTTGGCGCTGGAAGTTTTAATAATAATTCTATAATAATAAGTTGAATATTTATTTAATTATTGCATATTAGTTAAATAGCTGTTTTATAAGCCCAACGCACGGTTTTTTTTGCTCTGATATAAATATTTTGAAAGCGGTTAACCAAATATTTTTCTTGATGTTTGCTGTGTATAACTCTAGTGAACATAACCTATATATTACACGTTTTTGCCTGTCGTTGTTATTTTTCGGCTGCTTGTTTAAGAATGCTTCCACCACCTGAACTACTAACATCTTGCTGCGCGTGCTCTAAAAATGTAACTAAGAAAGGCGGCGGCGTAGCTTGGATCATTTGTGAGAGATGGTGTCATCTTGTTTGTGCCGATGTTAGTAATGAGCAAATTAAAGCTATAAAAGATAACTCCAGACTTGGGTCGGCTGTTCGTGCTGATAAAAATGAGGTTAGATCTGGTTTTTTAACTCATGACATGACATGAAGAAAAATTTCAATCAGATGTTGCAAATGTCCTCAAAAATTGCTGAGTTAAAGAATGATATCGACTTTTTCTATATTGCCAATAAGGACATATGTTCAAAGGTATCTAATCTGGAGATTGAGAACAACACCCTTCACAACAGATTGAACCGGTGTGATATCATTATTACTGGTATGTCTCTCTCTGGCGACCTTATGACTCAGTTTATTCGCCTTGCTAAATTCCTCAAAGTGAATATTACTGATAAGGATATACAACAATTTAACCCTATAAGAAAAGGACACAAAATTATCGTCAAATAGCTTTCTTCCCACACTAAGAGTTTAATCATGGAGAATTACTTTAAAGCTGGTGATCTTAAATTATCTGATTTTGCTAATAACCTCCCAAATAATGATGCTAGAAATACCAACATTGACATCAATTCCAGTCTATCCTAATGATAATCATACTCCTATGGAGCGTAAACTTGCTTTCTTCTGTAGAAATTTAAAAAAGTAGAAGCAAATACAATCATATCGCCTTTTGCACAGTGACAATCCTAGTGTAAGAATCGTATTATTGGACGGCTCTTCCAAGAGATACTCCTATGCAGAATGCTTTGATGAATTGGGACGTCAAACCAACTTTTATATTTTTACTTTTTATTTTCTTAACTCTGAGTTAAAAATTTCCTGTTGCCAATTTTTAATTCTTAAATTTTCTTTTTTACATTTTTGTATTTTTAAACCCTTCACCACAGGTGGAAAGGGTATATCTAAGTTTGTTATTCCGTGTGTAATTTCTACAATATTCATTTCCGACCACATAAAGTATATATATTCTGGATCCTTATACATAGAGAAGTTGATTAAGCGATGTCCGTCTGTCCGTGTTCGGGTTGAAATGTCATTTGCCAAGGCACCAGAAGAGATACAAAAAATTTAAGCACACCAATCTGTCAGGCATAGTTTCGAAAATTTTGGTATTGCAATTCAGCAACATCGGATCATTACTTTGGAAGCTGCGGGCCAAAAACCACGCCCACCTATATTTTTTTAGGTTTTTTTTAATTTTTTTTCAGCTTTTATGATTCTCTTTTGCCTTTTTTTGTCAAATAAATATTAGACTGCGAAAGGTAGATCGCAAGGAATGCATACAGATCTCGGGGGATTAATAACCCCCTGCGAGGGTCGATTTTTGTTTGTTTTTAGATTGGTAGGGTTTTTCTGCTTTGATTTGTATTCGAGACCTTTATAGAAAGCAATACACATAGAGGTGGCCAATGGACCCACAGGGTAACCACAGGGTACCCACTGGTAAATAGGAGCAGTTAAAAGGCACATGGGGGGTCAATATGAGGAAATTTTTTTTTATGGATTTCTTTTTGCTTTAATCTGACCACAGTTATCGTCTAGCATTGAAAGCGTACGGTTGTTCTCTGAATTCTCTTTAGTTCGTTCTCGTTCGTTTTTTGCATTCTAGTTAACTTCTGTATTTTTTTAAGACCACGTGTGTTGATCTTTTTTCTTTATTTTGTCTTTTTTGTGAAATAATATCTACATAGTACACTTATATATATTAGTGATTTTATAAAAACTCTAAAGCTATGGCTCCCGGGCCACCAGACAAGTTCTCCAACAACAGGTTCGCTGTTTTGGGGGACTATCTAGATAATCCAAGTAAAAAGTTAAAACTTAATGAATACCCAGAACTTTCGGTACCAACCAAAACCCAAAATATGTGTTAATATCTTCAATTGATCCAAATAAACCATTGGCAAACCTTAGCCCTTTCGTCATCAAAAAAGGCATAGAAAGTATAAGTACTGAATTAACCTCTATCACTGCACTTCGGGATGGTAATATCTTAATACTCACACGAAATGCACGAGTTGCTGAAAAATTCTTGAAATCTAAAACACTCTCTAATGTATGTTTAATCTCATGTAAGCTCCACGACACGTTAAATTCTGTTAAGGGAGTCATATACGCACCCTGTCTAAAGACTGTAGCCGAGAAAGAAATAATTCAAGAAATGAAAGATCAAGGGGTTATTGATGTGTACAAGTTTACTAAACCGAGCGAGGATGGAAAATCTCGTATTCCAACTGGAAAAATGATAGTTACCTTTGATCTCTACCGTTTGCCTACATCGGTTGATGTAGCATGGTATAAATGCAAAGTCGAACACTACTACCCGAATCCAATGAGATGCAAAAACTGCCAAAAATTAGGACACACAAAAAATCGATGCAAAGGAAACACCACATGCCCCGCATGTAGTCTTCCACCCCATGATCCTGCGGAATGCACCCGAACTTTTTGCACAAATTGTTCTGGACAATACTCTTCGGCAGACAACAATTGTCCACGTTATACCCAGATGAAAGAGGTCCTTAAAATAAAAACTAAAAACTACTGCAGCATAGCTGAAGCCAAGCGGAAGTACAGAGAATTAAACCCAATACAAACTACTCCATTAGTCAACACATACGCATCTACAATCTCCAGCAATACAACAAACTCCGAAAAGTTCTCAAACAATAATATAACAACAAATAATGTACCATCATCATCAGAAAACACTTTAAGTAAACCATCTACAATAGCAGTAAACAAAAGTAACATTGATAACAACACCCCAGAAAACTCAAAAATATTAAACACAAAAGAAACAACACAAAGCAAAACCAATTCAAACAAAGCAAAAGACGATAATAAGAAACAGAATACATTACTCCATGCTCCTTTTACTAACGCCCAAAAGTGATCTTTATTTGTTGCATGTTTTCTCTTAAGAGCTAATTTAACTATTCGCCACAAGTTCTCAATGGATTTAAGACTGCCAGTCTGAGCAGGCCAACTTAAAACATCAACCCCATTTTTTTCAAACCAATCTTTTACCCACTACGATGTGTGTTTCGGGTCATTGTCTTGATGAAAGACACATTGAAGCGGTATTTTTTAATCAGCGTAAGGCATCACATATCTGTTAAGCAGATTTGTGTAAAAAAATATTTTCATTATATAAAGCCAGTATCAATTTCTACATTTTACTGTCCTTAATTGTCTCGAAGAAGCTCTGTGGTCTGACGAATTAAAAATAAATTTATTTAACTATGTAGAAGCAGCTACTGTGTACGAAGACCACCAAAACTCATAAATCTCTTCCTCAATACATCATAAAGACCATTAAACACGGTGGCGGAAATATTATGGTGTGGGGATGTTTCTCATATTATAGAACAGGGCCTATCGTACGGGTTGAAGAAAGAGTGGCTCTATTTTATGTAAATGTAAACGAAGTATGTATATGGGTTAGAGATTGGCTAACAAAAATTGCAACTGATGGCGCATATGAGAAGACCCTAAAAGAATTTCGATAAATATATAACCAGAAGTTTAAAAAATATTCGAATTTACAAATTTTATTCGAAGAAAAGTCGAAACATTCAAAGACTTATTGGAACTGGTGTTGCCATATACATATTCGTAAACAGGCCACAAACATTGCCGCACAAGAACACAATAAATATTGCCACATTTTTATAATTTCTAATGCCACATGATTGCTTATTGCCCAGTCTCACGATTGTCGCTCCATAGTTGCATTTCATTTGGGAAAAACTGGCACAATATTGGCCTCGATTGCCGCATTTGCTGCGAAATCACACGATTGGCGCATAATATAAGGCTCTTCGCAATGAAGCCAGAAAGAAATATCGTTACAGAACTATGGAGGCGTTTAACGTTTTAAAATCTGCCGAGGAAAACTTGAAAATCCATATTTTCTACCAAAAAAAGATTGCCTTTGAGGAGTTATTGTTAGATCTAACTAAACCCATCTCACCCAGGGTCTTTTGGCAAAAATTGGGGAGGGTTAAAAATATAACCAGGCAAAGATAATGAGAAACTAATGGACTGATGTGCAGACTCAGAATTATATTTCCATGTTGGCTGGTAATCCAACTCAGAATCATTCGCAAGATCTCCAAATTAGAAACTCCATTTCCAACATCCCAAAATTATTATTTTCAGATTTTCCTTTTACAAGGAAACAAGACTCATTGCCTGGCGTTGACAAAATCACCTATCAAATTCTTCAGAACCTCCCTCAAAATGAGAGGAAAAAATCTTTAATTGGATCCGTCAGCAATGACACTATTCCCCCGGTATGGCGCCTCATTAAAGTTTACCCTATTCTTAAAGTCTGGCATCTTTACAATGTGCGAGTAATAATTTTTTCGTTTGGCGCTGGAAGTTTTAATAATAATTCTATAATAATAAGTTGAATATTTATTTAATTATTGCATATTAGTTAAATAGCTGTTTTATAAGCCCAACGCACGGTTTTTTTTGCTCTGATATAAATATTTTGAAAGCGGTTAACCAAATATTTTTCTTGATGTTTGCTGTGTATAACTCTAGTGAACATAACCTATATATTACACGTTTTTGCCTGTCGTTGTTATTTTTCGGCTGCTTGTTTAAGAATGCTTCCACCACCTGAACTACTAACATCTTGCTGCGCGTGCTCTAAAAATGTAACTAAGAAAGGCGGCGGCGTAGCTTGGATCATTTGTGAGAGATGGTGTCATCTTGTTTGTGCCGATGTTAGTAATGAGCAAATTAAAGCTATAAAAGATAACTCCAGACTTGGGTCGGCTGTTCGTGCTGATAAAAATGAGGTTAGATCTGGTTTTTTAACTCATGACATGACATGAAGAAAAATTTCAATCAGATGTTGCAAATGTCCTCAAAAATTGCTGAGTTAAAGAATGATATCGACTTTTTCTATATTGCCAATAAGGACATATGTTCAAAGGTATCTAATCTGGAGATTGAGAACAACACCCTTCACAACAGATTGAACCGGTGTGATATCATTATTACTGGTATGTCTCTCTCTGGCGACCTTATGACTCAGTTTATTCGCCTTGCTAAATTCCTCAAAGTGAATATTACTGATAAGGATATACAACAATTTAACCCTATAAGAAAAGGACACAAAATTATCGTCAAATAGCTTTCTTCCCACACTAAGAGTTTAATCATGGAGAATTACTTTAAAGCTGGTGATCTTAAATTATCTGATTTTGCTAATAACCTCCCAAATAATGATGCTAGAAATACCAACATTGACATCAATTCCAGTCTATCCTAATGATAATCATACTCCTATGGAGCGTAAACTTGCTTTCTTCTGTAGAAATTTAAAAAAGTAGAAGCAAATACAATCATATCGCCTTTTGCACAGTGACAATCCTAGTGTAAGAATCGTATTATTGGACGGCTCTTCCAAGAGATACTCCTATGCAGAATGCTTTGATGAATTGGGACGTCAAACCAACTTTTATATTTTTACTTTTTATTTTCTTAACTCTGAGTTAAAAATTTCCTGTTGCCAATTTTTAATTCTTAAATTTTCTTTTTTACATTTTTGTATTTTTAAACCCTTCACCACAGGTGGAAAGGGTATATCTAAGTTTGTTATTCCGTGTGTAATTTCTACAATATTCATTTCCGACCACATAAAGTATATATATTCTGGATCCTTATACATAGAGAAGTTGATTAAGCGATGTCCGTCTGTCCGTGTTCGGGTTGAAATGTCATTTGCCAAGGCACCAGAAGAGATACAAAAAATTTAAGCACACCAATCTGTCAGGCATAGTTTCGAAAATTTTGGTATTGCAATTCAGCAACATCGGATCATTACTTTGGAAGCTGCGGGCCAAAAACCACGCCCACCTATATTTTTTTAGGTTTTTTTTAATTTTTTTTCAGCTTTTATGATTCTCTTTTGCCTTTTTTTGTCAAATAAATATTAGACTGCGAAAGGTAGATCGCAAGGAATGCATACAGATCTCGGGGGATTAATAACCCCCTGCGAGGGTCGATTTTTGTTTGTTTTTAGATTGGTAGGGTTTTTCTGCTTTGATTTGTATTCGAGACCTTTATAGAAAGCAATACACATAGAGGTGGCCAATGGACCCACAGGGTAACCACAGGGTACCCACTGGTAAATAGGAGCAGTTAAAAGGCACATGGGGGGTCAATATGAGGAAATTTTTTTTTATGGATTTCTTTTTGCTTTAATCTGACCACAGTTATCGTCTAGCATTGAAAGCGTACGGTTGTTCTCTGAATTCTCTTTAGTTCGTTCTCGTTCGTTTTTTGCATTCTAGTTAACTTCTGTATTTTTTTAAGACCACGTGTGTTGATCTTTTTTCTTTATTTTGTCTTTTTTGTGAAATAATATCTACATAGTACACTTATATATATTAGTGATTTTATAAAAACTCTAAAGCTATGGCTCCCGGGCCACCAGACAAGTTCTCCAACAACAGGTTCGCTGTTTTGGGGGACTATCTAGATAATCCAAGTAAAAAGTTAAAACTTAATGAATACCCAGAACTTTCGGTACCAACCAAAACCCAAAATATGTGTTAATATCTTCAATTGATCCAAATAAACCATTGGCAAACCTTAGCCCTTTCGTCATCAAAAAAGGCATAGAAAGTATAAGTACTGAATTAACCTCTATCACTGCACTTCGGGATGGTAATATCTTAATACTCACACGAAATGCACGAGTTGCTGAAAAATTCTTGAAATCTAAAACACTCTCTAATGTATGTTTAATCTCATGTAAGCTCCACGACACGTTAAATTCTGTTAAGGGAGTCATATACGCACCCTGTCTAAAGACTGTAGCCGAGAAAGAAATAATTCAAGAAATGAAAGATCAAGGGGTTATTGATGTGTACAAGTTTACTAAACCGAGCGAGGATGGAAAATCTCGTATTCCAACTGGAAAAATGATAGTTACCTTTGATCTCTACCGTTTGCCTACATCGGTTGATGTAGCATGGTATAAATGCAAAGTCGAACACTACTACCCGAATCCAATGAGATGCAAAAACTGCCAAAAATTAGGACACACAAAAAATCGATGCAAAGGAAACACCACATGCCCCGCATGTAGTCTTCCACCCCATGATCCTGCGGAATGCACCCGAACTTTTTGCACAAATTGTTCTGGACAATACTCTTCGGCAGACAACAATTGTCCACGTTATACCCAGATGAAAGAGGTCCTTAAAATAAAAACTAAAAACTACTGCAGCATAGCTGAAGCCAAGCGGAAGTACAGAGAATTAAACCCA
This sequence comes from Phasia obesa, assembly GCA_949628195.1. Classification (NCBI taxonomy): domain Eukaryota; kingdom Metazoa; phylum Arthropoda; class Insecta; order Diptera; family Tachinidae; genus Phasia; species Phasia obesa. Next base: position 123,930,651 of record OX451216.1, read on the forward strand.
ATACAAACTACTCCATTAGTCAACACATACGCATCTACAATCTCCAGCAATACAACAAACTCCGAAAAGTTCTCAAACAATAATATAACAACAAATAATGTACCATCATCATCAGAAAACACTTTAAGTAAACCATCTACAATAGCAGTAAACAAAAGTAACATTGATAACAACACCCCAGAAAACTCAAAAATATTAAACACAAAAGAAACAACACAAAGCAAAACCAATTCAAACAAAGCAAAAGACGATAATAAGAAACAGAATACAACTACTTTAAGCACAAAAGTAAACAAAGAACATCAATTAAGCAACCCTGTTTTAAACAGTTTTATGTCACCGATCTCACAAATAACCCAGACATTGATCAATGACAATAATTATTTCATTCCATCTCTCATCAACGTAAGTTAACATGGCCCATAACACCATTTCCTTTCAACACCCATTTCCATCAAACCGGCCTACGTGCACGCACAGGGGTACATGCGTCTACGCAGGCAGGTACGTATATGAATCTGCAATACATAATGGATTTTGTAATTTTACAATGGAACATCAACGGCTTTAAAAACAATTACCACCACCTTCAATTAATTTTAAAGGAAATGGATCCTAGTTTCATAACGTTACAGGAAACACACTGTCCACACAATTTCACCCCCATACCACCTAGACACTTTACGAGTTATTTTGTAAACTCACAACATAATACTACTGCAAAGCAGGGAGCTGGAGTGCTCGTTAAATCAAACATTCCCCACAGAATAGTAGCCGTAAACTCTGAATATCAAGTTATAGCAGTTGAAATAAACCTTAATATAAAATTCACCATTTTGTCGTTTTACATACCACCAAATCAAGATATATCTCCCAGAAAAATAATTGACATAATATCTGCGTTCAATACACCGTTGATAGTAGTTGGGGACTTCAATGGGTGGAACACCATGTGGGGCTCCACATCCAACAACAATAGGGGACTTTTGCTGGAAAACATAATTAATCAAACTGGATTATGCATATTAAATGATGGGAGCCCTACACACTTCTCGTCTCATAATACTTTGACCAACATTGATGTATCACTTTGCTCAGTTAATATGCTTCCTCTCATGACATGGACCACTCTAGATGATTTACACGGCAGCGACCATTTCCCAATCAAGATAACTGCTAAATTGTCTGAAGAAAGGAATTCTCCAATCAAAACAAGTAAGTTTTTACTACATCTAGCTGACTGGGAAAAATACACTATAAAAGCAGAGATAGAAATATTAAAACACCAAGCTTCCTCAACCAGTAACAAAGACGCAGCCGCTATCACTAAATCTATGCATGTTGCAGCCAATTTTCACATTCCCCAATCGAAGCAATCTATAAAAACTGACCGTCTACCAGTCCCGTGGTGGAATCGTTATTTAGCAACCCTGCGAAAGAATAAAATGAGTAGCTGGCAACACTTCAAATCCAACCCCACCCAAAAAAACTTAATATTATACAAAAAGAATAATGCTAAATTTCGCAGAGAAGTAAAAACCGCCAAATATTCCAGTTTTGAAAAATTTACAAAATCCATAAACAGAAACACCCCAATTTCCACAATATGGTCAAAAATAAACAGAATTACTCGCAAAGGTCATTCTTCAACTATAACAGCGATACAAACGCCAACCGAAACATTAACCGACTCAACAAAAATCGCTAATTACTTCGGTAAAGCTTGGGCTGAACTTGCATCGGACTCCAACTTTTCACCATCGTTTAACACATCAAAGCACTCTATCAACATGCCCATAAACAGAACAGTAAATAAAACAGCACAGTTATTGGAAGTACCAATATCTTTTCAAGAGCTCACCTACTGCTTAAGTAAAGTCAAGGGAACTACACCTGGACATGACCGTATCCCTTATCAAATGGTTAAAGCTCTATCACGAAACAGTAAGGTAGTTTTACTCAACTAATACAACACAATATTTCAAAGTGGAATTATTCCGCATTCTTGGAAGCTATCTATCGTAGTCCCCATTGCCAAATCCATTAACCCATCTTCAGTAAATGGTTATCGTCCTATCTCGCTGCTGCCATGTCTAGCCAAGATCATTGAACGAATTGTAGCTACACGACTTTCATGGTTTTTAGAAAATAAAAACCTTATAGCTAAGGAACAAGTAGCTTTTAAGAGAAACAAGGGATGTGATGATGCACTATTGCATATAGACTACCACATCACAAAAGCTTTATCAGCCAGGAATCACGTGACTATTCTATCGATTGACTTCGAAAGAGCGTTTGATAGGATCGGACTCCACGTGATCCTTAATGCTCTAAAATCATGGCGGATTGGACCTAGAATTTTCAATTTTGTTAAATCGTTTCTTACGAACAGACGTTTCAAGGTTAAAATTAACGGCTTTATGTCAAAAACCTTCCCCTTGTCGAACGGCATCCCACAGGGATCGCCGCTCTCAGTGGTGCTTTTCCAAATCGCATTCAATGAAATTAGCAAGATAATAAAGAAAAATAGTTACATAGACCACTGCTTGTATGCGGATGATCTATACGTCCTATGTAGTAAAAATGATAATGAAAAAGCCAAAAATATCTTACAAAAAATTCTTCAAGACATCAAAAACTGGACTGAATACTCTGGCGCCAAAATTTCCATACAGAAAACAAAGAAATTTCATGTTTGCAGGAAACATAATTGTGACTCTGATACTAAGGTTTTGCAAATTGGCGGAATATCTTTACAAAACGTAGAAAAATTACGGATACTGGGAATAGTATTCTCTAAAAACTACTACTGGAAAGATCAGCTTTTACAACTTAAAAACCTAATAATATCCCGTTCAAATATAATACAATACCTGTCAGCAAAAAGCTTCGTCCACATAAACACACTAACCTACCTTACTAAAGTTTTAATACTAACAAAAATTGACTACGGCCTCTTTTTATACGGAAACAGTTGCGAAACCAACATCAATATCATAAAACCTGCTTACCATCGAGCCGCAAGAGCCTGCGTTTATGCATTCAGAACAACACCGATCGAGAACATTTTGTGCGAAGCCAATCTTCCCTCAATAACCGATAGGATACACGTAGTAAAATCCAGAATCTTGCCTAAGCTTCTCTATAGCACAAACTCGATCTTAGATAAAGACATCTCCTCCACCATTGCTGAAAAAAGGCCCAAACGCATCAAATCTGCAATAGCTCTATCTCTGTCTCTATGCACAGAGTTTTCTATTCCACTCACCACCACCAAAACACACGTAAAAGAACCACCATGGAAACTGAAAAATACCTCCTTCAACTTATCACTAGCTAAACACACCAAAAACCACACCCCTCATAGTGTATATTTCTCAACTTGCTGTTAGAGCAGACAAACTATTTAAAAAACAACAATTGGCGATTCGTCTACACGGACGGTACCAAATCCCAGAGCAACATACCAGCCTATGCCATAGTAGATGAAGAGGGAAACAATATCACCTTGGGCAACCTCTCCAGCCATTCATCAGTCTTCACAGCGGAATCGTGCGCTATCTACGAAGCTATATGCTTCGCTTTAAGAGACAAAAAGAAAACTGCGATTTTCACCGATAGTCTGTCAGTTATAAAATCTGTTATAAACCCTTTCAACACCAGCTGGGATACAATTGTAAGAATCCGAGATGCCATTATTGAAAATCAAGACATTATTAAATTATTTTGGGTCCCGAGTCACATCGGTATTGCAGGGAATGAAAAAGCTGACATTGCAGCCAAGTACGCGTCCTATGCTCCAGTCATCACAAATGGTACATTAGAAAAGAATGATACACGTCTTCACATCCGAAATCAAGTCAAGAAAAAATTAGATAAAAAACCCCCTCACACTACCATTATGCTGCAATAAATCCACAACACCATCATCCAACCTACCCCACAGAAGTTGGGAAGGAGGAAATAAGAACGTTCTCACAACTTCGATTGGGTCATGCCGCCTTCTCCCATGAATGGCTTCTTAAAAAACCATCCCAAGCACCAACGTGTCTCCACTGTAACAACAACCTAACCATTAAACACATCCTAGCGGAGTGCCGAAAACTTTCCAAACAAAGGCGAACAATTTTTGGCAATATCTCAGCCCTGCTCCTCCTTAAGGATCCATCACCGGAAAACATAAGAAAAATCTTCAAATACATAAAACTTATCAAACTAAAAATTTAATATCACATTTGTAAATATTGCAGACAACACACATAGAAATAATTTGTAAATATGTATGTACATATTTTTTTTTTTTTTTTTTACCTATTTCATTTACCTATTTCATTCATTTATTTATATTCACAATCAGAGCTGATGGCCAATGTAGCTAGTGCTCTTAAATTAAATTTAATCTAAGAATTTATTTCTTACAGATTAAATAAACTAATAATAATAATAATCTGACCATTCTAACTAAATATAGATTGCAGAAAGGTCCTAAATTTAACAAAAAAAAATCAATAAAATTTTTAAATTTTTTAAAAAAACATTTTTTTAATTTTTAAAAAAAAATTTAAAAATTTTTTACATTTTCTGCAAAAAAGACCTTAAAAGCCCAAAAGCGAATCGCAAAAACATATTCCTTCACAATACTTGTACTCTGAAGGAAATGTCATTTCTATTAGTGAAAATATTAAACATTTAAGTATTATCCTAGACAAAAAACTTTTGTTTAAAAAACATATTAAATAGATATGTGACAAGTCAGTTAAGTGTGGTTGCACACTATATCCTTTACTTAACAGGAGGTCAAGGCTTAATCTAAAAAACAAAATATTGTTATACAAAATGTGTATCCGACCGATCTTGACTTATGGTTGCCAAGTCTGGTATGGCAAAACTGCTAAAACTCACACAAAAAAGCTTCAAATTATCCAGAATAAAAACTTAAAAATAATACACAACCTTCCTCGTATATTCCCCACTGATTTACTACATTCCAATTTTGAACATAAAATGATTAGATCATTTGTAAGGGACTTGACGCTGTCATTTAATGTAAAATGCAGATCGTCTAATTTTGAAACTATAAAAAATTTACTAAGCAATCACTAAGTTTCTTTTGAAAAAAAGAATCTAATCTGGTGATTGGTTAAACAAATTTAATTATAACTTTAAGTTTATATAAGGTTTTTTGTAATAAACTTTTCCTTAACACTGTCTTTTTAAAAGTCTCTCATATTTAATTAAGTAGATTGTAATTTTGTAGTACTTTTTAAGTAAAATCTCATACTATTGTACCTTATATATTTTAAGTTGATTTTCAATAAATTTTATAATAATAATAATAATAATAAATTTCTTTTCAATTTTTATTAATATAATGGATCTTTCTGTTAATTTAGGTCATACCTTCTGTAATAACGACTATTTATTAAATTACTTTTTTCAGTCTTCGACTAACTATTGCGCTGTACGGTTGTCTCCAACGCGATTGTTCAAGTTGAATTTTTTCTTAATTTGTATTGCAATAATTTTCTTACAAACAGTGAACAAAAAAGTTTTCGTACTAAAAGTGTCAATGCCCGACCCTCCCTATTTGGGGGACAACCGCTATTCGGTTTTAGCGGAGGCTCCCCGAGCTGAAAAGAAACGGACAAATCAAAACATTTCCGAAATATTTCCCGAACTTGATCCCAAATACGTAGTTATCTCGGCATCTTCCGGCGATAAGACCTTGCAGGAATATTCGTGCTTCTCCGTCCACCGTTCCCTAAAATTAGTATGTTCCGACATTCTCTCTGTATCCGAATTAAGAGATGGTAATTTGCTATTGCTAATTGGAAATAAAAATAATGCTGAGAAACTAATTTCAACAAAATCGTTACCAGGAATTTGTAATATTCAATGTAATTATCATGCGAATCTTAATTTCTCTAAAGGAACTATATATGCTCCATACCTCAACAAAATTCCAGAATCTGAAATAGTTAGCGAACTGAAATCCCAAGGTGTTGTTGAAGTCTACAAATACCTTGAAAAAAATGCAGAAGATAAACTAACCCCTTGTGGAGTCGTTTTGCTAACGTTTGAAGGCTACCACACTCCAGAAAACTCGAGATTTCATGGCATAAAGTTAAAGTTCGGCACATCAAGCACAAAATTCCTCACCGCTACAACTTGTTTTTTTTCTTACTCTGACGTTACCAACAACAAACACCTTAACAAATCAACAGAAAATAGCGCCGAGTCAAAAAAAGTCAATCCAGAAATAAATAATCATATCAATATTCCAACAATAACTAGCATCCAACAAAATAATACAGAACCAACAAAAACGTCCAACTTTAATGCAATTGATTTACCAAAATCAATAACACAAGAAACAAAAGTACAAAAACCAACAACAAGCACAACCCAAAAAAATTTACATACAATAACAACACGATCAATGACTAAAGCCACAGCTAATTGTTCAAATAAACCTAATAATGCAAAAAAATATAAAGAAATACTTAATCTTACACAAAACAACAATACTGCTTTACCAAAGCAAGCAACAAATAGACATACTTCTTATGAAGATCAAGAAGAAATTATGTTCCTTGATAAGGAATAATTTTTTTCCTACTTTTTCACCATGGATTTTAAAATAATTCAGTGGAATATAAACGGTCTCGTTAATAATTTTCATGAACTCCAACTAATAATTAAAGATCATAATCCGGATATTATTTCTATTCAAGAAACACATATTCCTAAGAACACTAAAAATATTTTTTTCCCTAAACAATATAATGGATTTTTTCACAACCTATCTTGTAATAACAATGCTAAACAAGGTATTGCTATACTAATTAAAAAAACTATACCACATATTTTAATATATTTAGACTCCGACACTGCTTCTATCGCTATTGAAGTTAATATCGGTTTAAAGTTTTCATTTGTTAATACATACATCCCACCCCATAAGCCCATTTCAGTTAATAACCTAAAACAGATTTTGAACAAGGTAGCATCACCACTCTTTTTTTCTGGAGATTTCAATGCATGCAGCAATTTCTGGGGTTCAAGTGGTTCTAACACCCGAGGTAAAATCCTAGAAAATTTCATTCTTAACGAAAATTTAATAACACTTAACAATGGAAATCCAGCACATTTTTCTACTCACAACACCTTTAATCACGTGGATATTACCTTATGCTCTTCCCAACTTGCGCCATTTCGCTCTTGGAACACATTGGACAACTTACATGGAAGCGACCACTTCCCTATTTTAATTCAAATTGAAAAAAGTGTCAATAAAGTTAATGGTAATCATATACCAAAGTTTAAACCAGATCATCCCAATTGGCCTTTATTCCAAAGACTTTGCGAAAACAGTATATTGAAAATAAAACTATCCTCCAACGTTAACCAGCAAGCAGCGTCTATAATAAAATGTATCAGATCAGCAGTTAGGGTGCATAAACCTCAAGTGATTTGGTGGAACACAAAATTACAAGAACTAAGAAACAAAAAACAAAAACTCTGGCACAACTACAAAAAAATAGAAACGAAACCTACGAAGAGCCGTAAAAGAAAGCAAAGCTAAATGCATTTATAAATTCACTTCTAATATTAACCCCAATTCAACATCCCAGCGTATTTGGAATGATATAAAATTGTTATCTGGCGCTAAGTGCAATAACACAATAAAATACCTAGAAACCGACACTGGCATGCTATCAGCTCCCGTTGATATAGCAAATTGCTTTGCTACGCACTGGTCGACTAAATATTATCAACCTAAACTATAACCCCCAAACTCATAATGTACATGCAAAAAAAAACAGAAAACCCCCTAACATTTATAGAGATTGAAGATGCTTTACATTCTACCAAAGGTAAAACACCAGGAGCTGACCGCATATTCTACCCAATGCTAAAAAATTTAACGAAATCGTCTAAAGAACACCTACTAACGATTTACAATAACATCTTCCCCTCTAATGTCTATCCACAAGCTTGGAAAACAGCAACCGTTGTCCCCAATCCAAAACCTAATAAAGAAGATTCATGTGGTTCCTTAAAGCTAACAATCTTATAACTCCCAATCAAGTGGCTTTTATGAAAAAACAGGGCACTGGCGACGTTCTCCTGCATCTACAGCACTTTATTTCTAATGCTTTATCCACAAAAAATCATATAAATGTACTGTCTACTGATTTTGAAAGAGCATTTGACCGCATCGGAATCCATATAATACTTCAAAACCTTGCAGATTGGAAGATTGGTAAGAATATGTTCGCTATATAAAGAGTTTTTTAACAAACCGGAAGTTCAATGTTAAAGTAAACGGTCACTATTCTAAAACTTTTTCCCTACATAATGGTATACCACAAGGTTCACCACTATCAGTTATACTTTTTATAATCGCTTTTAACCAATTTAGTAAAATAATTTCCAATTACAAACACATTGAACACGCCATTTATGCTGACGACGCAGTTATATTCACCAAAATCAAAGATAATAATAAAGCCAAAGAAGTTTTCTCAAACATTTTACGAGATATTGAAAATTGGTGCGAAACTTTCATTAGAAAAGTGTTCCGTGTTACACATTTGTAATAAACATAATTGCAACATGTTTGACCTTAATTATAATAACGTTAAAATAAAACGAGTCGACAATTTACGTATCCTAGGAGTAGTATTTGACAAAAACTTCACGTTCAAGGAACACTGTGTGCAACTGAGAAAAAGTCTCAACACCAGGTTGAATATTATAAAGTATCTTACATCGAAGAATTTAAATATTCATATATCAACTATGATAAATGTTACACGTTCGGTTATGCTGTCCAAAATCGATTATACTCTACCAATCTATGGATGGTGTGCATCACCGCACATGAAGCTTATCAAAACAATTTATCACGCAGCTATTCGCTACAGCATTGGAGCTTTCCGCACTAGTCCGACGACAAATTTACTTGTCGAAGCTGGTATGCCTACTATCGAAGATCGAACTACCAAGCTTACTTATAAGCTAATACCAAAACTTTTCATCAGCCATTACAAAATTATATTTCAAGAAACTTTAAAAACAATTCGTCCACTTCTTCTAAAACAAGCATCAGAACCACCTTGGTTAATTGATAATTCCTCTTTCATTTTCTCCATGATTAATCTGCCTAAAGCTACAACATCAGCAGCAGTATATAAACAAACTTTTAAAACTATATGCGAAAATCTCGTGAAGTAAAACTGGAATTTTATATATACAGATGGATCCAAAACTAAAAATAACGCAACTTTTGCAGTGGTTCAACAATATGGTACAATTATTAAGAGTGGACACATCGATAACTACAGCTCTATCTTTACAGCTGAAGCCTTAGCAATATCAATTGCAGTTCGATATGCCAACGTAAACGACTCGAGGTATATTATCTGTACCGATAGTCTTTCGACCATCCTTACAACACAAAACACCAAGCATGACTCTCCCCTAATTAACAGCATCCGTAATACCCACATCAATAACAAAAATAAAATTAAATTGATGTGGATACCATCACACCAAGGAATTACTGGAAACGAATATGCTGACCAAACAGCTAATAACGCTATTGAAAGGCCTCTTCTAAATTTTTCCACCTGGGAACATAGAGATATTATTAATAGAATCTCCTCCCATCTACAATCATCTTTCGAATCAAAATGGAATCTCTACCAACACAACTACAAAAATGTCAATCCGTTTGGAACCAGACCAGTTTTTCCCGAATCCTGTTTACGCTACAAAACCAATACTATAACAAGGCTCAGAATAGGACACAGTAAACTTACACACGTTCACCTATTAGAAAAAAATCCGCCCCACAATGCTCAACTTGCAACATGCAGCTTAATATTCCACACCTTTTAGGTGAATGCACCGTTTACAATCACTCCAGAAACAAAATCTTTGGATCGGATCCTCCCTCTCAATTATTGAAAAATACATGCAGTAGGAATATTAATTTAATATTAAAATTTGTATCGGAAAATAATTTAAATATATAAAATTTTAAAAGTTGGAGCCTAAGTTGCTATTACTCCTTTACTTTATTTAATTACAATAATTGTATTTTGTAATTAAAACTATAATAAATAAATAAATAAATAAATAAATAAATAAAAAAATAAATAAATAATAAAATTAATAAAATAATAAAAAATTACTTTTGTAACAAGGATCATTCTGTTAATATTGACTTTTTTAGACTTGATAGGTCGGATGCGATAAGAGGTGGAGGTGTTGCTTTTTATTTAAAGGAGGGTATTATAGCTAGTATTGTTTTTGAATTTTCAGATCCTGATACTATTGAGTTTTTGTTCATAGAGGTTACTGTAAGCCAGCATAAAGTTCTATTAGGTGTTGTTTACCTTCCGCATGGTACAGTAAGTGGTTTTCGTCGTTTGGATAACATTTAAGGTGATTTAGCTTACCGCTTTGAACGTATAGTGATAATGGGAGATTTAAATTATAACCTTTTTGACCCTGTTAAGTCGACCTTTGTTAGAGGTGTTTGTAGTTGTTACGATCTTAGTTACTGGCATAATTCGCTGCCTACTCATCATTATCTTAGAACTAATTCGGTTTCTCTTCCTTTTCTCTTTATCCATGTGTGTCTGAATATAGAGACTACAATGCTATCGATTTTGAGCTCCTTGGCAGTAGATTTTTAGAATCCGACTTTAGTCTGATCTATAAAACTTCTGACGTTAACATTGAATTTGACCTTTTTTCTTGCGTGCCTGTAAGGCTTAAAATCGTTAGTCATAATAAAAACTATATGAGGTAATGAGAGTGAAATAAAGTCTGCTCAATATTTACGGACTCTTGCTTATCGTGTATACCAAGAATGCAGTAGTCAGGAGAATTGGGCCTTACCGCAAATACCGTAATCGTGTTAAGAGTGTTATACGGAAATTAAAGAAAGCGAATAGCCTAAAGATTTTTAACTACACTAATCTAACTTCCTCTTGGAAAATACTAAAGAATGTTGGTTGTTATAGTAATGGTGGTGATGATGTCATAACTGAGAATGAAGCTTTTTTATCTAATCATACAAGCGATTTTTGTCCTCTGTTACCTATGAATGGTGGAGTTTTTTCATTTGGAAGGTTTGATAATACAGATTTATTAGAGGCTTTTGTTCGCGTAAATTCTAATGCAAATTCTAATTTGTGAGAATTTTATACCCGTCCCTAGAAAAACATCTGTTATACATTTTTAACACTATTATTATGACATCTACCTTCCCCACAGCTTGGAAAGTAGCTAAGGCTGTGCCTATAAGAAAGCATGCTGGTATTGGTCCAGATTGTTTTCGACACATTAGTATTCTTTCTTGCTTCGCGAAAATTTTTGAGCATCTCTTATCTATTAAAATTAATAAACACGTGCATGAAAATAAGCTTATTAGTTCTTGTTATTTTGGTTTTCGTAAGAATCATAGCACTACTACACTCTTATTATCCTTGATTGACAGGATAAGACAGTGCCTTAATAACCAAGGGGTGGGTATATTACTAGCCTTGGACTTATCCAAGGCTTTCGACACTATTAATCATATCAATTTGGTTAATAAGCTTCATTCCCAGTTTTTACTCAATAAATCCTCGTGTGAACTAGTTCTTTCATATCTTTCTGGTAGACAACCGTTTGTGTCTGTTCATAATTCCTGTTATTCCAAGCTAATGTGTCGAAGTGGTGTTCCTCAAGGTTCTGTCTTCTGTCCCCTATTTTTATGCTTTATATGAATGACTTAATTTTGTCTTTAAATTTGCCTACCTCGGATATTTTTCTGTATGCTGATGACATTCATTTAGTCTTTCTAGGTGAAAGACAATTTCTTGACTCTGAATGCACATGTTAATTATACTTTAGATTGTACTGTATCTTGAATGAATAACAATTTTTTACATTTGAACATTAATAAAACTAAGGCCATGTGTTTTAGTCTGCAGAATAAATCCTTGCTAAAATTACAGATAGGTAATATGAATGTGGAGTTGGTTGATCATATGCATTGTTTGGGTATAACTCTAAACGATAAATTTACTTTCAATAAACATATTAACCTTGTTAAATCTAAAGTTTGTTTCGTATTAAAGAAATTATATTGTCAGAATCTTTATCTTCCTACTTCTATTAGAATTATGGTTGCTAACTCATTACTTCTTTCAATTGTTAATTATGGAATCGAAGTTTATTCGTCGATCAACCGCTCTGCTTTTAAAGAAGTCAATAAAATTGTTAACAGAATCATAAGGTATATTTATAGTACTGGGGTTGCGAGTTTATGTTTCTTCTTATGTAGAGCGCTTTCTTGGTCTATGTTTTGCCAAGTTTGTTAAATGGAGACTAATTTTAGAGTTTTATAAGATTATGTTCTTGAAGGAACCAAGTTATTTGTACAATAGCTTTGTCTTTTCGCACTCCGTTCGCGCTCTTCATATTTTAATAAATAGAATTTATAATTCTACTTATGAACGTTCTTTTGTTGTTATAATCGCTCGTATTTGGAACATCCTTCCTAACAATTTGAAGCTTTTTTCTTTTTCTATACCTAAAGCGAAACTTGTCTTTCTTAACTTTTTGGCTTCACAGTAATTGTGTTGCTTAAATCTCTAGAATATCATATATGTCACATTGAAAAATTCTGTTTCCAAAATAACATCATTCCCGATAAATCCTACGCTTCTAGACCAAAATCTCTGGAATATCTTATAATATGTCACATTGAAAAATTCTGTTTCCAAAATAACATAATTCCCGATAGATCCTACGCTTTTAGATGAAATAGAATGCACATTGTGGCTGCTTTTTTACTATGTCAAACCCTTTTGGATCTGAACATCAATTCCCATATGACTAAATGGATTAATTATTTTTTTATTAACAGAAAATTAATTGCTGGATTTGTTTGAATATATTAACATCGATGGCTCGGTACGCCAGCAATCAATAGGATTTGCCTTCCACCATTCTAATTTCAATAATACTGAAAAGTTTTGTATAAATAAATACGTCTGCTGAATTATTAGCTATTGAAAAGGATGTTGATTTTTTAATTCGTCACAAATTCTCCAAAGGGGCAATCCTGTCACATTCCAAATCTGGCATTTTCGCTTTGCAGAATGCAAAAACCAACAACTACATTGTTTGTAATATTATTAATAAAATAGCTATTTCGTGTATATCAAAACTGGAGATCCATTATATCCCGGGTCATGCTTCTATTGCTGGTAATGTTGTAGCTAAAGAGGCCCACTCAGGCGGTTTTCGTGTTGACATCAAATGGTAATTTCATTATGCTATTAAGGGGATTGCGACCGTGCTCGCATAAGACTGGAAAAAAGATTACGACTTACAAATACGTTTGTTCTCATCAGTTACTGATTTACCATGGCTTTGTAAAATTACTCCACGCCTTGGAGATCGTAAATCATGCCACATCAATCAATCATCCTTTTTATAACTTTTCATTATTTCAATTAAATTATATTGCATTATTGAACTTTTATCGTTTTAAATATGTATAAATAAACTTTTTCCAAATAATATAAGACTCCACCTTTTTTTGTAACTTAAATTATCGAGCATAGTAATGAAGACTTTCATTACTACTGATGGACTGATACTGATAGATAGGCACCAGCACGCTATTTAATAGAATCAATTTTTGAGTTTAACTTAAAAATATTAAATAAACAAAACTTAAAAAAAAATTGTGACATTAGCCTAGACATGTAGTTCCGGACACACTTATTTTGTATTTACGTAATGTGTTAAGTTGAAATAAAGTTCGAATTTATTAATTTTTCTTAAGAATTTTCAAACTGATTGAGCAATCAGAGCCATTACATTTGAAAGTGATTAGGAAAACTCAGAAAAACAATTTTCGAAATTTTCGAAATTTTCGAAAACCAGAGCTAAACCATTACATTTGAAAGCGATTAGCAAAACTCAAAAAAACAATTTTTCATAATATTCGAAAACCTGTATTTTAAATAAGCAGAATATTTGCTAAATCAAAAACCGATTTATAACTTCTGTCAACAAGTCTGCCAACAATGCCGATATACAAGAAATTAGTTTTGTGAGGTAAATTAGCAGAATAACAAAATATTTTCTTATGTATTGATCGAAATTTTATAGGGACCGAATTTTTGTTGCATAAAAATAATTTCAAAATTAACTTATTTCAATTTTTATAGTTATTATTTAAAAATGACAGATTTTAAATTTTCAAGCAATGTTCTCAATTATGAATTTTATTAGGTTTTGTAAATTCTTTAGTACAAGTCTCTCAAAGAAGTTTTAAAAACAAAATAATAAAATTTAATTTTAATGTTAATATTAATATTAATATGCTTTAATTATTATTAATAAATTCATGCCTTTAAGGATATAAATCTTATTAACTACAAACACAGTTTTAGGAAAAATTTTGGTTTTTTTTATACAAAAAAATTCTAATATTTTCGCTTGTTAAAGTTTAATTATATTATTTTTTATACATAAAAAACAATATGTGAAAGAAAAACCAACTTACTTGAGTTACAAGGAGATTGAAAATATTGTGGATTTATTTACTCCAAAAGTGGTTGACATAAGAACGAATTGAATTGACTTCACTTTTTATGTTTATCTTTTAAAATTATTGATTTTTACTTTTGATTTATAGTTGTTGTTGTTGCAAACTCTGTTGATTTGGTATTATGTAATATTTAGTTTTTATCCCTTTGTTCTTAAACTAGACGGGCAGCTCCAAGGCCTAGTCTAAGAAGGGATTTTGTCATACATGCCTTTGAGCCAAAGATGATGACGATGTAGATGAAGTAGCAGTAACACCAACACCACCACCAATACTGCCACCTGGCGAAGGAGATGGTGAAGAAGATTTACTGCTGTGACGACCACCACCATGGCTGGTTGTGGTTGATATAGAGGCTGCCGATGCTATGGAGGCAGAGGATTTAGGACGATTTGGTGGTGGTGGTGGTGGGGCACGACGCATTCGCTGTTGCAAAATGCGTGGTAACTGAGGATGAGATTTTTGCGGTGCTGGAGCCAATGGAGGCATTGCTCCACTTTTTTGATGATGTTGCTGCTGTTGGCTGTGATGTTGGTGATGATGATGTTTTTGCTGGTGCAATTGTTGCTGCATATGTTTGGTTATTGAAGAGTTGTTTGAAGAGGAACCTGAAGTATTGGAAGTTGAGGTGGAGGACGCATGAGATGTGGTTGAACCTCTTTTTGGTGGTATTATTTGTTGATGTTGCAGCTGTTGCTGCTGTTGTTGTTGAGATGTTAAGGACATTTGCGGTAATAATTTAGCTGCACTTATTGGCTGATGATTTGAATATGATTCATCTTCAGGCTCGGAAGTTAAAGAATTAGTTTCCGAAGGTGTGGGTGAAGGTGAGGGAGGTGATAAGGCCTCCTGTTCCTGTAGATATGCACGAAATCCTTGTATAGATTCATTTAAAGCCCACAATTGAGAGAGTAACGATAGATCTAGCTGCCTTAAGCCATACATTTCTCGTCTTAATATGGCCAACTGAGTGTCCAATTTTGAAGTCGTACTAGAAGTGGAAGTACTATCACTATCATTTCGTGACTGGTGCTGCTGATGGTGATGATGAACATGGGTGTTGTTATTGCTACTGTGATTCGAATGGTTGTTGTTGGTTGGTGTGTGCTGCTGTGTTTGATACAAATGGTGCTGCCCACTATGTGTAGACGAGGCACGGCTATGTAAACTCTCTCGGTCACTTAAAGATTCTTGTGTGGACGATAGACTGCCATGTCGATAAGAATTAGAACTGCCCCCACCTCCACTACTACCGCCACCACGTTGTCGTTGAGCGGCAGCTGATGAGGAAGTGGAAGCTCCCAGGTATAAATCAGGATCTAAAAAAAGATGACTGTTGTGACTGTAATTAAGCGGAGAAACTGTAGTGGGGTGTTGTATAGCAGCACTAAGACTTTTTGGTAAAGGCGGTAAGCCGGGCAGTGTAAGTTTTTGTTCATCCTCCATAATTTTCTATCGGTTTTGATTATACACTGTTTTCAACGAATTACTTATTGTTTAACAATTGTTTTTTTTTAAGTTTGTTTCATGGAAAAAATCACTCAACATTCTCCTGAGCAATTGCTCATCTCTTTCTCTCACACGCTTTCTACTGCTCCACCTAAAAGGAAACAAAGTTATTCATTCGCTTTTTTACATTTATTCATTCTTACTTCTATTTCTTACTGCTGTTGTTGCAAAAACTTTATAATCAATATTTACTTTCGATTTTATTTCGTTGATTTTTATTTTTCTCCTTTCGCAACGAACTTTAATTTACGTTTTAATTTTTTATTTTTGGCTTTTTAAAAAAATATTTTTCATAGGTTTTTTATCTTTAATGTATATTAAACTTCCAAGCTTGACGACACATTGGGCACTGTTTGTTCAAGGGTTGCAAGTTGAGCCATTTTACAATGCAATGCATGTGAAAACAATGTGAACATACGCCCCACACTAAAGGACAATCATCACCGGGCAGTGAACATTCCGGGCAGGTAGATTCAAACGACATACGACAAATACCGCAATTTTCATCATTCGCTATCCAACGCCATGATGCAACGCCCATCCATGATTTAATTGTTACTTTCATGTTGATCACATTTAGTTTTACTTTTATTATTGGACACAAACACTTTATAAAATATAAATGTATGTATGTATGTACACAACCGTGTTTGCCTGCTTAACCTACATACGGATATGTATGTAAATGATGTAAAATTTGCAGTTATTCGCTTAGGTTAGATGAAATCCGCAAAATGGAAAGATTTTCAATAATGTCTTGTTTTTTAATAACTATGAACTTTACATTTATTAAATATATAATTTATAATCTTGCGATTTAACTAACACTTATTCATAAAGTATTTATTAAAATTTACTGAGCACAAATTTATAAGTATTCGCATTCCGTGTTCACCAAACGTAATGCTTTTTTCGGCTTGAGTATATTTTTTTTTTTTTTTTGCCGTTTTCTGTAAATATAAAATAGGTCAGTGATGCCGAATTTGTGTTTTTTGCTTTATGAGTGCTTTAGTTATTTTGAGTTTTTTTATATAGATTCAAATTTTTTAAATTGTGTTTTATTAATGCCAATATTAACTTCGTATTTAAACGCTAATTTAGTTAATTTTCATATAAAATTTTTGTATTTTAATTAAGCTCAGTTGTTCAATATTATTTGTGATGAAATTTTGTTTATATAAATATCTATCTTCAAGCTTTTAAAACACCTAATGTCTTTGAACTGGTGGAGCAACTGGAACTAGCACTCTACCAATCAGTCTCTCGAGGCACTCCAAGTACCATGGATTCCCTCAATCCTTTACCGGCCAAAGTATGATCATTTGGAGCATTTTTTATATATATCACCCAAGGTATATTTATTTTACTAGGTAGTGTCGTCCGCCCAGCTGATTTCGTAGTTCGACATGTCAAAAGTTGTATGTGTTTAAAAATTTTATACTGCAGAAGTGGGAAAGCAATAAAACACACACACGCCCATGGCACAATAAACAAGGTAGACTCGCGGCGAAAAAAGAGTACAACTCTGTAATAAAAATACGTACATTTTGTTGTTGTATAAATCATTTTTGGCTGTCAAAATAAAAAATGTTAGTACATTTTGACACTGTAAGATGGTGACAACAAATAGTCAGCTGAGCTCTCGAGTTTACCTGTTATGAATTCGCCTTGCACACGCCTTCTCAATTTTCATCTGTTTTTTGACATTTCGAACTACAAAGCAACAACAAAATGCCAATGTGTTCTTGTATTATTGTATTTGTTGAAGGGACGCCACTAACTAGTCGCCGTTTACACGTGGAAACATTTGGAAGGGAAACATTTAGTTTGGCAGCAAATTACGGGTGGGGAAGAGAAAATCGTTTTTGTGTTCGGTACTCGGCGATACGCTTTATTATCATTTTCTATGTTTACATTTTTTTGTTTTAGTTCAATGTTATTGTTTTGTTTTTGTTGTTTTAGTTGAATGTTGCCGACAACAATGTTCGTCTGTGTAAACGCGAATGAATAACCAAAAGAGAATTCCAAATGTTTCCACGTATAAACGGCGACCTAGTGAGATAAATATACCTTGACATCACCTATAAACACCGAAATACCCACACTGTAATACAGAGGTGTTATCAGTGTTATTATACTACGTCTTGACGAGCCATTCATTTGTTCAACCATTGAACAAATTCATGTGCGCACATCAAAAGCTCTCGTGAAAACCGTCGTTGTCGATGTCATGTTCTTGTTCAAACAGCAAACGATGTTTGCCATCAAATGCTGTTTTTAGTATGAAAGTTTGACTTTTAAAGAATGCCATCTTTTGATCAAGCGTGAAAATCCCTATTCTGCCGAAGATTTGTTCATGTGCAAACAAAACAATGGCTCGTCAAGACTCCGTGTTATTTGATTAAAAGCTTCTCCTTTTTGAAAAAAGGATAGGTTACCAAAAATTTAGTTTTCTAACAAATTACTTTCTGATCGATATTGTAACATTAAAAGGTTTTTCGTTAAAGGCGCTTTTTAACCAGGTACTTTTTTAAAAATTTTTTTCTCCTTAAAATTAAAATTTTTTTTAAAGTTACTTTTTCTAGCCATCATCAAATTTTCAAACATAAACATTGACAGATAAAAATTGACGCCGGCGGAACAACAGAATTAATTTATGGGGGTTGTTATAGTTGTTCATTTTCTGTTTGAACATAATTTTCTGTTTTCCAACAAAGTTCTTAGATTGCTTATTTCGCAGCAGATAGTAGTAGACTTGAGCAGCAGTTGGAGCTGTCAAATTAAAATATAACAACAAATATAATAACAAATGTTTTAACAACCATGTTAAGACATGGAAAAATCATAAACTTTTACTATAGACTAACATGATGTTAGTTTTGATGCATATCTTTTTTGTGTATAGCCTAGTACTCTGTTCGAAAATGTTGAGCAACATCTATTATTCCACAACGAAAATTTGGCATTTAAAATGTGGTGATTACCTCGCGATTTGGAAGAATTTAACGATTTTATTGCTGTTAAATATTGTTTTAATAAATTTTCCACAAAATATTTTACAAATAAATTCCACATGAAATAATGTTATTTGTGGAAAAACATTTCAGTAAAAACAGAGTACTACTTCTGCAACATTTTTTCATGACTTTTTCATACAAATTTTTTATGTATGTAGCTTGACAGTATTCCGCATGAAAAACTGAACAGAGTACCAGGCTTAATATAAGTACATAATTTACCTTGGGCTTTCAAAGTGTTGGCAGTACTTTTTTATGTTTACATGGATCACTAAAATTAAAAGTGGTGCTGCCATTTCAAACGCTCACGTTTTTCGTTACACCCATGGCACAATAAACAAGGTGGAGTTATACGTAACTTACACCATGAAATCGTTTCATGAAATTTCTTCAATTCTCTTTTGAACTTTCTTGTTTTTCCTTGCCTCTCTACACCTCTTGTCAACACAAAACCGGTTTCATGCAACTGATTTCATGAAAAATGTCATCGTGTAATTTAGCTTTTAGTTTTACAAAAATTGCATGTATTTTATTGGTAGATTTTCAACGTGTAGATGTCAAAAACAGCCGATTGAAATAAGAAATTACAAAAGAAAACGTGCGTTTTTTTCTTTTAGTGCTTTTAATTGTATCCAAGAAAGCACTGAAAAATCATAAATTTAAGCACTTGAAATAAACTTGATTTTAAAAAAATTTTTCACTTCTATAGATTCTATCGGTTCCATTACATTTGCTTTTAATTTAAATATAAAAAGTTTGATATTTTACTAGCATATATAAAACAATGTATTTTTGACAATACATTGGCAAAAAAGGAGAACAGAAAATAATCAGTTGGGTTATCACTCTCTGGATATGAATAAACTTTGGTCACGGATTCCAAGGCGAATCCATACCAGGTGTGAGCAGTATGGCAACAACTACAACAAAACAACAACTTTGACATTAGATTAGCAGATTTGAAACAATGTATTTTTGACAAGAAATTAGCAAAAAACAATCAGCTGGGCTATCGACTCCACCTGGTATGAATTCGCCTTGACGGATTCTAAAAAACTACTGTAATAACTTACAAAAGTTTTCAAATTTTACAATAAAATATATCTATAAAGGATTTTATAAAAATTACTATAAAAAGTTTATATGAACTTCACACACGACAGTTGCAATACTGTTCAATAGTTAGTTCAACATTTTTTAATAGCGTTGTAAAAAATAAGAAAGTTGTAAATCCAATTATACGATTATTTGCTGCCTATTTCACAGCAATGATGGTAAATTAAATTTTCAAGCAGCTTTTTAAGTTGTACTTTTCGAACAGAAATTGTACTAAATAGATTTTGTTTGTGAATCTAAATTTTAAATCAATGTTTAGGCGTATAATTATATTTAAAACAAAAACAAATTAAGAAATGTTTTTGTTTTAAATGTAATTATGCGAAAGAACTCGTGTGACATTTCGAAATAGGCAGTTAAAATTCCTAAAAATATAAACAAAAATCAATAATTGTAGTTTTTCATTTTTGTCAATTATATTTAAGAATGAAAAAAAGTTACTTTTGGAATAAGCACGTTTCACAAAATTAAAACATTAATCTTGAGTTTGGAATTTTGTGAATGGTGGGTAAAACATATTTAAAACTATGTAATAAGAACGCACCAAACAAATTTTTCAAATAAAAATGTTGATATAAAATTTATAAAATTCAGATTACCCCAATAATAACACTGTTTGGTAATCGTTATCATACAAATTAGTTATGTATGTATGTAGTTTGACAGTATTCCGCATGAAAAACTGAACAGAGTACCAGGCTTAAACAAATAAATACGAAAAGTAACAAAAATCCAATTAAAAACCTCAAATAAAACATATTCAACACATACGTTTTTTAAAAAATTATAAAACACAAAAGTTAAAAAAACTCATACCTGGTGTTAATTCGCCTTCACCAATAGAAAAGATTATTTGGCAGCGTTCCCACAAAGAAAAATATTTTCTTAAACAATTAATTAAATAAAATAATGCATTTTTTCTGACAATACAGAAAATAATCAGCTGTTCCATCGCTCTAACCAGGTAGTATCAATTCGCCTTGCTCATTAAGCCCCTTTCACACTATAATACTGAGTATTAAGATTTTCATTGGCTTTTGTAAGATAGAAATCCAATGAGAATTGTGTGATTGTCAAAAAATCTAACGTAACATAACATTTCGTTTTCACACTATCATACTTCAAATAAAATGAAAAATATCAGCAAAGGAACAAGCCGAGACGAGACATTGAACGGCATCGGCTGAGCAAATTAATGTGGACGGCAGAGGTGCCAGATCTTAAGTTTCTTTGGCCGTTCAAAATTTATGTTAATACAAAAAAAAAAAAAACAAAACCTAAAAATATATTATACGTACATTCAACAATTTCTAGGCATGGCAGAAACAAAGTACATATGTAGGCGATAAAACTGATGGTAATTAACGGCAGGTGCAGGACAAAGATAAACCCCCTAATTACGTACATATGTCGTAGTCGAATTGTGACAACTGTCGTAGCCGAACCCGAATTTACATTTTATGGGCATTATGTAAAACTTTCGACGTGATGTTTTTGTAGTAGATTAGTTGCGCTCATTCATTTACAATAACAGATCTGCTGATAGAAGAAATATCAAATTCAATAATTTTTATTTGTTATTTGTTTTTTAATAAATAAAATTAATAATTATTAATATAAATGTTAAGTGTTGCACATTTTGCATCTTCTGGTGAAGAAGAACATGAGAGGAGCCAGGAATTTATAAGTTTACGGAGAAAGCAAAGAATCAAGCTGTAATAATCCCGACACTGCCTCATCTAGGGCTGTTAAAGCTTTTTGTGTAAAAGGACCACCTCTAGTTCCACAATTTTGTTGCTTATTGAATACAAGCTTCTTTTTAACACTTATCTTCATGTCAGCCCAGACCTTCATCCATCCCTCGGAGTCGCGTGAGGGAGGACCAATGCTGTTCAACTTTTCACCAATTGTGTTCCATTGCTCCTTTATTAAAACTTTGTCTTGGTTCTTGTTGTACCCTTTAACAGTCTTTTTCAGTCTTCAATAAGTAAAAAGAGATGTTGTAATTATAATTTTGTTAAATATTTAATAAATATTATTGATGAGAATGCTATTACGTTTTTACATCCATTTTCTGTTTAGTTTGATAAAAAAATTTAATATTTCAACGTTGTCACCAGCAAAATACACTATGACTGTTTTTCTCGAATTTCACAATAAAAAACGGCATGCAAAATACCACAATTTGTAATAGAATTCGACAGAGTCGTACTTCAGTCTCACATACATACGTAATTAGAAGGAAAATATCATCGGCGGTGGCGAACTACCGGCTGCGACTCACTGAGCTTGGTTCTTTTCTTTAAAAAAAAAACACAACCTTGATAAAATGAAAAATGTTATCGTTTAGAAAATTTTCTAAAAATGGTTTGGTATTATGGGATGTCAAATGTCTTTCCGTATTATTTTACATTTTGATAACATACTGCTTTCGTACTATCACACTTTCTCATTGGATTTAAGTATTTGACAAGTCTTAATACTCATTATAATAGTTAAAATTTAGTCATGCATTTGTACATGTACATACATATTTACGCAATGGACTCACATTAAGAGTAACCAAAATAAAATTTGAAATTATCACTGATTTGCTAGGCTGCATTAATTTAAATAATGTTTAGGGTTAATTAAGATAATTTAAAATCACTTCCCTTTTGCTTAAACGAGAATTTAAAACAATGGAAATTTTTAAGAAAAAATTATTGTTCATTTCCAGCCATGTAATGCATAAAAAAATATTTGAACTAGAGAAACCAGACAAGTAAAGTATATAATAACGTTAAATGCGGGAGATAGAATTATTCTCTTGATAGCTCATTTTATTTGGTGTTGCTTGTAATAATTTTGCAAAATTAATAAATTTCATATCGAATAAGTAGCTTTAGATATAAACTTTTAATTCGATCTCAACAACTGTCCCACAGTTTTGAAGATTAAAACTATAACACGTGATTTTATACAAAATAGCTGCACATTCTAGATAAGGTTTTATTTAAATCGGTTCAGTCAAATAAAAATGGCTGTATTCTTCCCTTGATTCTAAGTTTTGAAAAGAGATACAGCCTATTGCAGCTTTTAATTTATTAACGTTTCAAATTTCATTAAAATTAGTTCAACCATGATGGAAACAAACAAACAAACAACGAAACATTAAAGAGATCTTAATACAGGTGATGTGGAGTTTTAAATTACTAGAGACCGAAATTTTCAGTTCTTGTATCTTTAAAAGCCTGCTGTAAGGGCACAAACGGGAACCTTTCGTTTTTTAAATAGGGGTTTACTATAAATTGGTATAAGTTGACATAAAACAAGTGATATAATATTATTATTATTAATGACGTTCACACAAACGACACACAAACACAAACGACAGACAGACAGACAGACAGACCTTGGTTTTGTGTCACTTAGAGCGGGTTTTTAAGTTCGAGTTTAAACTCAACTTTCTTTTTCAATTAGCTAATCTTACCCCCGTCTAAATTAGACATAAAATGATAAACATTAACACTAACATGTTAGTGAAGACTACCCATGTTAATGTTATTTTCAAGTTTTAATATGGTTGTTAAAACATTTGTTATAAAAACTCTTTTATATCATGACAATGCCGTTGTTGTTGTATATTAGGTTGACAGTAGTATTTGCGAAGAGCGCCATCTGTTGCTTAATAGTACTACTACTATCTTTTGTTCAATATGCATTCAAACAACATTGTTGGAAAACAGAAAATTATGTTTAAACAGTAAATGACATAAAAACGCATTCGTCACCTAGAAGAACATGCACAAATTAATAACGTTCCTCTGTCGGCGACATGTATAAGTTTTGTTCAATTTGAAGACGACCTCTTATGGAAAGATGACAACATCTTTGCAAATTGATAATAGATGTTGATCAGTATAAAAAGCCTATTAATTATTAACTTTACTAGAACCCTGCTAAATCTAGGCCGTAAAACACATAAAAGTAGCTCATGTCCACACGTGTATAAATACAAGTGTAATATAAATATTTACAACAGTCCTGCTAGACTTTCCAGAACAGAACGATTTTTTGCTCGCCTATAAATAGCTTTCACGCTTGCATGCGATATTGTAGTCCTAATTTAATACTTAATACAATACGTGATCAGTTGTCTTGTACTGTTTACAGTGTGTATGTTTTAACCAGTGTGCTCAATAAAAATTATAATAAGTTGAATAAATAGAGTGACATTAAAGTAAAATCAATATCAAAGTATTTTGTTTAGCAAATAAATGAAGCCAACGAAAAAGTAAAACGGAAAAATATATATTTATTAAATTAATTAACTACAATAATAACATTTGAACATATCGGATTTTGTACCCTAATTCGATTAAGTAATTTATTCCGAAAAAATTTTTTGGTATATACATAGTTACAAAAGATTTGCAGATATAGAAGTCAACAAAGATGTTTCATAATAAAAACGCGAATCGTGAGGTATTTGTGAAAAAAATTTATTTTGAACTTCACACTTCAACAGAAATGACCCCCTGGTCACCTTAATGTTTTGTTGTTAATATCACTTGTATGTTATTGTTGTGCGTTTCTTGTTGCTTGTTTTAAAAACAAACAAACAAACAAACAAACAAACTTCCGAGTCGCTGTTGTCGTTATAACGTTCATATATTAGTACAACGACGACTGTTGAACCCATAACACGCGATCTGCTTTTATGTTTAATTCCATGTGACGACTGTTGTTTGTTATGGTTTTTTATTGAAAACAAAAACAAAAAAAAAAAAAAAAAAATACAAAACGCTATCGATCGAACGTTTTAAAGTAATTTGAATTGAACCTAAAATAAAATAAAAAAAGATGTAGTTTTTTTGTTGTTACTATACTCGTATATATGAAAATATTAAAAATTTAAAAAAGCGATTCATGTATTTTAAGATATAATATTAAAAAACTTAAGCGTATTTAAATAGAATAAAAGCATTTTAAATTGCAGTGAGTAAACCATAAAAATATACATGTGTATGTATTCAAAAAATAAAGAATTTGTTTAAAAATAAATAAAATGCGAAGAGAACAAACAACTCATCAAGGTGATCATGCGTTGTTTTAAGTGAAGCCAAATATTTTGAGTGAAGTGCGTATATGTGTGTGTGTTTATTATTCTCAACGTAAAAACACAACAAAAATCACACATCTGAAAAAAGAAGTGGTTTACAATGAAAACCAAATTGTGTAAAAAGTAATTTTAAAGTAAAACATTTTTAAACAACATATACATACATACATTTTTATTGAGTTAAAAAATTAGAACCATGGGTATACTTTTAAATTAGAGTATGCGTTATATTAAAATATTTTTTACCATGCCAGACAAAAATGCCACACGGCGACCATGCTGTTTTGTGTTGGCGGCAGCGCCTTTTAATCAATAGAAACCACAGTGCCTGCAATTGAACTTGAGCCTGTTTTAAAGTTTATTGCTCTAAGAATTTATATTTTGTTGATTTTTTATTTTGGTTAATTCGTTTTTTTTGCAATATGAAACCGATTAATAAATTTGGATCTACACAGGCATATAAAACTTTACAATCAATCGAAAATTCTTTTAGTTTAGAACCTGGTATTCTGTTTAGTTTTCTTATGAGATGCTGTCAAACACACGTATGTATGAGTATCATAGTTTCCATGGGAAAAATCAGCAACTGTTTTTTTGCCCACTAGAGATGAAGCCAATTTTCTCGGGAACGTCTCGAAGGATATTTTGCATGGTTGGTCAAGAACGTACTATAAATTATATGTTTTCATAATATATGGTAATTTTTCCTGGGAATATCATAGTTTCCATGGAAAATTAACAACCATTTTCCCCTTTTTTATATATACCTAAAATCTACGCTATTAGTAAAATTCCCAATTATGGGGTATTTAATTTTCCCCGTTTTTTCCCGGTTTTTAAATTCCCAAAATCGACGCTATTTCGTCGACGCTATCTTGGCTCACGTGAAACTATTTCATGCGGAATTTTCAAACAACAGCTGATCACTTTTGTTAACATTCGTAAAAAAAATGGAGTAGTTCTCTGTTTTTATTGTGCAAAAACATATGAAATATGTCTGGCAACATTTTATCAAATTTTCCACAAATTCGAACAGGGTACCAGGAAGGCTACTGCGTATTTCGATTCTAAAGAAATTTTTTCCGAATCACAATGTTAAAGTCATACAAATTCCAATGATTTCTTTTTCGAATTGAAATACGCAGTAGCATTCCTGGTACCCTGTTCGAATTTGTGGAAAATTTCATTTGGAAAATGTGACAGTGACCCCCAGGATTTACAATCAAAAATTAACATAATATTCTTTTTTATTTTTTAAATATATTTTAACGTGTATTTAATGCGGAAAAAGAAATGCAACTTCAATACATTTAAATTTAACAACACAAAATATTTCACTTTTACATTTTTCGAAACAAATCTAGTTTAGTCAAGCCACTTCAATTAAAAAAATGTACCCCAAGGTGATAAAAACAGGAGTTATATGCACCCTCTGTATTTAACTTTATTTTTGGGTTATATTTTGTGATATCAAGGCGGCGTTACATTATCGCTTGATTTTGCCTTCCAAAACTATGAATGTACATTATTTTTCGAAGACATTAGGACATTTTTGTTAACTTTTTGAAACTTTTTCAAGCATTTTTGGATGTTTACTGTTCTGAGCATATGTAGAAAAACTAAATTTTAACGATATTTTTAACATTTTTGTAGTCAAAAAAGCACTGTAAATATCATTTTACTTATTCTTACCACTTTGTATGAAATGTCAAGCATTACTTATGGTTTTAAGCAAATACCAAAGAAATTTTCATCGATACTATTAGTGGTACATTAAGATTTTATTCACGGCATATAAATATTCCATCATATTGGGGTCACAAATAATTGGTAATTATCGCTCAGTACCGTTCGACGACGACGGTTCTCGCTAGCTTTATTTTTAAAGAAGTAAGGAGGAATGATTCCACCTGCCCATTAAGCGCACTGAACAGGGATGCAGCTTTGTGCTGAACAATCTTTCTAGTTTTAACATATTCATGATAAAATGTAAAACCAAACTGAGTAAGACAGACTAATCTATGTAAGAAAATAATTTAACTAAATAAATGAGAGAAACAACAAATAATTAGTTTTAATTTATTTAATTCTTTATAGATTTGAATCGAATTCGTGATCACTTTTTGCTAAAATATTCTTATTATAAATTCTAATGACTTTTTACATTTAAGCTTTAAGTTTCTGTTATTGTTTGTCTAATACGGTAGAACACAAAGCGAAATATCAAAAATCCCCTCAAATTTTTTATTCGTGTTTTTATTTCCTCTTTTTTATCTCCCCTCGCCCTTGGCCAAGTACGAGGTTGTTTGGATTTTTATAACAATAATAACTGTCAATAATAAAAAAGAAAAAAAAAAAAAAAAACAAAAATTTGATAAGTTTTTCACTAAAATAAAACTTTTATTGTTTGGCTGCTCTGATAATACTTTTTACGAGGAACAGTTAAGAGATATGAAATTATGTCTGAAGTAATTTTTATTTAAAGTGTCAGTATTTGAAAAACCAAAAACGAAAACTTATTTTAACTTCTGCATGTCAACAACTTTTTAAAAGCTTAAAGATGGACTAAAATTGATCTTGAAATAGGTTTGTACAGTGTAAATAAAAAATCTAAAAATCTTTTAAGATTATGTGATACAATTGTGTAAGGTTAACTTGTTTTCTTTAAATCTAAACCCGGAATGTATGATACGAAACTAGAAATCGAAAAACAACAAACACAAATTGTTGTGAAAGCCAAAGAAAAAATTAAAACATTTTTTATTACTTTTAAAAGAAACATATAAATTAAGTAAAAATTCAAGATTGTTCTTTAACTAAGGAGTTTAGCAATTAAAATCAGACTTGGTTGTCGAATAAATATTACAGCATAATATACTGAAGCAATAACCTATGTATTTACCAGCTCAATATACCTAATATGCCAACAATTTTTGACGGCGCTGACACAAAAGCCAGCGCTGCATGTACTGTTAAACTGATTGGCTTTGAGCTTCTACTCGTTTTTAAGTATAGTTATTTGTTGAATAATTTGACTTTAATGCGAAATCTGTATATGACAGCACGTTTGTTACTTGATTTACTACATAAAATGCGTTTAAATACATATGCATGTATACATATCGATGGCCTCAAGTAGAAAGGCCCTAACTCGAAATTGAGTTTTTCAGTGATTTCAATACATTTCACACAAATACACCTCCTCACAAAAATTTATTGCAACAGTGTAAAAAATAACTCTTACAAGCAGTTATACATTACAAATTACATTGTGAATATTAGAGTTTCCGTTAGTTGTTTAACTTTCCTTGTAAAGTTACAATTATGTATTTGAGTTAGGGCCTTTCTATTTGAGACCAACGATATGTTTTGTTGGTAAGCCGATGATTTTTGTACAACCTAAATTCAATTCAACAAGGGCTGGTGTGACCAACCTTAAATCATTAATAGAAATATTTTTTTTGTACTAATACAAACATACTTAAATGACTGTCGAGTTACAATAAATTGGGCAACATACATAGATACTTTAAACTTTCATCACTTGAAATGTGTACTTATTATAGGTACCCATTTTGGAAAAACGTTTAAATAATGGACGAATAATCTCACTGACGTAAGGTAGTATGCCAGTCCAAGTTCCGGCCTATTCACACAGTGCATATGTATGAAATGTTTAAAGTCTCTGACAGCTAACCTTAGCGTTGCTAAATGTGCATATTTAAGCCATTTTCACACTATTATATTGAGTATTAAGACTTGTCAAATACTTAAATCCAATGAGAAAGTATGATAGTGTGAAGACAGTATGTTATCAAAATGTGAAATAATATGGAAAGAAATTTGACATCGCATAATGCCAAACCATTTTTAGAACATTTTCTAAACGATAACATTTTTCATTTTATCAGGGTTGCGTTTTTTTAAGCAAAGAACCAAGCTCAGTGAATCGCAGCCGGTAGTTCGCCACCGCCGATGATATTTTCCTTCTAATTACGTATGTCGTAGTCACGCCGAATCTTTCTCGTTTTTTAAATATGGTATTACCCATGCCGTTTGTGAGACTGAAGTACGACTCTGTCGAATTCTATTACAAATTGTGGTATTTTGCATGCCGTTTTTTATTGTGAAATTCGAGAAAAACAGTCATAGTGTATTTTGCTGGTGACAACGTTGAAATATTAAATTTTTTTATCAAACTAAACAGAAAATGGATGTAAAAACGTAATAGCATTCTCATCAATAATATTTATTAAATATTTAACAAAATTATAATTACAACATCTCTTTTTACTTATTGAAGACTGAAAAAGACTGTTAAAGGGTACAACAAGAACCAAGACAAAGTTTTAATAAAGGAGCAATGGAACACAATTGGTGAAAAGTTGAACAGCATTGGTCCTCC
This sequence comes from Phasia obesa, assembly GCA_949628195.1. Lineage (NCBI taxonomy): Eukaryota > Metazoa > Arthropoda > Insecta > Diptera > Tachinidae > Phasia > Phasia obesa. The sequence goes on from OX451216.1 coordinate 123,960,428, forward strand.
CTCACGCGACTCCGAGGGATGGATGAAGGTCTGGGCTGACATGAAGATAAGTGTTAAAAAGAAGCTTGTATTCAATAAGCAACAAAATTGTGGAACTAGAGGTGGTCCTTTTACACAAAAAGCTTTAACAGCCCTAGATGAGGCAGTGTCGGGATTATTACAGCTTGATTCTTTGCTTTCTCCGTGAACTTATAAGTTCCTGGCTCCTCTCATGTTCTTCTTCACCAGAAGATGCAAAATGTGCAACACTTAACATTTATATTAATAATTATTAATTTTATTTATTAAAAAACAAATAACAAATAAAAATGATTGAATTTGATATTTCTTCTATCAGCTGATTTATTATTGTAAATGAATGAGCGCATCTAATCTACTACAAAAACATCATGTCTAAAGTTTTACATAATGCCCATAAAATGTAAATTCGGGTTCGGCTACGACAGTTGTCACAATTCGACTACGACATACGAAATTAGGGGGTTTATCTTTGTCCTGCCCCTGCCGTTAATTACCATCAGTTTTATCGCCTACATATGTACTTTGTTTCTGCCATGCCTAGAAATTGTTGAATGTACGTATTATATATTTTTTTGCTTGGTTTTTTTTTGTATTAACAGAAATTTTGAACGGCCAAAGAAACTTAAGATCTGGCACCTCTGCCGTCCACATTAATTTGCTCAGCCGACGCCGTTCAATGTCTCGTCTCGGCTTGTTCCTTTGCTGATATTTTTAATTTTATTTGAAGTATGATAGTGTGAAAACGAAATGTTATGTTATAGCCCGTTCAGGCTGCCACGAAATTAAGTCATTTCGTGATTTCGGCCGAAATCAACTTGAAATTACTTAATTTCGCATATATTTTACCATTGCCCAAATTAACTCATTCTACTTAATTTCGTCGAAATTAACTTGAAATTACGATAGACAACGCTGGTTTTGTAAAAAAGCTCTTTTTTTGCAACCATGACCAGATTTACAACCTTGAAAGTCCGTTTTGTTTGAAAGAAATTTAAAAGCCAAATGAAATATTGGAAATATATACATAATTGTACATTAATTTTGTTGTAGTGTTGTTTTTAATATTCATGTATATTTTAAATCAATACGAAAGTGTTGTGCGAAAGCTTTTTGCAAAATAGTTAAATTATATAAATGTAACTAAACGTGATCAGCTGTTTGCGAAATTAACTCAAATGTCAAAAAGCCCAGTATGAACACTTTAGATTTCATTCGTAATTTCAGCTCGAAATTACTTAATTTCGTGGCAGCCTGAATGGGCTATTACGTTAGATTTTTTGACAATCACATAATATTCATTGGATTTCTTCTAAAACCTGCTTTATCAGTTTTTCGAGTTTTTAGTTTATTTTTTGTTAAAAAATAAGTTTTTCCCTAAATGTGCCAGTTTCTTATAGCCCGTTCAGGCTGCCACGAAATTAAGTCATTTCGTGATTTCGGCCGAAATCAACTTGAAATTACGTAATTTCGCATATATTTTACCATTGCCCAAATTAACTCATTCTACTTAATTTCGTCGAAATTAACTTTAAATTACGATAGACAACGCTGGTTTTGTAGAAAAAGCTACCTTTTTTTGCAAGCATGACCATATTTAGAACCTTGAAAGTGCGCTTTTGTCAGAAATAATTAAAAAGTCAAATGAAATAATGGAAATGTATACATAATTGTACATTAATTTTGTTATAGAGTTGTTTTTAATGTTCGTGTATAATTTAAATTAATAATAAAGTGTTGTGCAAAAGCTTTTGCGAAAGAATTAAATTATACAAGTGTAACTAAACGAGATCAGCTGTTTGCGAAATTAACTCTAATGTCCAAAACCCCAGTATGAACACCTTAGATTCCGTTCGTAATTTCAGCTCGAAATTACTTAATTTCGTGGCAGCCTGAACGGGCTATTATAGATTTTGTTAATTTAATACTTGTTTTTATTTTAAAAACTGTTTTTCAAGTTAAATATTCTTAACCACCAGAAGTTACTTGGTGCCCCGCTGTTAAATAAAACAATGACATACATATGTAATTTTTTTGCTTTTCTGATGACATAGCGTTTCACACAGGACGATTGTTCTAGAAGCAAGTCTGATTTTTATGGAAGTGGAAAGCCTCATATAAAAATCAGACTTATCGCATGATATTGTATATTTCTTTTAATTTTCTGCAAATTAAATAAAAAATAACATTTCGCTGCTCCAAAATAGACAAAAATTCTGTTAGAATTTGTAAAATAATCGATGAAAATAATGTTATATTTTCATACTTAAACATTTAACATTAATTACATATTTAAAGTAAAAGATCGTTGTGAATAGATGTGATACATATTACAAATTTATTTCGCTCGTTATGTTATGTATTTACATGTTTAATAAAATTTTTTTTGACGCAATTTTTTTTTTAAACTTCAGGTTTATATTGAAAACCATATGGCATGCTGGCTGCTCTCAAAACTACCAAGAGTTGGATAACGTAAATGTCAACAAATAAAAAATATATGTTGGCTTTAATCATCCTTGATATTTGCCAAAAGTTTGCCCATATCTGCATATAGGTCAATGATTTATTACCAAAACGTACGATTAATGTTAAATCATAAAAACTAATTACAAAAACTGGTATTTCTTTTTAAACGTCAAGTTGTTCGTTAGTTTTTATATGACTTTAATATTACGACATAAAACAATTTGAATCTCAGCTCGAATTTACTTAAAATCATTTAACTTCCAACAACAAGAGATAGACTTTCCCTTCACTATTTAAATTGTTAAGATTTAACGGAGTTTTTTTATTTATTATAATTATTTTATTAATGAAGCTTATATTATTTTTTCTTTGGGAAAATGTCATTTTTTATATTTTTTTCTTTTATTAGTTGTTTTTGAGATTTTTTTTTGCAATAATTGAGTTTTAAATTGCAAAAGCAACATTTATTATTGTAAAATATTATTAAAGTTTAATTAAATGATAAATTATTGTTAATGTTGTAGTTTATCATTCATTGTTGTTGTAGAAGTATTGACAATACCTAAATAAGACTTTTTTAATGAAATTCATTTAAAAAGCAATAAAAATGTTAAATAAAAAAATTGTTGTATATTTTATCAAGTTAAAGAAATATTTTTAAATGTTTTTTTTTCAGAAATGTCAAATAGAAATGATAAATATAATGATTATAAAGATTAATAGAAAAAGTAACTAATTAGAATGATGATGAGGGAAAGATATGTAGGTATCGATGACGGCTTAAGTATTAATGGCAAAAATATCTCAATGTCTGAAATATCTTTGCATGTTTTTGTTTTAAAATATTCATTGTACGAGGGCAGTATGAAACTTCCGTGACTTGACTTTATGCATTTCCAGCACAAATAACTTTTAACACTGCTCTCTTTAACTGTTAGCTATTGTACCAATCGCCTTTTTAAATTGTACTTTTCGATTTGAAATAGTACTAAACAAATTTTGTTTGCGAGTTTAAATTTTATCGGATGGCGAGACATTCGACAATCAGACTTTGTGAATGGTTATGAAACCAGTACCGGTAGCTGCTTAATTGATAGAATTAGAAGCATTTTAAAAGTCTTCTGAAATTCTAATGAAGTTAATAAAACAAATCGGTGCTATGATTATTTGTTACTGCATTGGGACAAATTGGAGGAAAATTTGTTTCAAATGCCACGTTTTCCGGAATATACATAGCTCCACTGGTAGCTCCTCTAGGTTTTTTATAGAGGCATCGCAGTTATTTTCTTTTCTTTTACTTTTTTTGTTTATTCTCATACTTGTCTAGGAGAATTTTTCTATACAGGCAAGTTAAAAAAACCGACATGCGGACTTATTTCTCACAGAAACCCAACCAAAATTTATGTATTCGAATTATTCCCTTGAAAGTTGGAGGATTTGTGACATAACAAACGAGAAGAATAAAAAACAATTTGAGATACTAATTAAACTAGAACAACCAAAAAAGTACAATTGTACCAACTTTACCAATCCTGCTGTCCAGTATATTTGACAGCCATTGAAACCAGACAACCTCGTTAGTTTTAACGAAAATTGAAAAAGAGTAAAAGAAAAATCACCAAAACCAAATAAAGGCTTGATAAAAACCGTGGAGACTCTGTACTATCAATTTCAATGGTTAAATATTAGTAGTTCAAGCCATACCAGCAAAAATAACGCCGTACTTTCAGGCCGCCGATAAGGGGTCTTCAGGTCGGAAATAGTTGATAAAATCCATAAAATAATAATGACTGATCAGAAGATGAGTAAGGATATTAAAAAGGTTTTTGCGCGTTGAGTGCCGCTATAATGACAATGCACGGGCGGACAGTGACCATGAATTGGGCTAAGAACTGCTACCTCATTCAGCACACTCTCTAGGTTTAGCCCGTTGCATCCATTTAGCCATTTCTTTAAACTTTCCTGTTTTTCAAATTTGATGAAGTGGCTGTGTGGTGAGCGACTTAGATCGAAGGAAAAGGTATTATTAAAACAAAAGCCTATTTTGTGGTTCTTGAGAAATATAAATATTTTGAGGGAATAAAAAACTGTAATGAGGCTGGACTAAATGTATTGAGCTTAAATGACCCAGTAAAAAATTATTGGGTTTTGATAAGCAGTAAAATAAAACTCATATCTTTCAAAAGCGGTTCTCATAAGCGCGTCTAATAAGCGCATTCGAGAATGCTATAATTGTAAGACAATGTGCAGGTATGTAAGCGAATAAGTTTTCCTTATAAAATTTAGTGAAACAAAGAGACCTCTCTCGCTTACGCGGATGCAGGTATGTAAGCGAATAAGTTTTTATAAAGAATTTGGTGAAGCAAAGAGACCTTCCTGAAGCAGGTTAGAAAGAAGAGTCTGTTTCTATCTCCCTTATTAACCTGCTTCTAAGTAAACGTAATTTTTTGCTGGGGAGACTGTGTAGAGAAATATTTTTCAACATAGTCGAAAAAAATATCTTTTAACCACGATTTTACGGAATTATCATATCTTCAATTGTAACTACGGTCTTTACTAGACAAGAGATGGTCGAGAATACCTCTCAACAGGGGAAAATCTATACTTAACTTTTTAAGCCCTAGCAAAGCAGGAAGGTCATAAAGGTACTTGGATATAATTGGAGCACCCAAAGCTTGATACCAGTTATAAACTTAAAGTATCATCTGGCTAAGATGAAAATTGAAGAGGATGATACTTTTAGACTATGCCTGGAAGAGGCTGGGAGGGTAGCGAACTTTGTTTATTAATACCGGACACTGGTAAGTATCAGACTTAGGCGCAGGCACATAAGGTATATACATATGTAAATGCTATGGGCGACCTTTCCTTTAGATAATACGAGTGACTGCGTGATGAGGCGAAAGTTACCCGTCAACTGTCCGAAATCTCTACAATAAAAAGGCAAACGACAACACGAGACTTAACGAAAGTAAGTTAGTTATAAATTGCCAATCGGGTTGCAGGAATCATTGAAGAACGAAGGGGATCAATAAGGCACCCATAACGTTAGTGCCTTAAGATTAGCATAATTATAAATTTTGAATAAGAGTTTTTTCTCAATTTAGTTTGCGACATTCTTAATGATTTCTTATAAACTAGATTCATAGTAAACAGTTGCATTAGCAAGCTCACCTAATGGGTGTGCTCATAAGCTCATGAGCAAGTGGTCATACTCGGACACAAACTAGCTTACTGAACACATGCCTACACATACTATTAAACGTAATGAGCTGATCGAGTAAAACGAACTTTATATACCAGTTAGCGTTGTGTTTACTCGATTCATATTTGAAACACTCAGTGTGTTTTGTTTAGGAGTAGTCTAGAACTTTGAAGGTTCTTTAAGGGTTAGTGCGTTTTGCATGTTGGAAAGGAAGACCTTAAAATGAACGTAAGTAATGTATTAAAAATTTTTTTGACTTCTTGAACTTGCCCAAGTCCATTGTTATTATGTTCAACATTTACTCATACTTATTCGAACTTGCTTATGGAAACTCTGCAAGCACATCGCGTTTAGCTCATTGGCCTTCAGTGTTTATTATTCACTCATCTTTACTCGTGTGCAATGAACAGACATCAATTAAATGAAAAATTAAATGAGTGTCTTATGGGCTTCGGGTTTTCTGCTCATGTAGTGCTTTAATTCATAGATAGTAATCCAAGCTAAGAAACATTAAAATTCAATACGGTCATGCTGCTAACTACATTGTTACGCATATTCGGAGCTAGAATAATAGCTCTGTTTGAAAAGTGTTTCATTATTTTGAGACTACCTACGTCCACTATTAATTATGGAAATGAAATGGGATTTTTTTTTTATTTATCAAGTCTAACAACTTTTTCTTGTTACACTAAGATTAGTTAACTTTCAAATTCTTTATCAGTTAAATTATTTCAATAAAAACTAAATGTAGTTTAATGATTTATAATTGAAAGTCACACACAATCTAATTAAAATGCAATCATCAATGTTTTTATATTTATATTTATTATTATTATTATTATTTTTTTTAAATAAAATCAATATAATAATATGACAATAAACTTTATAAAATTGTATTTAATTGTAGATAACACTAGTATGTATTTCCTAAATGTCTCACCATGAAACCAGCACTGTGAATTTATATAGTGCGTGATCTTTTGATGTGAATTGTTTACTACATAAATGAATAAATAAATTTTATATGTATGAATGTCTGTTTGTTTGGTTTTTAGTAGTTTTTAGTTTAGTTAATCAACAAAAAATTGATTTAAGTGATTTAGGTAATATAAGGACTTAAGAAACAGATTTAATGATTTTAAAACCAGTTGTGGGGTGAATCATTAATGTGAAAATAAAGATATCGATAGTTTGTAGTGATCTTTTAAAAAGATGAGTCTTACATTCAAGGTTTTTTTTTTGTTATCAAAGGGTCAGTGACCAACAGGCAGTTTGCTTAAAAAAAGAGTTTTATAGGATTTCGCAGTTGTTTTCAACAATTTGTGGAGCGAGCGACAAGTAATAGTGATGTTATCGGCAGTGTCGAATCTCTTATACACTTTATCTTAGTAGTTTAATATCTTATTTTATACTCTTATACATGTCTTAACAGAAGTAAAACTTTATATAAAAAACCAGTATTAAAAATAGTTTTTTTGTGCCAAATCAGCATTAATTGTACCAAAATTTAGCAGTAAGTAAAAAAAACATATACAGTAGCTTGACATTAAATGAGTGCTAATCGAAACTTTTATAATATCTGTGTTGCTAATTTACTAACAATTATGTTGCCAAAATACACCTATTTCATAAGCAAAAGACTTGCACTGTTAGGAGCTGGTTACACTTCATCAAGAGCTTGAAACTCCACCAAAGTCACCGGATCCTAATCCGATATAGTATGGAGCTATTTGGAAGAACAATTAAAAAACCGCCTTATTAAAAGGCCTTACGATTTCTTACTAGTAAGAATGAAAAAGTATATCAGCCGAATACTGCCGGAAACTGATTAAGACAATGTGGAAGCGTTCATACGCTGTAGCAAAAACGCCATGCTACTAAATTACCTTACTTATACATAATAGAGTTATCAACCTAAATAATAAAAATCCTGAACATAAATCAAGAATACTGCAATTTAGTTCTTTTTTGTTTTACACAGGGCTGTAAGAAAAACTAAATAAATAACGCTGACAGACTGACAGACGGACAGATATTGTAGCGAAAACAATAGGGTGTCGTTTTTACCCTTTGGGTACGGAACCCCAAAAAAAGAAATATTTATTAAATAAAAATCTATTGTATAAATTGTATATGAAATTGTATCAAAAAGCATGAAGTGTACAAGTGTACCACTGATGTGTCGATTGTATCAAAATTGATACAATTGTACCACAAATCCCAACACTGATACATAGTTGCGTTTATAATGCCGCCTGTTTAGGGATTCGCCTTCGATATGTTTCTTTTTCATTGTAAATCAAGGCGAATCCATTTTGTGGAGGAAATGGCGAAATAATTAATTTTCCGCGATTGCATTAGTTTCTGCTTAACATTTAATTAAATAAATATTTCTGTTTTAACAAATATATAACTGAAATAATTAACAAATTAATTAAACTTTAGTTTAAAACCTTTTTTTAACAATTTTTCAATCTATACCATTTTTAAAATATTACCATCTAGTAAATGGATCCGCCTTAAAATATAAATAAAATTTATTTTAACGTAAGGTAATAAAATTTTATAAACAATATCGTGTTTAAATCTTAGCTGAAATAAATAAATTAACTCAATTTAAACATTTTACAAAATGTTGGTCTTTATATTGAAGTCAATAAGTAAAACTTGTTTTTAAAATATTATTGTTTTTTTATATTTATGTTTAAAATACATTAATTAAACGTTATTAAAATTCTTTTTGCCAAGTTTATAAAAATACTTAAACTTGCTTGTTAGTTAGGTTAAGTATAACAAAATAGTGTATCTAAAAAAGATGTTAAAGAGAATGTTTATCCGTGATCTCTTAATATTTATGTAAGAGGGATTACCAAAAGAAATGAGAGGGACGTTTCTATAAGATGTCTAACAGATAATGTTCGTAACCCCGGTCGACATTAGTCATTAACATGTCTTAACAAAAATCAAACTTTATATAAAAAATACCCGTAAAAATAATTTTTTTTTATATGAAGTTTGACTTATGTTAATACATGTTGATGTCCGCATTATGCTAGGAACACAATTGGGACGAACGACGAATTTTTCGGTGCGAATTTTCGTCGTCAAAAATAAAACACATTTGTGCTTATGAAAATTAACACAATACCGCCGTCAAACAAAATTCGTTATGCGTGACGAACACTACGATAGATTTATTTCTATTTTTAACGCCGACGAACGACGAACAAATCAGTACAGAGTTACCGCGTTCCCTTTTTATTTTCAAACATATTAGTAAAAGAAGATATATTTCAATCTTTTATAATTGTTTGATTTTAAATAACACAATTTAATTTAAATATACACAATTATTTACCATAAAATTGCTTTTAAAAAAAAATTAAAAAAGAAATTAATGTGACGATATTTTGCTTACCAGGTAGATTATCATCGGGAATATCGATATTCTTCCTTAATATCATTTTGCCGAAAGCACTTTGAGCAAATATTGCGCCGTCGCTTTGACTACCAAATGCTCCAACATCCACAAAAACAAATTTATAATATATTTGGACATGTTTCCCATCAATAGCACCAAGACAGTGCGGCATTCCTGTTTTCACGTAAAACCTATTAAAATGCGGAAATATATGTATAATATTGGTCACCACTAGCAATGTAATATTTCTACTTGTCAGCAATGGCTTTCCAATGGTGCCGATTAGGCTGGGCGACATACACTTCATGTAACTCACTCCAGATTGCATCACAAGTTTCATAAATAATTTTTCTGACAGTTTGTACGTCGAAGCCAAGAAATGTGCACTGCAACCGTGAGCCAGGTATCTAACAATATTTGATAATGGTTTAATTTAGGTTTACATACATACATACAATTTTTTTGCAAGCCCTTACATCAAAGTTAAACCCAAACGTGTCTCCTCATCAATAGGCTTTCTCTTTGAAAACTTCTGCAACCGATTTTTAAGTAAGTCTAGAAGTGTGTTAAAGTCTTCTATTGTCATTCTGGTTGCTTTAAAGAAGAGTTCTCCATCATTTAACATTAGATCACCAAAACATATTTTTTGGAATCCTAAGCTGTTCCGGGTAATGTTCACTGGCCATACCCACCACCTTCTACGCAAACTTTTCCGCACAAGCAAAAAGACATTTACCATCATAAACATGATGTTTATTATTTTAATAATTTTAACGAAACGCAAAATTCTTTGATTCATATTTTTTAATATTTATCTTTTGCCACACACTAGAAAAAATTCTCAATAAATTAAACTTGAACTTGAATATTTATTTTTTGCCACACACAACTTTGTTTATTATAACAGCTGTTATTTTTTCGTCCTTATTGTGCGTCACACTGCGAACGAACTTTCAACAACGAATTCGTCATGCTGGACGAAATTCGTCGTTCGTCCCAATTGTGTTCCTATCATTAGTCATCAAAGACATCAAGACAAAAGTCAAACTTCATATAAAAAAACAATATGAAAAATAATGTTTTTTTATATGAAGTTTGACTTTTGTTAAGTCATGTTAATGGCAAATGAAGATGGGGTAATGTTTTAGCTAATGGGATAAAAGAGAAGATAGGAAGCCAAAAATCGTCAGATATGACGACTTTTTGTCGATTTTTAAAATAGTTCTTATTTGTAAAAGCAAAAAGTAAGTAACAAATTTACCTTTGTTGTGTTTTCTAATCATTTTTGTTTTGTTTTAAATAAAAAAATATAAATATACATATATTTTGGCGACTTTTTTCTTCTATTTTTGGCGATTTCAATTAAATATTAATTAATTTTTTTTGTGATTTATTAAAAATATTTTTAGAATTTAAAAAATATATTTGTATATTGTTAGCAAAGTCTTTTCCTTTTTTAGTATTTTATTTATTGCATATCGTCGTGGTGAATGCAATAGGCTGTCAAAAAAAATTTAATTTGGTTTTATTGTAGCGTTGTAACCAAAATTGGGGCTCCTACAACTGCAATTTATCTCATGCCGTTCAGGCAATCAGAAGAGAGCTTTTGCGCGCTACTGCAATATGACAAATGTGCAGCATGTTTGTTTTGGTTCTCAGAAATATTAAGTTTTTTGTCTTACCTGCAAAAGTATGATTTAGCGACATACAGCCTATTGCATTCACCACGACGATATTTAATATATGTATGTGAACAAACAATAATTACTCATATCTTAAGTCTAAAATAAATACAAGTAAGAGTGCTATATTCAACCATGCCGAATCTTATACATATACCCTTCACCATAGTAATGCTAGATATTGTGTTACATTCTTATGTTTCTTGGAACATTTTTTGAGAATTTTCTTGTAAAAATTTCGTTGAAAATTTTTTGTAAAAATTTTTTTTAAACCATTTTTGTTAAAATTTTTTGTAAAAATTAGGGACCTTCTGCAATCTATATTGTGTTAGAATGGTCAGACTGAAGCAAAAAAATCCATTAAAAAAATTTCCTCATATTGACCCCAACTAATGGTTCTATTGAATGCTTCTGGTTACCAGTGTGTACCCTGTGGGTCTATTGGCTACCTCTATATTTGTTGCTTTCTATAAAGGCCTTTATTATAAATCAAAGCATAAAAACCTTACCAACCTTAAAATAAATACAAAATCGGCCCACGCAAGGGGGTTATTGAGCCCCCGAGATCTGTATCCACCCGTTGCGATCTACCTGTCGCAGTATAATATTTATTTAATAAAAAAACGTGAAAAAATGTAGGTGGAAGGTTTTTTCCCGCAGTTTCCAAAGGAAAGATCTGATGTAGCTGAATTGCAATCCCAAAATTTTCGAAACTATGCCTGGCAGATTAGTGGGCTTAAATCTTCTGTATCTCGTAATGTCATTTGCTAGACTTGGCCAGACTTGGCAAATGACATTACTACTCAAATACTGACAGACGGACATCTCTTAATCAACTTTTCCACAATATATATACTTTATGGAATGAACACTGGAATGAGTGAAGAACTAGAGAAATAAAACTGGAGTGGCCTACACTCAACTTTACCATACCAAATAGAAACAGATATTTTTATAAAGATATTACATAAAGTATAAAAGTTCAAAGTATATTCGAATCAAAAATTAATTATTTTCGGTTTGGGGTGTTAGGTAAACTACCCCTTGCCCCTTCCCAATTATGGCCAAAATTTATACAGCTCTTCATCTCCATAAACCATAACTGTAATAATAACATTCTAAAATGTATAAAGTGTATTGAAGCAAAAGAACGTTTAAAATTAATAGATATTGATACTAATTTTAATTACAGGAGTGGAGTGAGTATCGTGTTTTGCAACCAGTGTTACCATTTCTAAAGATTTATCATATTTTTAAAGTTTTTGAGATGCCAAAAACATTAAAAAAGAAGATTTATAAAAAAGTGATATTTAGTCTATTACTTAGCTGAATTTGATTGAAGATTAAAAAAAAATTTGGTAACACTGTTTGCAACGCAAAAATAGATTGGAATCGGAAAGAATAGCTTATTACTAACTAGTATAAATTAAAGGAATGTATCTTTACATAGGAGGGTTAACAACAAATTATAATCAAGTGGAAATAATTTGTGTAGAAGAAAAACTGGATTTTATATGTTTGACGGAAACCTTAAATGATTGAAGACTGGAAATAATTTTTGTAGAAGAAAAACTGGATTTTATATGTTTGACGGAAACCCTAAAAGATTGAAGATTCTGAATAGTCAATAAGCAATTATAGCATAATAACGTGTGACAGTGAATCAAGACACATAGGTGGTGTATGCTTTTATATCAAAAATAATTGGCAAGCAAGTGTAATGGAATGCAACTCTATCGATAAAATCTTTTGGTGGTAAAATATTGAAGTGTGAAGCAAACACCATAAATACTTCTTAATGGGAATATACAAGTCGCCAGATAAACAAAAATCACCCGAAAATGTTTTTTTTTATTTTATGGAAGGTGGAATTGAAAAATTAATGCTTATGAGAATTATCGTATTACAGGTGATTTTGATATAGACTAAAAACAGATTAGATTGATAAGTAATAATTACTTTCGGCAAATAGGGACACAGCCAGCAAGGATCGGAAATACAAGATCATCGATAATTGACTATGTAATAAAAAACGTAGATAACACCATTGCTACAACTAATATGGATACAAAAATGAGTGATCGTGAATCTCTACTACTGAATGGATTTTAACAAAATTTTGTGAGGAGGTACCTTAATATCCTGATTCTATTATAAGTACGCCGATTTTTTTTTACCGATTTAAAGGTACTGTATACTTTAAGGCATCTTTTATTTTTGAAAGCGGTTGCGCAACAGATGGCGCTGTTTTAAAATAATCAGTAACTCATTTCCCGTCTGTCTTTTAGAGAGCTTAGCAATAACTTTTAAATTTTATATAAATTTTAGAATTTTATCCAGGGAAAAATATGTGGCTTACTCTGTAAAACTTTTGTTTGTGTTCAAGCTATTTTTGTTGTACGTTAAAGTTTTTAACAGCCGCTTGAATTTTTTTTCTAACCACCATGTCTTGGTTCAATTAATCCGCTTTAATTGATTATGGTGGGTTATCTCATTTGCCAAACAAAATTAATAGAGTATAACCGTCAGGCAAGAGGTAAAGAGTTTAGCCTCTAAACAAACTCCGGCAATAGGTGGGAAATTAATCTATAAAGCACTGGGGCTACGTCTCGAGTAGCTTGGATATAAAAGAGGTAACTTAAGCTGCATAACTACGTTTGCTTCAGGTCATGGAAATTGCTGGTATGTTCTGGCCCAGCTAAAAATTATAAAAGATGGTACTGGCAGACTGTGTCTGGAAGAGGGCAATATGGTAGCGAATACTGTGTGCCAGCTCTGGCTAGCGTTCGGCTTAGGACTGTGGACACATATTAAAAATGGATGCTATGTGAGACCTTAGCCTTAAGAAACTGTTAGCAATTACGGGAAACAATGTGATTAGAAGTACACCAGCTGCTACCAGTCGATAGTGTAAAATCGGTACAGTCTTGTGACAGCACGAGAGTCATTGAAAGTAAGATAGTCGAAAAATCTTTTCAAGGTATATTTATCTTACTAGGTAGTGTCGTCCGCCCAGCTGATTTAGTAGTTTGACATGTCAAAAGTTGTATGTGTTCAGAAATTTTATAGTGTAGAAGTGAGAAAGCAATAAAACACATACACGCCTTCTCATACATTTCGAACTACAAAGCAACAACAAAATGCCATGTTGTTCTTGTATTTGTTGTAGGGACGCCACTACCTAGTAAAATAAATATACCTTGAACCTGTTCGTATACCTGAAATCGTTGATGAAATAAATAAGAAAAAAATTTTTAAGACTGACAGTTTTTTGTATAATTTTTCATATTAAAAATGTTAAAATTTATTTCCTGTTAAAAATCTTAAAAGTAAAACTATATTGCATCTTTGTAGAGGAAAATGTATCATTTAACGCTTTAAAAACTGATTAACTGAGCTAGTGTTGAACAACGAAGTGAAGCTTTACGAAAGTTCCGCAAGATTGGTTAGTAAGTGGAAAACAATGATATGAAATTTAAGTTGCAGCGGTCAAGAATGTGTAATTTAATTCCCAAAGGCTGATTAGATTTAATTAAATTATATGGTATTGAAATAAACGAACTGTAATAGTGCCATAAATATGCAAAAGTGACAAAAAATATTATGAAATAGTTTTGAAATGATTTTTAGGGTTGGATCACCACCAGTTTTGATTTTCTTTGCATAACAAAAATTAAATACTCAGGAGCAAATTTGGAAAAAACAATTTTTTACCAAATATATTTTAGCGTTTTTTTTTTAATTTATTATGTTTAAAAAATTGGTTTTCAAATTTAATTCCTAAGATAACGTTATAAGACAACTTATGCAGCAGATCAAAAAAAGTAAAATAATTGTTGCAAAACAAATAGACAGGAAACATATCTAAACAAAACATGTAAAAGGGTGTAAACAATAAGCATTAAATAAAATATAAATAACGAAACAATAGAAAATAAACGAAAGTCCAATTCAATTCTTGTAGAACTACACCTTTTAATTTTCAATTAAATTTGTTATACTTGTCGCTGTAGAGGACATAGTCATACACACTTTGCGTAAATTTCAAGAGCACATGTCACGGTGTAAAAGAAAAAATTTACCTTTGGTTTTTAATTTTACGTTTTTATTTTTTTATGTATCGGGCATATAAGTAGCGCAATCTGTGTAAATTGTAAGCGTATGTCTATTTTATACTTGCTGTTACAAAAGATATAGCAATACTAAGATTGTGTGTGTACATTTCAAGTGTCTATATTTAACGGTTCAAAAGATAATAA
Organism: Phasia obesa; assembly: GCA_949628195.1. NCBI lineage: Eukaryota > Metazoa > Arthropoda > Insecta > Diptera > Tachinidae > Phasia > Phasia obesa. The sequence goes on from OX451216.1 coordinate 123,975,482, forward strand.
TGGCTTATAAAGGGTGTTTTTTTAGCTGCATAAGAACTTAAAATGATAATACAAGACAGAAATATTGTTGGAATGTCTGCCGCGGCTACTAGTTACATGGTCCAATCGATCAGTCCAATTTTTTTTATATTTTTTCCAATAAATCTGATCGTATGGTGGTTTGAATATTTTTTCCGATGCTTCAAGAATTGCTGGTTTGTCTGCATAAACCAATGACTTAACACAGCCCCATAAAAAGCAATCCATAGCACGAACGTGGGGCCAGTGAAAATTACCACTTCTGTCAATAAAGTTGCGCCGTCTTGTTGGAACTAAATGTTGTTAATGTTTAGCTAATTAATATTTGAGAAGAATCATTCAGTCAACATTGTTTGATGGCGCTCGGCATTTGCTGTAACGGCAGCTCCTTGCTTAATTCGAAAGAAATAAGGACCGATAATGCCGCCAGCGTGTAATCCACACCAAACATAAAATTTTTAATGGATGTAATGGTGATTTATTAACGGCTTGAGGATTGTCTTTGTTCCAAATATGTCAATTTTGCTTATTGAGGTAACCATTTAACCAGAAATTATCTTTAACTAAAAGTGCTCTATGAACTTCGCGAACAGAGTTATTTATTTTTATTTAAGTAAATTTTTAAAAGAATCAAAAACTTGACAAACTTTACTGAACAGAAATGTCAACACAGTTTGACATTATCAGCTGTCAAACCATTGCTAGTTATTTTGTGCCGGACACTACAAATTAAATCAACCACGGGGACATGAAATGCCGTATAGAAATGGGCAGAAATGCCTATTTCACATATAAGAAAGTCTTAACTAACCACGATACAGGCCTTACGATGAAAATTCGATTTTTTAAATGTTATATTTGCTCCGTCCTATTGTATGCATCTGAAATATGGACAGTAAAAGCAGCCGAAAAGAGACTGCTGCTAAAGATTCCATGAATTTATCGTGTTTCAAATGATGAAGTACCGAGAAGAATGAATAGTGACCAACAGTTGAAAAGAATCACCCGAACAAAAAAAAAATCGCATATTTAGAATATATAATGAGAAATGACAAATATAAGATCCCCCAGATAACTGTCAAAGGCAATATGTGTTCGCATCCTATAAAAACTACTAAAATTTTGTGAGGAGGTATCTTCCAAGAGAAAGTGGAGAAAAAGCAGTGAAAAAACGCAATTTCTGGTTTAAAGTACTGAAAGGTACTGAAATTTTCGGTTTAAAACTGGAACTATTGCGGAATATTAGCTGCCAATTGAATATAATTTGTATTCGATTTGTATTTTTACTTTGTGGAATTGCAACGTTATTAAAATGTTTTAAACACATTTTACAGAGCTTTACAATATTTTTTAGAATTTTTTATAAATTTTACAATTATATCCAGGGATGGGTATCATTCTATAAAGTAAATACATAAATCATAACTGAAGCACTAGAAAAGTAAGAGTCTTACAATTGGTGTGGAATACTTTCAAAGCAAAATGGAGCAAAATATTGTCAGTACGCCCACGACGTGACCGACACAGCTAGGTGTTTTTAAGTTTATTTGTTTATTAATATTTTTTCTTAAAGTGAGATATAGTGATATGCCCTTTGAGAAAATTCTAATTGCCTGCCCTTTACGGTTCAAAAGATACGCAAATCACGGTTGCCAGATTAGGGGATATTCTCTAGATTAACGTAATTTTTTTTCATTTAGGGGAGAATTTGGGGGTTAACATTTGTTAGGGGAAAAAATTGGGGTTTAAAAAAAATTTTTAGGGTTTTTTTCGGGGGATTTTTTATGTTTTACCAGATGCTTAATTTGTCTATTCCTTTTTTTTGCAACCAATAAATTAAAAATATTTAACAATCGACTTTCTGATAGGTTCTTCTAAAGTATTTAAGCAATGCATTAGAAAGCTAATTTTTTTGTTATGCGTGTAGTATGTCATGAAAAAACAACAAAATTCGTATATACATAAGTAATGAACTCTAATTTTAGGAATACTCTTATAACAACAACACAAGAAACATCCCAGTGGTAAAATTAAGAAGGCCTTCTCACTTCAGACCTTCTATAAGTTATGCCTCTCTCGGATACGATCCTCATTTTTGTGTGCCTTCCAAAGAAGGCCTTATAAAAGACATTGGATCTTTCTTCTATAAGATCCAGTACACATTTCTACTTCGCTTATCTTAGTAGGGAATGTGTACTCATTTTGTATGACAAATACATAATTTTCTATTTTTAGATTTCTTATTTATAAAACACAAAAGTTCATTGAATTGCCTTTATCTACATCATTGCTGCTTGAAATTGAGATGCTTCGATAGACTGATTGGCATTACAAAGGTCTATCAGCCTGGAGGTTGACGGTTCGAATCCCAAAAAATTTTAATATTTCAATTAAAATTAAAAATAAATTAAAAGTGATTAAAATTAGAAAAAAGAGAAGGCCTTGTGCCTCCAAAAGAAGAAGTAAAGAGGGTCTTCTAGAAGACCCTCATATTCCTTCTTTTTACCACTGGGTATATTTATATACACACCCACATATATATATATATATATATATATATATATATATATATATATATATATATATATATATATATTTATAATACATACTTTAATATAATGAAAACTTAAACACCAAAAATTTTTGTTAAAATTGGGATTAATTTAGGGCAATTTTTTATTTAATTAATTTGGATTTTATTTTTTCAAAATTACAGAAAAAATGTATTTATGTAATCCAAAAAAAATATTTTAGGGGATTTTCTTTAAAAAAAACTTGATTTTACTTTTAGGGAAGAGAGAAAAAAATCTGGCAACCGTGACGCAAATATCACATGTGTTTTATGGGGTAGAGTGTTGGGATTTGTGGTACAATTGTACCAAATTTGATACAATCGACTCATCAGTGGTACACTGGTACACTTCATGCTTTTTTTGGTACAATTTCATATAAAATTTATTCAATAAATTTTTTTATTTAATCAATGTTTTTTAGTTTTGCTTACAATAATAAATATTTATAATTTCATAATTCTCCAACCCTGTCTAGAACTAACTAAATGGCAACATTCTTTATTTATGTTCAGTATTTTTGTTATTTACTTTTATAACTCCTTTTATGTATAAATAATGGGTAATTTAGTTACAATGCCTTTTTGCTGAACAACACCGTTTAAACGTTTTTGCATTGCCTCAATCAGATTCCCGCAGTATTTGGCTGATATAGTTTTTAATTTTTTTTAGTGAGAAATCGTAAGGTATTTTTGGTAATTAGATCGCTCTTCAATTGTTCTTCCCACTCTGGTTGAGTTTCAACACTTAATGGAAATTGCAGTGTAACCAGCTCCTACCATTGTAAGCCTTTTGCTTATGAACTGGGTACGTATGGCAACCCATAAACTGAAATTCTAGGAATGAAGGTTAATTATTATTACTTTATACTCTAGTTTAAAAATTCTGATTTGTCTCTCTTTTAATATCGAGCTACTATAGTACCCGTATGTTTAATTTGTTATTTTTTTCGCTTAATGAACAAAAATTTTGTTACAATAGATGCTGATTTGGTACAATTTTATCATTGGGCCGGTAAATTTAAACATTTGCAGATCCTAACAATGATAGGGTAAACCTTATAATTTTTAAAATCAAGGTTTTTTTTTAATGGGGCCAATCTATAAGGATAAATTTACAAATGAAGATACACTTATAGGATTTAAGTAAACACAGCGGCTGATTCTTTAGTAAATATTCTATGCCGGTATACCACTGTTAACCAAAACATTGCTCAGGGCAATAGATTTTACCAGGAAAATTAACCCAGAAGAAAGCGAAGACAGCCAAATCGGTTGATAATATTCTTAGAATATAAAGCGTGATCCATTTTGAGGTTCCCTACTTTTTTAAAGAAAAAAAAAAAAAACACAGAAAATTCAAATTTAATGGAGAATGTTTCTTATCATTTGAAAGAACATTTTTTGGCATTTATTTTTTGAAGATTATGTCTATCAAATGTTGGCCGTTGCTACGTCGTAAATGGTCCATCCGTTGAGTCCTATTTTCAATGACTCGTTTGAGCATCGATGACTCGTTTGGTAACTGGCGAATGACACGATGTTTTCCTCCAAGGCCTGAATCGAAGGGTAAACTTTAGACTCAGCATAAACTTTAGACTTTACATATCCCCACAGGAAAAAGTCTAACGGTTTGATATCACACGATCTTGGTGGCCAATCGATCGGCCCAAAACGTGAAATTATGTGCTCACCGAATAAATCCATTGTTTGATGCAATGTGTCGGAAGTGGCACCGTCTTGCTACAACCAAATGTCGCCGAGATCACGAGCTTCAATTTCAGGCATCAAATAGTCGGTTATCATGGCACGATAACAGTCGCCATTGACGGTTACGTTCGCACCGGCATCATTTTCAAAGAAATATGGACCGATGAATCCACCGGCCCACTTTTACTGGATGAAGTGGCAGCTCTTGAATCTCTTCAGGTTGCTCTTCGTCCCAAATGCGGCAATTTTGTTTGTTTACATACCTATTGAGACAGAAATGAGCCTCATCGCTAAACAAAATTTGTCTCGAAAACGTCGGATCTTCTTGAAACTTTTCACGAGCGAAGCGATGTCGCTTGGGAAGGTCGAGCGGCTTCAGTTGTTGCACAAGCTGTATTTTGTATGCTTTCAATGTATGATCTCGACGTAAAATTCGCCAAGTCGTTCTATACGTCAGTCCAAGTTGCTGCGAACGGCGTCGAATCGACTCTCCACGGTCTTCGTGTACACTCTCAGTTACGGCCGCTATATTTTCTTCACAGCGTGCTGGAATGGACCACACATTCGGTCGAATATTATCCAATAATGAATGCTGGGTCTCAAAATGGGTGATGGTGTTGCGAATAATACGCTCATTAGGACTATAATCTTGACCATTAGTTGAGCGAAGTGCACGAAACACATTCCTCACAGAACGTGAATTTTCGTAATAAAGTTGAATGATTTGTAAACCTTGTTCAGGCGTAAGTCGTTCCATTATGAAATGCCAAACAATACTAAACAAAAATAACATGACAGCATGACATGAGTCACACGTGATCTGTCAAAAAAAGGCTATTGAAAAAAGTATCTCTACTTAAATCACCCATTACATTGTATTATTATTTTGAAAAATTTTAAAAAGGTTTATCGACTGTTATTGGGCCAATAAGCAAAGAAACCATAAATTCTCTTAATGAACCAAAAAAAAAAGTTATTTTTCTTCTTGGGTGAACAATTTTGAAATTTCGATGACAAACCTAAACGTTTTAAATTTCGGCTAATAGCAAAGACTGACTTTGCAGGGGAATAAACAAATTGAAGAAATGCTAAATGAAGAGTGTGGAGCTAAAAGGATACTCAAAAAATGCTCCTTTAATATTTTTCTGTTAAGACATACTGACTTCGTTTTTATCTTTTTAAATTTAATAGTGTTTTTAAGCCAACTTGTTTAGAATATAATAGAATTTTTATTTCAGTTCTTTTTGTTATTGTGCAACTCTTTCTTATCACATATTTTGCTTTCCCTGTTCCAAATAATTATCTAGACATTAATCGATTGTTAAAATATAAAATGCTTTCTGTTCGTTGCCACTTGATAAAATGACATTTGTTGTATTACTGATGATTGATACACTTAATTGTCGATATCTGTGAAGTGTGGTGGTGAATTGGTGTTTTTTTTTTTTATTGCTGATTGTGTGTGAGTATGTGGTTTCTTCACCTGCAAATTTACGACATTTTTTCGTCTTATTGTTTATAAAGAAAGCTAATCTCAGTTAAATGTTTTCGTTTCAATTCCATTAAATGTATTGAAATATTTTTTTTGCTTTCTTGAGTAAATAAAATAGTATATAAATAAAGTTAGTTTTAGTTTCGAAATAAGTAAGTTAATCGAAAGGTAGCTTTGAAAAGTGTGGCTAAAGTAGTGATTTTGATGTGAAAGTAAATTAATCATTTTCTTAAGTTTCTAATCGCATTTGTTCCTTCTGTAACACAAAAATAATTTTGACACTGAATTGTTCAAGGTATATTTATTTTACTAGGTAGTGGCGTCCCTACAACAAATACAACAATGAAAGAACAACATGGCATTTTGTTGTTGCTTTGTAGTTCGAAATGTCAAAAACATATAAGAAAATTGAGAAAGCGTGTTTGTGTTTTATTGCTTTCTCACTTCTACACTATAAAATTTCTGAACACATACAACTTTTGACTTGTCGAACTACTAAATCAGCTGGGCGGACGACACTACCTAGTAAGATAAATATACCTTGGAATTGTTTAACTAAATCTTTTTTCTAATCATTTATGTGTTTAAAAAAAAACTAGTGAAATATTTGCGATTATGATCAATAAACAAATATTTGCATGCCCTTATAAGATCTGACAAGGCAATACAACAAGATAAAATCTAAAATTGCCAAAACCCAAAGATATACTTACAGTAAGCGACGAAATCGTTAACAAAATAATCATTTTTTTTAATTCCATCGTATTTTTATTCTTAAATATTATTTTTTAAGCAGAACTTTACGGATCAAAATCTGGGCTTATTGAAATTATTGATCTAATTATAAGAGGGATAATATTGTCCATACACGTATCATTTTTAATGCTGTTAAAAACTCTGTTTAGAATTGCAACATTAAAAAAACTATAAGCGTTTAGGCACAATTCAGTTGCCTGACATACTAGTTCTAAACGTAAGATCCTTACCACCATGATGTGATCAAAATTAACGTCGGGACCTAGCCGCGTTGGCTCTTATTCGACGGTGGTCTTACCACCGAGTGAAATAAAAGCGTAGTCTAGTATAGCACACTTTACGACAACGTACCATGTGTAATGACACTCATGTTGCACTAAACATACTGCACAGTCACAATAAGTAGCAATTTATAGAACATGGCAAACCATGGACGCATGTTCTAATCTCTTGTTTAGGGGTTTATTGCAGACTATCCAACTCCTTTCTATTGAGAGTGCAACATCACACTTTGATTAACAATACGCCATCTCTACATACATCGATATTAACCAAAACCACCCCGTGAACTCCCGAAGGGGACTCACCAACAACCGACCACAGAGATGAGAGGTTTTCTGTGGGTCCATCGGTTCTCGTGGTACCAGTTCTTTGAACACTGGTCGGGTCTCGAACCCTGGCGTCTGGTGCCCCCATTTTACACAAGAGCAGATTGTCAAAGCCTTTAAAAATGCAGTTGTGACTTTATTGTATCCCCGGGGGGAAACCGCCATGATCGTAGCTATTAACCATTATGACATTGTTGTTGCGCCACAATGTCTCAATGCTTTGTATAAATATTTTCACGAAATAGAGCTGATCGCCAATGTAGTTAGTGCTCTTAAATTAAATTTAGTCTTATTGTTTTTTTAAACTGATCAAAATCTTAGTGAAACATATGGAAGATATTGAAAATATGCAACATTGGTTTACATTTGCGTCATCCTATTTACATCTAATATCTACCATCAACTCAACTGGCAAACAAATTAAAGGTAAAGACGCATAATTTTATGAATAAAAAAATAAAAAGATGAGTTTAAAAGTACTAATTGCTAACACTAAAATAATCAAAAGATGTAGAATGGAACAAACTGAGATAGGAATATCTTTTTAAGATGTTGATTTTTAGCCCTGCATAATTCTTATGATAAGAAGTCAACATCTCCGAAAATTGATTGTAGATATTGATCAGTCTTAAAAGGTGGTCATTTAACCGATTAATTGAAGTAATCGGTTAAATGACCGAAGTTGAAGCAAATATAAGCTCGTTTCACGGCAGGCAGAGCATAATAGTTTAAGACTGGCAGGCGTTTGGTTAAAAATGCCCCAAAGGAAGAAGTATGGTGGCGTTAGATTAGGATACCTATTCGGTCTTTTAAATCTTCAACAGGGAAAATGTGTCCACTTAGAATCTCTTTTTTTTCTAAATTTGCTGGGTTGGTTCCATGAGGATGGATAAACGTTGAATTTCCATTCCGAGGGATTTCCCGTCTAACACCGCCTTTTTGGGGTTTTCGATAATTCGCATTTAAGCCTTTGCAATGACAACATTAATTTTGGAGTCTGATATTTGACGAGCAACCATTAAAAATGCAGTAAAATTATAAAATTGATGCTCGTTTGAATTTAACATTTTCATTTTTGATCTGTTTCTTGAAAACAGAGAAGTTTTTTTCATTTTTCACAAAAAAGTGGCCAATTCACATTTCATTTGCCACCTGGTAGAAGCAAACTAACAAAAGTTGTTTAAAAAAATCAAATTAAAAGAAGATGTTGACTTCTACGAGGGTCGTTACGTTATTCCGTGACTTTTTGCATTTCCAGAACAGTAGCTTTCAATGCAACACTGCTCTTACTACTCTCAAATTTTGAGCAAGCTACGACTTTAAGCAAACGACCACGTTAATTTTCACGAAAATGGAAAAAAAAAAATAATTTTCGAGGAAAAGTTATCCGCCCACGTCTGTAGTTACTATGCCAAAAATCCAGGAGTTTTGCTACTAACTGCTTGCTACCCCATGCAGCATATAAGGTTGCTATTATTTTAATTTTAATTTTTAGGTTAAAGTTTCTATGTTTATTTTGAAATATTCTTTTTGAATCAAAAATGAAGTATATAGCTTGGGGAAAAATAAATTCATTATTTTTTCGGTAGGTGGCTGTAGTGAACGATATCTCGTAAAGTATAGATCAAACAATTTTCAATATATGTATGTATGTTCGTTGTCAAGGTGACGTTCAGTTGTGAGTAACATGGTATTAAAAATAGATGCCAACAAATAGAAAATTCGGTACATTTTACAGCTTTTTTGATTGCAATTCGTTTCAATGCAAATGAATTTGTAAAATGAGTTGCAATTCATTTTTCAATTCAAATTAATTGAATTGATTTTGTATTAATTCAAATGAATTAGAACAATGTATTGCAATTCAATAAATTAAATAAAAAATGAGTTGTAATAATTGGGTGGTGGGTCACCCCATGTCTTGTCGTTTAGCGTATTTTAAAATAAAAATCAGATCTGCTCTTGAATTTTATTAATTGCAACTCATTTTTTCATTTGAATTAATTCAAAATCAATTTTATTTATTTGAATTGGAAACGAATTGCCATTTATTTCTGCCTAATTCGTTTGAATTGATTCAAATTTCATTCAATTCATTTTTTGTGTGAAAAGAATTAATTCACAATTTGCTAATTCGTAATGAATTAAAATCAAAAAAGAATGATTTATTTACAGCTCTGATACATATCTCTAAGAAAACATAACAAATTCAAAATTAACCATGTATTTAAATTAAAAAGTATACATATTACAAGGTATCTACAGCATACTCTCCAGAGTATGTTTCCAAATGTTTGAGAAATGGCTTGGTGGTAAGATATTTAAGTCAAGCAAAAAGCTCGTCGTTGAAACAAACGTCTATTTCTTGATCGAATGTAATGAGTTGAGTAACAAACCGCCTTTTTATTAAAAAAATATATTTTATTCATCAATTTACGGAATTTTCAAATTGCCCTCGTATATAAGCACATACAATTTTTCTCCTTCTTTCTTCTTTTATAATTTAAAGATATTTGGGACTATTCAGAAAAAGGGCTTTATATTCATTTAGATCTTTTAATGTTAATCGAATTAACAAATATCTATTTTTAATGAATTTATTCTTTTAAGCACATGTCCTTAAGTTTAACATTATATACAGACTGAAACAATGAAGACCAAAACAAAACTTACTGACGAGTAATACTTAAAAACAAATAAATCACTTGAAAAGTAGCTTAAAATGCAACAACAAAGGCAAGAGATCGCTAAAAGCCATTTACCCATTAAATACTTTAATGGAAAATATACAATGCAAACAACAACAAGTACAAACAATTCACACTCAAAAACAATTAAAGATAGTAAGTATTTAATGTATAATAAAATTGGCAATATATATTTTTAATTTGTTTTGCGTGTAAAGACTTTTAAATTTGGTTTTTGTTGATTTTTGTCAGGCGGTTTTGATGATTTATATACATACATATGTACATATGTAAGTATATTTTTTTATGTATCAAATAGTAAGAGTAGCAACTGTAAGAAATAAAACATAAAACAAATGCATTATTCAACATTTAACAATGTAACAAGAATGTTTATTTTTCTATTACTAAGAGGTGATTCATTTGGTACTAGGTTATGTTTGGCAACCCTAACCTCTAAGTTCTTATGAATTCCAATCTGGAAACTCTGCAGTCTCTACCTCTCGAGAACTAACTAAATAGTGTTTAATCGATGTTTGAACCATTTACTCCCATTCCGTTCATTGCAGGACCGAAACTCACAAGTTCATTAGAGATCTGATTCACCTCGACGTTGCAATATCCCCGTACCCAGCATAAACTTCAATTATACTCGTAAATCATTGCATCATTGGCCTACCAGCCATGAGTTGTTAATACGGCTCTTCGAAGCTCTTGTAACATACTACAGTCATCTAAAAGCCTATCCAACCTCCTAATGTCCATATACAATTAGATGTTACTAGATCCAGTACCCACATTAATCTTTGAACCGTCCGAAAAACTGAACACCATATATCGGCTCCCGTTCACAAATTCCTATGCGGGAATTGTATTGGTGGAGTTCTCTACAAATTAATTTTAGTGACCTTGTAGTCCGAAGACCTGTTAATCGAAACTCATTCATATTGAGATTCTTTTATAAACACAAGGGGAGGCGATACGACCCACCTTTTCTCCTTAATGAGTTCTGGTACAGGTTGGTAATTTACGTTTGTCCTATTTTCATTGAGTGTCATGCTTACATTAGCCTTGACGACTGCAATAATTGCCTAAGGGTAAAATCCACCACACCATCTATATTTATTATGTGTCTGCTCATGATCCTGTGCCTTATGCTAGCCAGTGCTGGACATTCACTCACAATGTACACTACCGTCTCAGTCTCCTCCAGGTATTCCTTGCCATCTCTTCCGGAGTTCCTTTAGAGAGTAACCGTCACCGCGATGAACTTCAGTGACGGCGAGATATAAACTTGTGCTTGCCTGCCGGCCACCGATGGATGGATGTGAGTGTTTGGCAACGTTAGTTATCTTCTTTGGAGAACTCATATTTTAGCATTTTTAAAAATTCTTATTTTTAAAAAGTCTTATTTCCAGTTACAAGCTTGAAAGAAAACAAACATAAACAAAAGCAGTGTTGCATAAATATGGGTCTCGGAAAAAGTTAAAATGTAACTCGAAAGTTTAAAAATAATAAACCGTGTGCTAAGTTGCAAAAAATTATTCAATAATCAATTTCTGATTTTTTATAATAACAAAATTACAATAAGCACAGTGAAAATACTCATTAAATTGTATATTATGACAATTATTGTCGTGACGAAATGTGATGCTCGAAAGCAGGCTGAAAAGAAATTAAAAGCTAAAAAATTTAAGAGAGGTAAACTTTCGACAGAAAAATCTAAATATCCCCCGATAGCCAAAGCCACAATCTGATTCCTGACAGATGTTATTAGAAAATGAAATCTAGTATAAGAATGTCTGACATCCCAAAAACAGATGACGAGGCATTCCTCTCGCGTTCTGATATATCACTTTGTGTGTTTGAAGATAAATTTTAAAAATTAGACACAAACCTGCTAATTTAAATGAGCTCTCTTAAACTGCTAACATAGCTCTGTTAATGGAATAAATCTTCGGTTTATGCATCAAAACTGCAATTTCATGGAAGCAATGCAAGATGGCAAAATAAAAATGAATACGTTTTGTTACCAGGGAGGCCTCTTATACTTGGCCATACTTGAAAGTTTTAACAGTGCGAGTTGGAACGAGATATAAAGAACCTCAATGTTATAAGAGTTTTGGGGTATTAAAATACTTATTTCGGTGGAATGAATTAACAGGCGTATATTTACCATTATAATTTGAACGAAGTCATTTACCATAAATAATTATTTATGGTAAATGACTTCGTTCAAATGTTCGCTGCGCCTTTACGAATGCGAGAAGTCCAATTATCAATATTTCTTCCGACTATGAGCGATTATCTTAGTAATTTTGATTTCAATGGTCGATTATGGCTTATTGGCATAAGAGTAGAAAGGCGATTTTAGAAAACTTCAAAAGAAAAGATCTAGCGGAATCTAATCGCAATATATCCGAAAATGGATATTCTCCAGGAACGGCTGTTGTTGTTTCACATGTATCGTAGTTCTGTGATTCAAATATGTTTTCTATGTTCTTATCACTTAATTTGGGTGCAAAGAAATAAGCTAATATTGATCTGTAGCGCTTGCTTGAGGACACCAGTCTCCGAAGCTTGCAGGGGCCTGAAACTGGATGATAATAACTTTCATGATCTGCTTAGTACGCTAGTACTGGTACCAAGGGAAATGGTAGCTCCACTGTGTACAATGCAGAGAAAAGAGCCAATAAAGCGCCGACGCCGGTTGCGTTTCCAATAATGTAACCGCCATCAGTGGTGAGGCTATTTGGTAAGTAATGTGGTGACTGTAGGTCTTAATCGCAGGGAAGGACATTTTTAGTCCAAGGGCCATGGTCCTGCAAACTATGGCTGACTTTCAAAAGATATCAATACAAAGTGTATATTCAGTTGTGCTACCGTATTTAAATATGCACATATGAAAACAGTGCTTCAACTTTAAAGCTGATGCCGTGATTGCTTGTTTACAGCGGTACTAATACTTGTCGACGGCGTTTTGAAAGCGTATACATTTTCAAAGATTTGTACTGCGCCATTATGAAACACTATACTTTTTTCGAAGACAAAGCAATTGACGTTTTGGAAGTCAGTCTATGATTCTAAAATTGCGCATAGCGACACAATATATACAATAAAGGCGTTGGTGATCGCAAAAGTTTCACTCAGACGTTAGCTTGTTATCTATGGATGTACTGTTTCTTCTATGGATGAGCTTGTCTTATACACTAAAATGTTTTGTTTCATATATACGGTGTGGTCCTATATAACAAGGAAAACTTCCTTGGTTTCACAGCCACTCATCTAAAAATGCTCCTAGTAAAAAAAAATATTTTTTGCGTGCAATTTGAACACTAGAGTACCATTGTTTTGTTTATTATTTGGATGTGTTATTCGATTGTGCAACATATCACGGTTAATTCGCCATCACTAACTGAAATGCAAATTCCTTAAAATTTAAATCACAATGTTCTAAAAACATTTTCCCACTACCGTCGTATTTCCAGTTTATTTTGCTAACAATTCAAAATCTCGTTTCAATTTATTACATTTTTTTCATATTCCGAAGAGGCGTGTTTTATACACGATTGAAAAAAAAAAAACAAAAACTGTTTTAAACAAATATTGTTACATCTACAATTTTGTTATGTGATGCATGTGAAAATAATTAGCAAATACTTTGTTTTAACAAAATTATATTTATGTACTTAATAATTTTTACTGAGAAAATAACATGAGTCAGCAGCAAAACAATAATGATAAACGAAAATAACTTTAATCACGATTTTTTATGACTTGGACAAAAAAAAATTCTATAGACTGTTTCGGTTCGTTAAGAATTTCCAATAATAAATTGAAACGTTCAAGCCGATAGGTACAACCTTTTATTTACAAGACTATTCGACTTAAAAAAGGGGTAAAGTTATCATTTATCTGTATATTGTTTTTTTTTTGTGTATTTTCTGTCCATATTTTGAACAAATATTTTTATGTTAAAGGTTATGCTCACAGATAGGTCACATTAACAATATCATAATTGAATCGTTAAATTGTAATAATTGAATTAATTGTAAGGCTTAAGGTCGTATTCTTTCTAACTATTAATAGGGTTATAAGAATATTTTTTTTACAAATTATGTGATTTATTTAAAAGATGAATGGAAAAAATTTAATTTAGACACTGCAGAACGTAATGCATTTTCTGGATCGCGACATCTTTCTTCAGTGAAATGTTCGATTTTTAAAATTTAAAATTTTTGAATTTAAAATTTTTGATTTTTGAATGATTTTTCGATACCCTGAACCAGTTTTTCCAAAATATTTTAAACAATTTTTAGCAATTTTTTTTTTAATTTTTTTAAATTTTTTTAATAGTGAGCGAAATTTAAAATATTGTGGAAAATTTTCACAATATTTTATTTATTTAATTATAGTATTGCCTCTGCTGGCTAAATTAAGTCAAGTAGAGAAAAGTTATGCTCTCTTTTATCAAATTTACTTTAGATTGGTTTCTAGTATGAGAAATGTAGACAACAGTCGAGTCCCGATTTTAATATAGACTCACCTGAGGCGATAGAGACCTATAATTTTATTCAAAACAAACAAAACCTTAAAATCAAGTAGCGATGGACAAGAAAGAGGCAGAGGAGAGATTTGTGTCTGAAGAAACTTCGCTTTATGTTGCCCAACTCAAAAGTGATGGACAAGAGTACCTTGTAAGAGTACCTTGTAAACGTCGTAGATCACACATTTCTTGTTGAATTTAACTTAGATAATTCTTAAAATACCTAAAAATAAATCAGTGAAGTACGAGTAAGACTCTCACACGTAGGGTTCCTTGCTACTTTCAATATATAACTTTAAAATTAAAATTTTTAATTATTTTTTAACAAAAGCAAAGTACTAAATACCCTGTGTTAATATCAAGAGAAGGCCAAATTCATCAAATTCGCGATATCTGGGGAACACCCTTTCATTTTATTTCATCACAGTTTTATTTTCGAAGGGTGTGAAGATAAATTCGTCAGTTAAATACGTCCCACAGGGGACGTATTAGGCTAATTTCAGTTTTCCGGTGACCCGATGCATGTCTTCTCTAAATACCTATTGGATCCACTTAAAAATTTCATATTTTTTCAGATTTTTTTTTCGAAAAATCAAAATTTTAAAATATATATATCTCCGATACTGGCCACAATCTGGACGTAGAAATTATACTGCTGGAATCTACTAGTCTTAGGCTAATTTCAGTATTCCGGTGACCCGATTCATGTCTTCTCTAAATACCCATTGGATCCACTTAAAAATTTCATATTTTTTCATATTTTTTTTCGAAAAATCAAAATTTTAAAATATATATATCTCCGATACTGGCCACAATCTGGACGTAGAAATTATACTGCTGGAATCTACTAGTCTTAGGCTAATTTCAATTTTCCGGTGACCCGATTCATGTCTTCTCTAAATACCCATTGGATCCACTTAAAAATTTCATATTTTTTCAGATTTTTTTTCGAAAAATCAAAATTTTAAAATATATATATCTCCGATACTGGCCACAATCTGGACGTAGAAATTATACTGCTGGAATCTACTAGTTTTACGCTTCAATTTGTAAAAAATTTTTGTTACAGTTTGTGGAACGCAGTTAACAGAGGTGTGGGACGTATTTAACTGACGAATTTATCTTCACACCCTTTTATTTTCGTTACTTGTTGGTACATTAGATATTGCAAAATATAATCCGTGTAAATTTTAAGCTGTTATTTAGCTGTTTAAAATGTTATAATTTTATACTGAACTGTTATTTAGCTGTTTCAAATGTTCTAATTTTATACTGAACTGACAGATCTACATCTGTCGAATGGGCCGGTGTCAACTGTAAAAGTTCGGAATTCTCTTCTGAAAGACCCTTTGTATGCTTTACTTATAACATTATATGTATATGTTATAAGTAAATATGTCTTGTTATTAGCCAAACTTAGGTTAGCAATTACAACAATCAAATAGTTATTTTTTAAATTTTTTTTCGGGTACTGTAGCTAGACATCCTGAAAGCCCACTTTTTAAAGCTTTTCTCTGCAATGGTTTTATAATGTTTTCAAGTAGCTGTTTTGTTTTCATAAACCGACCCTTGAAACTCTTGAAAAACTAATCGAAAAGCATTTATTAGCACGATCTCTTTGGTCTGGTTGGATATATAATGAATAATTTGTAGTAAAAGCTTCATACTGCTGGACTTTAAGGATTTGAGGCGGGCTCATTTTTAAGGATGTGAGGACCAATGATTTCTTTAGGTAATCTCCCTTAGATCTTCTGGTTAGTAGAGGCAAAAATAAGCATCATCACGGAACAGAATATTGCGCTAAAACATTTCCGAACTCGTTGTTATCGATAAGAAGAAGATGGCAAAATAACCGCTAGTTCTTTCGACCATAGGACAACTTCATTCCTGTCCTATGCATTCGATATTTGTTAAAGTTCAGTAATGTTTCTTTTTCCATGCAAAAATCATTGGACCACTTGGTCTAGTGTATCTAAAGTGGAGTGACTATAACATGGTCGGTCTCATTTTCAAACAAGATAGGGTAATAGTTCCCAATCTAAGCTTAGGATTGGGTTTCTGTTAAAAAAACACTTTTTGCACTGCTGTTAATTTCCTTTACCAGGTTGTTAAGCGTCGATTAAAATATAGCCAAGATAGTTGACTTCTGAGTGTTGAAATATGGTTTGAATATTTGTTCGAATAGGAGGACATGACACTCTACGTAGTGTGAATGATATGTGAGTATATTCGACCACAAATCCAAATGGAATATATGGTCTTTTAAATATCACCATTAGGGATTTTCGTGAAGGCTTAGGAAAGCATCGATGCGTATATTCCGTTTCCAGTTGGCATAGGCGAACACTTTAAAATACTACCTCCTCGTTTATATTTACGAGGAGTTAAATAACGCGGTAGTAGTAGTAATAATTTTTACTACATACATTCATCTACAATCTATGTGTTTGTTCAATATGACTTTGTGTTCTTCTGAATCCGAATTAATGCTTCGGAATACATGCTTGATCGCTGAAAATTGTCTTCAACTTATTAATTAAGAGTTTTTTAATATGAATGAATATAAAGGGTGTTTTTTTTAAAGAGGTATAGAACTTTAAGTTGGCATTACTTTTCAAGATGGTGACCGATTTAACAGCTGTCAAGTGATTTATTCTCAGTTTGGTTTGGCAATTCATCATGAATAGACTCACGCCTGAACAACGCTTGCAAACAGTCGTCGAATGGGCCCAAAACGAGATTACCGTTGTTCCCGATTTTCATAAGCGAATTTTGTTTAGCGATGAAGCGCACTTCAGGTTGAATGGCTACGTCAACAACCAAAACTGCCGCATTTGGAGTGAAGGTAATCCTCAAGTGTATGTCGAAACAGCGTTACATCCAGAAAAACTGACTGGTGCGCTTTATGGGTTGGTAGAACAATTGGTCCGTACTTTTTCAAAAACAATGGTGGCCAGAACGTTACAGTCAATGGTGATCGGTATAGAGCCATGATTACTAACTTTTTCATTCCTGAATTGAATAACCATGATGTTCAGGAGATGTGGTTTCAATAAGACGGCGCAACATGTCACACAGCTCGTGCCACAATAGATTTATTGAAAGACACGTTTAGTGACCACATAATTTCACGTTTTGGACCTGTGAATTGGCCTCCAAAATCTTGTGATTTAACACTGCTAGACTACTTTCTGTGGGGCTATGTAAAGTCATTGGTCTATGCGGATAAGCCACAAACGCTTGACCATTTGGAAGACAACATTCGCCGTGTTATTGCCGATATACGGCCACAAGTGTTGGAAAAAGTCATCGAAAATTGGACGTCCAGATTGGACTACATCCGCGCCAGCCGTGGCGGTCATATGCTAGAAATCATATTTAAAATGTAATGCCACAAGATTATCTTTTGGATAAATAAAATTCATGCCTATCGAATAATCCATCGTTGTTTTATTGCAACTTAAAGTTCTATACCTCTATAAAAAACACCTTTTAGGATTGAGAGAAACCATCCGTTCAGGGTAGAATATTCAAGGCGTAGAATGGCATTTGCATCGTTCTACTGTTTTGCAAAGCATAGGTCATCTTAAGATTTAAGACAGCAATTGCCTCTTATATATTGAAAACCACATCTAAAAGGTATTTCTGTTTCACCATATCTACAGATGGCAACTCAACTATATCAGTAGATATGTATGAGTATATTCGGAGTAAATACATTTTTTTTAAGGTTTTAGAAATCAATCAAAGAAAATGGAACCGTATAAAAATTTTACATGTCCAAGGTGACCTAATTTGAGAAGAAATATTAAAATATAATGGATGTTTCATATTTCTGGATCACTGTTCGTTCGCTGCGTCAAAAACAGCAATGTTTATGTGAAACAGTTATGGAAAATTTCGAAAAAGTCCAGACCACTTTTTTATTAAAAGTCCAAGACTTCTATAATGGTTACTTAAGTAATTTTTAAAACTCTCCAAACAAAAGGTTGTGAAATAAGAAAATATCATCACCAGTGACAAGTTAAAACCAAAAAAAAAACATAAAACAAAAAAAAAACTTAAAATACAAGTTGTGACATTTAGCATGACGAAGCAGGAAAGAAGTTTCTAAATGTCTCAAGAAAATACAACCAGGAAATTTTTATTCACTTTTTATTCAACTTGAATATTTTATTTTTGGAATATTTTGTAACGTTAAAATTCAATAATTATTTTAATTAGTCTCTCATTATTGTGTTTTTTTTTCCTCTTTAACAAGATAAAAAAGCAACAGCAATTATGGCAACATTTAAAATTGAGGAAACAGTTTTTATTATGAATTTTAAATCTTTTTTTTATCATTGATTCATCAATTTTATTTATTATTCAATTTGTTTTGAACATCTCAAATTATTATGAATTCATAAATGCAAATCTGTAGAAAAGATTACTAATCTACACCTTCTAACGAAACAATGAAAAAAAAAAAAAAAAAAATATGCAAATAAACTACAAAGCTCTCTAAAGAAGAGTTTTAAACAAATTTTTAGTTTAACTTTGACTTTGGAAATGCAAAGTACAGAGACGTAATTAAGAACAGCATAAATCATAATGTATGAAGGCTTCTAAAATAAGATGCTAGTCACAGCTGGGTTCAGAAAGCTAGCAGCGTTCTCAATAAGAAAACATTGTGTAAAATTTTTAACAAAAATTCTAAATATTACTTAAATTTTACTGCCTCGTAGAGAATTTCATAAGAATTAAAAATAAGTAAAACTGCTATATTCGGTCCTATCTAATTAAGTATATCTTTAACTTTATAATAATTTCAAATAAATTATACAAGATTTGAATTTGCCGTAGAGGTGCAGTAATATATTGGCTACACTAAAAAACTTTTTGACAGCTGACAGTTAAGGGTCAGTAAAAATAGAGCAATATTTGAGAACATAACGCTTTTTCATTGTTAAAAATTGTTTTAGAAATTATACACTTTTGTCGGCCATTTTTTCGATTTCATGACTGTTATTCGTCAAAATTTGTCAAAAAACTAATCTATTCTCAACGTATCACTTTATGGTACGAATTTCTGCTATGTACGTTTGAAAGATTCACAATTTCAACGCCAGCCTAAAAATATACTTTTTTATTTCAGTTTATTTTTTTTACATAATAAGAAACATTTTAGTTACGTTTCGCTTTTATTTCTATGGAGTTGTTATAAACAAAAAAACAATTTCTTGTTGATTAAATAATTATAACAGCCAGCGTTGCCAGAATAATGTTTTTTTATATCATTTTGTGGTTTATTTTCACGAAATGCGAATGGAGAAATGTGCTTATATTAAGTGGTTTTACACTACGTGTGTTTGTCATATTACTTGTCAGTTTGATAACCCATATGTAATTTCATAGTGTTTGTCAAAATAGGCATTTTACATACGGTTTATAATTTTTGCTTTGAAACGTACATGTATAATTACATCTGACATAACCTTAATATATAATTTTTGCGCCACAAAGTTTTGTATTGTCAACCACATCTGATTCACAGATGCAAACGTAGTGCTTTTGCCACGCTGTTAATGCTTTTGGTACCACAAAAAACCTAAAATAGTAAAATATTAAGTTGGCATTACAGGATGCCAGATGCTTTGTCCCATCAAAATAGAACACGTTCTAAATGAAAAATGTCAAATGTATTGTACACATGGAAAATACACATGTTATGTTTGAAAGGGTTTTCACGACGTGTTTAGAATTTACATATGAAAAAGTGACAAGTTATATGACAAATACACGTCATGTAAAACCATTGAGACATTCATCATGCGTCTCTTCAAATAAAAATAAATTTTCAATGTTAAAATTCTAATCGAAAAATTACATTTTTATATATTTAAACATAAATCAGTTTAATTAAAATGCAAATTAAGTTAAACTAGAATTAATTTTAATTCAAATACATTCATATCTAAATTAATTAATTATACTTTAGCATAAACGGAGTTTTTAGTAGAGATTAGGTAAAAAGATGAAAGAAGGCATCTTTCGGTATTAACAAACAGTAGTCGTGATGGGTCCTATATTAGGTTAAGAGGGTAGTGCCATCGAAATAATCCATACTCGGTACCCACCACTCAATACTTTACCACCCGCAAATGGAAGCTTAGGAGTTTGCGGTCTCGGACAACGTCAGATACTGTGTTCCACATTGTCTAATTCTTTCACATCCTTGCACATTCTCCAAAAATCCGGAGTGCCATTTTGCCATAAACTAGTCTTATACCATGTCTCCACTACAACTTGAATTACTTCAATCGCTCTTTGAATTACTTTTTTGAATTACACCGTTTCCATTACACATTCTAAATTCGATTTGACATTCCTTCTTTGTTGTTGAGAAAATTTATCTACAACAATTTAAATTTTTTTTATTTGTTGAAAAATTTTTTTATTTGTCGCTGTTGAGCAAAAAGTGATAAATTCCATTCTGTTAAAATCGTATATTTTAATTTAAATGCTTTAAAAATAAATAAATTATTTTAAAATTAAATCGTTCAATACTAACTAATATTCAGTAACTTTTTCCTGCTAATATACAACATTAATAAAATTCTTTAAAAAACACTAATAACAGCAAATTTAATTTAAATTAAATTTTAGTACAAATCAAGACGGTGGTAACTAGTTAATAAAGTTAAAACATAGTTTATTGCTTCAAACTGACCTCGTAAGTTAGAAACCTTCACATGAATCAAAGTTAAGGCTTTAATGATTACAAAATTTAAGAGGTATACATCTTTAAGTAGAAATAGCGGAAAGAGAGATACAATTATCTGTTAAAATTCACCTACTTAAACTTGAGTGCTATAAACACTTGTTATCCAACAAAATGATGCGATTTTTCATACAGCAAATACTACATTAGTAAAAAGTCTAAAAAGCGCTCACTACTTAAGAATAGCCTATAGTGAATGTTTAATTTACCTAACCTTTTCTGCAAAAAAAAGTTTAAAAAAATTGTACTCTAAACTTCCCATGTAACACGGCATTTACACATGCAAGTGCAAGTGCGAAAAACTCAATACACACACTTTTTCACTAATACACTCAAACATTTCGAACTTAAAGCTCAGCTTGCAAGAGATTTTGCTTGTAAGTGAATTTTTGGCACTTGCAGCAAGTAAAATGACAAATAAAGAAACAGTGTTACCAAAGTTAAATTTATAGCTGCTTTTCACTTTATTTAAACAAAATTATAAATAAAAAGAATAGAACTGTCCAACAACGACTGTTAAAAAGTGTTTAGTGATATATTAAAGATATATTTCATACATTTTTGTTAAAATATTTTTGCAGTTATTTTACGAAAGTGGAAACACGGCAATACTGATTTCCAAAACGCTTCCATTTCGAAATCGCACCTTTTCATTAAAAGAGGCTTGACCCAATACTTCCACCTCACTGTCATTTTCGTTTTTTTTTCTTTATTTTGCATTTCTAGCTTTTTTAATTCTAAAATTAAAGCTACTTTCAATAGATGTTTACGCCTCATGAACATTTTGAAAATGAACTTGCACTTGCTTGTGTAAACAATCAGCCAACTTGCAGCACTTTCGAATATTTTTTTAATATTTTCGATGATAATACGTATTTGCTACTTGCATGCAAGTACTTGCATGTGTAAAGGCAGTGCATATAAATTTCTACATCGCTACTTATTACATTTGTTTTTAACTTTGTATTCCCTTATATGAAGGCTATGTATTTACGCATTCGATGATATATTACAATGCAATTTGAAAACAACATTGCATATTTTTGTTACATTTTTTTAAGTTTTCATTTTATAGACTTAATCGAATTTTACTTTTAATGGTAAATTTATTTTATGATTTTGTTTTCTGATTTTGTTTCTTTCTTTCATTTTGACAACTATTTCGATAAAGTTCCGATAAAAGTTAGAGAAGACACTGATTTCTTGGTAATTCAAATTGAATTACGTATAATAATACGCTCTCAAAAATTTGTAAGACGAATTAAGTAATGCAGTTTGTAATTAGGGGTTGAATTACGAATGAGAAAGCGAATTACAAATAAACGCTGTATTGGAAACCTGGTACATATTAGCTCTTAATGATGTTACCAGTGACTTCTCAAATAAAGAAATATGTTGGTCCTTGCATTGTCCAGACAGGGACACATGTGTTTTAATATTTGAAAAGCATTTATCCATCGGATTCACCATTGGCAAATAAGGGGACTAATGGTTTAGATTTATTTTTAAAAATAATTAAATTAAAATTTAGATTTAAATTAAAAATAATTTAATAAATTATCGATTTATTTAAAGTGAGTTTATAGAGTTTTAGCGATGCTGCAGATATTAAAATTTAAACGTTACAAAATTTAATCCTGAACTAAAGATAGTATTTTCTCAGTAATTCACTCAGCCTTTATTTGAAAAATTGATGAAAGAAAGTGTATCTGCAAAAATGCCAAAATGGTCACACTGTTTTTATAATACAATTAAAAACAAATACAGATATATATAAGTATATGTATACATATACATACCTTTGTAAGTATCTGTCCAATAAATTACAATTTTCGTTTGCACGCAGTAGGATTTTTGTTTGTGTCAACGGAATTGAGTTTCATATCTAGTTATTAGTTTATGGATGCAGGTACGTTTCAAGAGTATTATTATATGGGTAGGGAGCTTCTTCTACTAATATTGTTAAAATTTTCCGTAATTTGCTGATTGTTTATTTATCAGCATATTATTGTAGACAAAATTACCTGGAATATCTTTATACCTGTTAATGTTGACAAATATGGACTGCGATATCGATGAGAGGGCGGTTTGAAAATTACCCGTATCTGTTAGAAACACAAATATTTTCAGAAATATTTCCATTCGTATTAATTCCATCAATATTTAATATCTTTAATACTCCAACTTCAGGATATACAGCCAAATGCCTTATTTATTTTTTATCTTTTTCGAATTTATAGGTAAATTTTATCAGAAGTATAGTCGATGTTAAATGTTAAAATCGCAATCCGACAATAAATAAGTCCACCACGTCAAAAATACCAAGTTAAGGTAGGCAAAAACAAAAAAAAATTATCCAAGTACCCAACATTAAAAGCTTGCCCATAAAACCTCTTTTTTCAGGAAGTGCGAGTTATTGCAGCTCCTTTCAAAAACCCTCTCAGATTTGCTTCTGCCATATTATATTAAAATATCTTAAGTGGTTCACAAGCTACCACCGTGTGTTGGAGGAATATTGAGTATAGGATGATGTGGAACAAGATTAACGTGGGCACCTGCGGCTTGGCCTAATCCCACGATGGTCTTACCACCGAGTGAAATATAAGCGTAGACTAGCGCCCCCATTGTGTAGTATAACAACACTTTACGACTGCCACTAATCGCAATTTATATGTGATACAGTCACAATGAGTAGCAATTTATATAATATGGCAAGCCTTAACCAAGGCAAGCCATATTATAGCCTCTTGCTTAGGGGTTTGGAGACTATCCAAACTCCGTCTGTTGAGAGTGCAACAGCACACTTGATCGACCTACATAAATCGATCTTAAAACACAACTACCACGTGTACCCCTGAAGGGGACCTCACCAACAACCGGTCACAGAGAGGATAGACTCTCTATGGGGCTACCGATTCCCGTGGTACCAGTCCTTTGGGCACGTCGGGCCTCGAAGAGGACCCGTGTGTTTTAAGACACAGACCTTTTCTTCCCGATTTAGGTTCTAGGAACCCAAGAGAGGCACCTTTTCCCCGAGTGAACCGCGTCAAAGCATTTGCCATTCCTGCAGTGACAATTGGAACCCCCGGGGGGATTGAGTATAGGATACCAGATATTGAGTATTAATCTTTTTTAAATGCAAGTTTATTTTAAAACACTTCTAAATTTTAGAATAGAACTTTAAACGAACCGCCAAGTATTTTCCCAGGGATGCAATTCTTCGGGATTCCAGTATCTATCTTAACGGTTTTTTGATTGCTTCTAGTCTATTTTTAAGTTGAGGAGATCGGTGTTCTTGTCAGTGTTTCCCAACTCTTCTTTTTAAAGTCAAGAGCCGTTCGTCTATACAGTAATTTCGATTTTATCTGGTTTATTGTTGCATATTAAACAGCTAACTTAAGGTATTTATCAAGATCAGTAAAACACAGCTCCACGTCTTTTATTGTTCTTAGTGGTATATTTTCTAAGCAACGAGTACTGATATATATTTTATATTTTAGCCAACTTACGCGAGTATTGTCGCCGCTAAAATTCAATTCGGTGCCACATTTTCTCGAGGTTTCCATAACTCGATCAGTATGTAACCTAAGCATTAGATCAATCGGCAGAATATATAAGTGAGGCCGCTGAAGCATTTACCTGGATTTGTCGCAGCAACTAGGGCCTTCGCATTCCATAACGCAGAGAGTTTTGATAAAGGATTGGCATTTACAGGCGTATAAGATCAATTATACCGCCGTGTGCTTATCCAATGGATGAACAAGATACATATTCGAATACAAGTGTGGCCGATGAACCATTAACATGGATTTGTCGCTGCAACTGGGACCTTCGCATTCCTCTACGCAGCGAATTTCGTCAAGGAATTGTCATTTACACGCATACAAGACCATCAATACCGCCGTTTTCTTTTTTAATGGATGGGTGAACAAGAAATTATGCGAAAATATGTTCAGTGCAAGTGCACATTTTTACCTCAAAGGATTTAAAAAAAGCAAAATTTACGCATTTAGAGGTCCCAAAATTCGTTGTACAGAGGTTAAGCAAGAGTATATGCTTTAAGGAAGAGTAATAAGTTCTGATCTAAATACCTAATTGGCGTGTGTTATCAGAACATCATAACGAATTGTTTGTGAGATCAATAATTTTAATGACCTTAAAAGTCCGAATAGATATAAAATTCTATAAAAAAACATATAATGTTGTTCCCAGTTTGGTAACTTGTAGGATCGCCCACGTAGCACAAAACTTATTGAATAATTTTTTATTCAATAAGCTGTTAAGCAGCTGACATAAAAATTATTTTAGGTTGCCATATTAAGAGTTAACAAAGTTTCAAGTAAACAAACAAGAAATTTTATGAACTTATTATTTTCAACCGTCTGCCCCCGGTGTGCTTCGCTAACATTAAACTTTAAACATTAAACATTTACGTGCAATTTGCCGGATAAACAGTGGGTTAATTATTTGCTAATAGGCTACGTATAAACGTGGTGATAGATACAATTTTTTTATAATATAATTTTAGTTTTATAGGAAAATTAGTTATTATGCAGAAATTTAAGATATTACAATTTCAAATTATTTTCATTATACACATACATACATATGTATGTACATATTTGAATTAACATTGGACTCTCTGCGAACTGAGTGATTATTTAATCTTATTGTTGTATGAATTATATTATTCTATAACAGCAAAATTGCGTAAAGTTGTTGTTGGAAAATGTGAAACAAAATATATTTTTTAGTATATAGATTTTCTCTGCGTAATTACTGAAGGTTATATTGCTACGAAAAGAAATGAGTTCCAAGAACTACCTGCCGGCCTAATCGTTTGTATAGGAAAAATTAAATAACAAAATTTACTCTTAGGGCCCCCGCAGACTGCAGGCATATTATAGGCCGATATTTTAGTCGGGTTGGCCGAGAGGTTTGTTTGAATGAAATCAGGAAGTCCATCAAATATTTTTATCTGCCGATACTGAATCGCTTTAGTGTGCGCATATGTATTCCTCTCCATACTGATCAAGAAGCCGACAAAACTATCGGCCGATAAAAAGTCTGCAGTCTGCGGGGGCCCTTAGAGTTTATTGGTCTTCGCGGTCAAAGTCTAAGTTTTTATGGTACTTCATAAATCAATCAAACAGGGTAGTAATTTGTCCCAATATGATATTGCAATAAGACGTCCGACATAAAATAGAAATAGAGCAATTATGTATTTAAGTTTTTATGTCTCCACCAGGACATCAGATAAAAAACTACAAATAAAGTACAGTTTACTATATTAATATGAGGTTAATATCAAATTACAAAAAAATCGTAAACGGCACTGGTATTCGAGACCAACTTTTAATCAAATTCGACAGTGAGGTGCATCAATTTTGATGGCATAAAACCAAAAACTGTCCTAAACTCAAAATTTTTATATCTTTTATAAATGCTGTGTTAGTTTTTGGCTATTAATCTAATGAAAGCCAATTTTTCGAGAGTGTAATTAAATAAATACACAAATCTCTCTAAGAGTCATTATTAAAGCCTTATAAAACTTTAACAAAATGGATAATGTGGAAAGTCGCAGTTTAACAAGAACCCGAAGGACCTATTTTAAATACAGGTAATGCTCAATCATGTGGCTTCAACTCCATAGTAAATTTATGGGACACAGTACACTGAAAATTATGGTTGGCAGTTGAGTGACAAAACATCTTATGCCGAACGGAATTCCAGCTATGTTGAAGACGAATCCTATGGGATTATTCGTTGCCACTTTCTGACTGGTCATACATGGATACAATAGCAGATCCATAATATTGCGATATTTCCCATTAACAAAATATTAACAAAGAAGGCAGCATTGGTTCTAATGATCCTCAGACAATGCCAAGAATATTTAAAGATATAGGTATAAGCCTACCAAGGTATATAAAGCGTTTATTTCAAATCAGTCATTTATTTAAACTTTATGAACGGAATGCTTAGAACATTTGCAGTTCAATAACGTGCACAAATTTTGTACCCAAAAAAGATTTCTTGCTTATTTTCCCGCTTGGAGATGGCCACAGGAGCTGTTGGTCTAATATGTCATAACACAGATTGTGCTGAAACCAGACAAAACAAGTGCTCATTGTTTTAACAGTGGAGGACGTATAAAGCATAAAGTGATGCATGCTAATGACATATGTATGTCACGATCCACCACGTGCGGATCGTATTAATTCTTTCAAAATACGCTAGGAAAATATATAAGTCCGAACGTGTTGTATGGGCCGCATTACACTATTCAATTCGATAGTTTTTTTATTAACATTTCATGCTCTTTAATTAAGACTCTGCAAAAAACACTGCTACGGCGTATGCAGGCTCGGAAGGGAAGGACGAGTTGTTATTGCTTAAGCCGTAATGATACTCACTGTGTTTCGTCTTTTTAAGATTTTGAAGAATAGCAAAAATATATTGTTAAAGAAAATTCCTCCAAGATCGAAGAGTTCAGCTATATTTAAAATCTCTAAACGTCAAAATTTCCATACATGTTATCGATAAAAAGTGCAAAATAAAAAAAGCCTAAAACATTTTAGCTTAAAATATTACAGTGATGCTAATTCATTAGTTTTATTGTTCAATATAACGATTTTAAATTTTATTTTTTCATCTCGGCGTTTTTTTTCGGAATGAAATGATACACCATTGAAAGAAAACATAAAAAGGAAACAAAAATAAAAACATTTTTGTTTTCATTTTATATATTTCTCTTCTTCTAACATTAGCTATTTCACTCTTTCAATCTTAGATTAAGAAAAGACGGACAAAAGTTAGTGTCATTACGGCTTTACAAACCTGCTTTAGTATGCAACATTTATCTGCTTACTATTAAAAGCCCTTTTATGGCAAAGAAAGAGTTTGCTGCTTATAAAATCAAAATATTTTTGCTGGGGAGTATCTAAGAAGAAAATCGTTAATATACTAAACAACCACCTGGCAACTTTAAGCTTCACTCACGTGATAACATTGCACTTAAATATTATAAAATTATAACTTAGTTCTATAGTAAAAGAAAAAAAACATGATTGTTAACACCTAATATTGAAAGGGGCTTAATAAACTTTACCTTCTTTCTCTTGTACAAACTTATGCAAACATTCTCTCTTCTATGCTCAATTTTTTTACGCTCCCCTACATTTTTACGCTTTTTCTCCCTCTTTAAATGTTGGTATTTGAACAGGTGAGGTGTGTATGTTGTTTTTGTTTTCCAAATGTATCGGGGCTAGGGATGGTACAAGTTTTAAGTACCATTAAACAGGTAATATTGCGTACTTTTACTATTTTATCTCTATTTTCTTAAATAAAATAAAAATATCTCATATTTTTAAGGAAAAAAGTAGAGTTTTCTGTATTTGAATCGAGGTACTAAGGTACCCTCTCACAAAATTGTATTAAAATTCATTCAGAAGTTTTTACGTGTTACGTATACAGATAGACAGACAGACATAATTTTGTACTCTATATCGATTACTATCTACACCAGCAACCAAATTTTCCAAAAATATGCCATGTACAGAAATGGTCCTTTTACAGTTGTAGTATATGTGTATAGGTTCTACCTAATTCTAATTGTAGGAGTTTTTCATATCCCACTAATTTTAATTGTATTATTATCTTAGTTTTTAAAATCAATTCAAACAAATCGCCAATGACGATGGCCTTCCCGAAAGGTACGACAATAGTACTTTATTTAAGGTTAAGTTCCCAGGTACCTCAAACAGGAGCAAGTTCTTGGAGAAAAGTCTGAAAGAGTTAAAAAAAAATACCTATTGAGAAAACATCGAAAGATCTAACAGTTTTAAGATCGTGTCAATTCTCCAGTTTTACCTTCGATAGTCCAAAAAGGATGTCAGAAGTGTCATATTTTAGGCAATTATAGCACAGGCTCTAGTTGGGAAGTCAAAGTCAAAACAGACGAAAATTGTTTTCTGCTACTTCTCATAAAGATTACATTTACAATAGTCGTTGATAGCCAAATTGGCAATGTTCAATAATATTTCTCTCAAGGTCCCTCGATTGCTTCTATTAGAATTTAAAATGACTCCCGCTGGTAACTTGATATATGTACTTTGATCTACATTATCGTCTTGATTTCGCACTTACGTTTGCTTAGTAATCGAATTTTAGGCAGATCGTAGATGGTAACCCCTAATCGAAGCTTGTGAACTTAAAATGGTACTCTATGGACTTTGGAGTCTACGTACTTGCCGAATTAGCCGTGTAGAGCACACACACTTTTATAGGTATTAGTCACATGTCGATACATATATGTAAATAAGTTTGGTCTCGGACGTCTTGCTTTCTGATGTTAAATTATCTGACAATTGTGGACTTTAGGTTGGACAAACATTTAATATTAATAATATATTGTGGTGGTAAGATATATTTTTTTTGAACAAATTAAATTCATTTTTTTGTTTTAAACCCCAAGAAGGCTTCTGGTACCGAAGAAATAGTAACAAAAAGTAAAAATAATTCCTGTTGCCATACCTTCCGGTGAAAACCGTCATCACTGTCTGTTTGTTTGGTAAAGTGACGACGGTCTTCACTCTACGGTATGGCAAGAGTATTTCATTTACTGGCGGAACAAATATAATCAACGCAAAAATACTTTACCTTAAAATGAAAAGCATCTTTGATCACTGTAAATAACAACACCAGAAAAAGGTCAGTCAGAGGCAGAATCTTGTAGACCTTTAAGCTTATTATCAACTTCTTAATACGTAGATGAACTTAGTTCTGAACAAAAGAATATGTATTCCAGAATATCAATTCAGATAACAAAAGCAAGTACCTGGATCACTGTTGGTTTAGGTCACGGTAACTCGCAGAGGTGGAAAGCTGAAATAAATAACTAGAAAAATCTAAAAACGAGATAATTGTATCTAGGCTCTTTAGACAGTAAATTTCAACTTAAAAGATATGGATAAAAAACTTGAAAAGTATTTAAATCAGCACAAACACATAAGTTCCTACCCAAAAATATGAATCAGTGAAAGTATTGAGATTTAAAAAAGAATCAATTTCTTGCTCGGCTCAGTAATTTTAAGGTTTGCAATTTTTAAATAGAACTATCAGGTGTTTTTTTGGCTGCAAAATTATCGACAACTCTGGTTTGACAGCTGAAAATGTGAAACGGTGTTTAGAAATCGTTGATCGATTTAGTACCAATTTTACCCGTTTCGATTAACAAACAGAATATTACTGCTGTTACGCGAAGTATTAAAGAATACATCGAAATGTCAACTTGTTGGTCTTTGTCCTTCCACTACGTGGAAAACTTTACGTAAGGATCTTGGCTTATGTGCCTGTAAAATGCAGATCGTGCAAGAATTGAAGCCAAACGACTATCGTTTGCGTTGTATTTTTGCAAAATCGGCTCATTTGAAACTTTATGCCGACAAACCAGCAAACTCTTGATGCATTGGAAGTCAATATTTAAGCCACCATTGACGACATATCGCGAGATTAAAAAATAGCCAAAAATGGAACTGATCGAAATGATCATGTAAGTCGTACCCGACAAGGCCATTTGTCGGAAATCATATTTTAAAAATAAATGCCATGAAATTATCTACCAGATTATAACCAACAAAATTTAATTCCATCAATATTTCTGTCTTGTATTATCATTTTAAGTTCTCATGCACCTAAAAAATACCAGATACTAGGCTTTATTTTACACATTTATCGAGAGAGGAGTTTATAAGATTCGGCAGTGTTACTTTCTTGAATATTA
Organism: Phasia obesa; assembly: GCA_949628195.1. Classification (NCBI taxonomy): domain Eukaryota; kingdom Metazoa; phylum Arthropoda; class Insecta; order Diptera; family Tachinidae; genus Phasia; species Phasia obesa. Next base: position 124,006,415 of record OX451216.1, read on the forward strand.
ATAAAAGTTTTAAGTAAATTTGAAAAGTACAATTTAAGCAGCAGTTTAGTACATTTTTGAAATTGTTTATACCATCTCTGGTTGTTGCGCTCATTTGGTTTGAAACTCTATTAAAACAACTGTCCTAAAAACAACAATCATAATGGGAAGCTTATCCAACCATTTATCCAGTCATTTAGTCTGCCGCTCAAATGTAGTCATAATCACGTTTTTTTGTTGTTGTTAAGAATCTTATAATCATCTAAAATCAACAACGATATTGTAATAAGCAAGACCTGACTGAGTACTTTTATGCACGAGATCGAGTTCATAAAATTTCAATTACGCTCTCAGTGGAGCAAGCGATTCTTAATAAAAATGAATGAATGCTGAGATTTATTTAATATTTTTTGTTGTATCGGTTGTTTTATTTTCTTGACACTTTTAGAGTAAAAAGAGACCTTTAACGTTAAACACAGAGTTTGTGGTGTTTGTTAACAAGAAAATAAATTTATAAAAATAATCCAATAAAAATAAATAATTGCATTAGCAGCTGATTTGAAGCAACTAAATCGATAAAATATAAAAATAAACACAAAACAAAAGTTAAAAATAACAAAAACTTTAATTAATTAACGCCTTAAAGAAAGCGTTTTAACACAACCGTCGGTCGGTCGGTTTGCCAACAATTCTTTTTTTTTTTTTTTTTTGTTTCAACTGCAGCCATAAAACATGTGTCGCTGTTGTCAAAAGTGAGTAGAAATGAGCAATTTGTTTTCTTAAAAGTTATTTCGTGAGCAATTTCAGATTTTGTATTTTAAAATTACAAATTTTTTAATTTCATTTTCTAGCTGCTGGGAAGATTTCTATTGGACTTGCTTTGAGGAAAGATTTTGCTATGACGAGTCTATTGGTAAGTATCTGTTCATGTTATCAGTGAATAATAACATTCTCTTAGTATTTTTGGCAAATAGTTGTTAACTAATACCTACCTACATATGTACATATGTTTCATTTTGTTATTATGTTAAAGAGTACTAGGCGGCAAATAAAACACATTACCTGTATACATACCAGTGTTGCCAGGGCAAGATTAAAAAAGTTACGCTTTTCTTTCCAAAAAGTTACATTTTTGTATACCCTTCACCACCGGTGGAAAGAACATGTATAAGTTTGTCGTTCCGTGTGTAATTTCTGCAATAATCATTCGCGTCCTCATAAATTATATATTTTCTGGATCCTTATTCATAGAGAAGTTGATTAAGCGATGCCCGTCTGTATGTCTGTGTTGGGGTTGAAAACAACTTTGCTAAGGCACCAGAAGAGATACAAAAAATTTAAGGCCACTAATCTGCCAGGCATAGTTTCGAAACTTTCGCTAATCCAATTCAGCAACATCAGAACATTCCATTCAAGGCTGCGGGCAAAAAACCACGCCCAGCTATATTTTTTCACGTGGTTTTTATTTTTTCGGTTGTAATGATTCTCTTTTGCTTTTTTTGTTAAGTAAATATTAGACCGCGACCAGTCGATCGCATGGAGTGCATACAGATCTCTGGGGATCAATAATCCTCTGCGTGGGGTGACCCCCAATGTCCTTTAGTCTAACCATTCTAACGCAATATAGATTGCAGGAAGATTCTAACTTTTACAAAAATATTCGATAAAATTTTTACATAAAATTTTCGATAAAAATTTTAAAATTTTCGATAGAAATTTTACAAAAAATTTTCGATAAAGTTTAAAATAAAATCGATTAAATTTAATTTTTACAAAAAATTTTCGATAAAATTTTTACAAAAAAAATTTTCTATATCTTTATGTTATATTTGTAACTAGCTGTGCCCGCCACTTCGTCAACAGCCATGCAATATTTTGTTCGATTTTGCTTTAAAAGCAATCCACACCAAAGACCCTTACTTTACTTTATATAAACGTTCTCATCCTTACTAAAATAACTGGCGCCTTAAACTATGCATATCGGTTAATTCTTCAGTTATGGTTTATGTATTTACTTTATATTTATATGAAGGGTATCATCAATACTAAAATAACTGCATACTTTCACTGCTTTTTCTCCAATTGCTCTTGGAAATAATATATTTTTGCGGAAAAAAGTATCCAATATTGGAAGCAGGATAATAAGGTACCTCCTCACAAAATTTTGTTAAAATCCATGAAGTAGTTTTTACGTAATGCAAACAGAGACAGACAGGAAAGAGTTACTATTTTATTATATGCATAGGTAATGAAGTTGAAAATAAAAAAAGTTAAAACCGAATGTATATTATTGTGAAATCGGGAACATTAAAGAGTAAGGAATATTTAATATTCTTATGGTGAAGGGTATACAGGATTCGGCATTGCCGAATATATTTTTTTATAAAAAGTTACTTTTTGACATTTTATTGTTGAAATTGTTGGTCGTCTGACCATTAAATTACAAGCAACTCCTCGTAAATGCATTAACAAACTTTAACAGTAAAAATGGCAGTTAATTTCCTTTTATTTTAATTCTTCCTCTTTTAAAGATACTACTTAGTTATAAACTTGTTTGTTCCTATTAGAGGTGACAATAAAATACATCTAATAACGAATACAAGTATGCATTGCTATGTTATCCAAACTAAAATATGTTAATTTAAGAAAACGCGGCTATCAGGGCTTGTCCCTGTAGTTATTGTCTTTATTTATTTATAAAATGTTACAATATATTTATAGATTATATTCTAACTTAAATTATCGATTATCATATATATTTATCAAATATATATTTAACAAATGTAGACCTTCATTCGTTGTAGTTAAACACCCAATGCACATGTTGGGAATCAAACCCACAACCCCCAGGCTGATAGACTAATACACTATCTACTAGCATATGGGGGCACCTAGTTCGTGTCTTCAGTAATGAAACATTTCACAGTTACTAGTTGTAACAAAATTTTACATGGTTGAGTGGGGCCTTCAAAACTACAAAAAACGAAAAATTTAACTAAACGGCAACACTGATACATGCATACAAACATATGTACACATGTACCCGTATGTATGATTTACTAATTTTTTATTATCACTTTAAATACCTACCAACTGACTGATTAATTATTTAAGTCGCTAATTTAAACAGTTATTATTAGAGAATCAGTTGAAATTATTGTAAAAATGCCATTTAAAGATCAAAAATGTTGAAATATAATTTTGTTTGAGAAATTTATAAAAAACTAAAGAAGATTAGACCGCCATTTACAAATAAAATAAAAAATTAAAAACATTTGAATAATTACACACTCTGTAATTTTTTAAGTCATGTCAAAATAACCATATACGGACACCACTACGTCATAAAAGACCAAAAAAAAGACCTCTGTCTCGCAGTTTTGCCCAAAGTCCTCAAGGTTTTTTTTATGGGCCCTCAAAGATGTGGGGCCTCGATGTCATTTTTGCAAAAAATGATCATTTACTCAAGCTCATATTTAAACAACTTTCTAGAACATATGAACTTCCTAGGAATGATTCTTAACACCGTTTAGGTAGCGCTTAGGTAGCTAAAAAATTTTCGGGAAATTTTTCACTTTTGCGGCTACCTAAGCGCTACCTAAACGGTGTTAAGAATCATTCCTAGGAAGTTCATATGTGCTAGAAAGTTGTTTATTGAGATCTTAGGTTCATTTTTGTAGTTGATTGTTTCCTTGAATTTTGAACGGTTTGCTACCTATGGACCTGAACAGGGGAAAAAGGTAAAAAAATTGAATTTTTTAAAGTTTTTGCGATTTTGACCTTGAAGATGAAGTTTTTTTGATTTTATATGTTCACAATTTTTGTTCTTTATGACAAGAGCTACAACTTTGCCTCAGAGAGTATATCAAAATTTCAAACGGTTTGCAAAATATGAGTTTGAGGAAATGATAATTTTTTGCAAAAATGACATCGAGGCCCCACATCTTTGAGGGCCCATAAAAAAAAACCTGGAGGACTTTGGGCAAAACTGGGAGACAGGGGTCTTTTTTTTTGGTCTTTTATCACGTAGTGGTGTCCGTATATGGTTATTTTTTCCGTGTTGCACTGTGTTATGCATCATTTTAATTGCAGACAAATGAATTGCCTACCTTTAGGCGTAGTTATCAACAAGAGTAGGGGTTGCTTTGTATTTTTCTGCGTAGTTCTCTGAGAGCTGCAAGAATAACATTTTGCTTGATTTCATCACACACAAAAATTCTTATTCACATTTAATCATAAAAAAATCATCATCGAGCTGATTTTATTTATTTGTGAATCAAGTGATCGAACGAGTTTTAATCACATTTAATAGCTCTAATGACATGTAAAAAAAAGGCATGTTGTTTTTGTGTGAGCGTAATGCACGCTCCAAGTGAAATAATAGTTTGCTTGCGGTGGTATCAACACACTTTCATTCATGTTAGGTGAATGCCGAATTTTATATTTGAAACTCATTTTTTATCCGTTAGTTACTCATTTAAAATATTTAGAAAGCAATAGATTTCAGTTCAACAAGTAGCAAATATTCGTCGTTTTATGTTTCTGTTGTATGTTTACATTTAAATTTTCGATAAAATTTTTACAAAAAAATTTTTCTATATCTTTATGTTATATTTGTAACTAGCTGTGCCCGCCACTTCGTCAACAGCCATGCAATATTTTGTTCGATTTTGCTTTAAAAGCAATCCACACCAAAGACCCTTACTTTACTTTATATAAACGTTCTCATCCTTACTAAAATAACTGGCGCCTTAAACTATGCATATCGGTTAATTCTTCAGTTATGGTTTATGTATTTACTTTATATTTATATGAAGGGTATCATCAATACTAAAATAACTGCGTACTTTCACTGCTTTTTCTCCAATTGCTCTTGGAAATAATATATTTTTGCGGAAAAAAGTATCCAATATTGGAAGCAGGATAATAAGGTACCTCCTCACAAAATTTTGTTAAAATCCATGAAGTAGTTTTTACGTAATGCAAACAGAGACAGACAGGAAAGAGTTACTATTTTATTATATGCATAGGTAATGAAGTTGAAAATAAAAAAAGTTAAAACCGAATGTATATTATTGTGAAATCGGGAACATTAAAGAGTAAGGAATATTTAATATTCTTATGGTGAAGGGTATACAGGATTCGGCATTGCCGAATATATTTTTTTATAAAAAGTTACTTTTTGACATTTTATTGTTGAAATTGTTGGTCGTCTGACCATTAAATTACAAGCAACTCCTCGTAAATGCATTAACAAACTTTAACAGTAAAAATGGCAGTTAATTTCCTTTTATTTTAATTCTTCCTCTTTTAAAGATACTACTTAGTTATAAACTTGTTTGTTCCTATTAGAGGTGACAATAAAATACATCTAATAACGAATACAAGTATGCATTGCTATGTTATCCAAACTAAAATATGTTAATTTAAGAAAACGCGGCTATCAGGGCTTGTCCCTGTAGTTATTGTCTTTATTTATTTATAAAATGTTACAATATATTTATAGATTATATTCTAACTTAAATTATCGATTATCATATATATTTATCAAATATATATTTAACAAATGTAGACCTTCATTCGTTGTAGTTAAACACCCAATGCACATGTTGGGAATCAAACCCACAACCCCCAGGCTGATAGACTAATACACTATCTACTAGCATATGGGGGCACCTAGTTCGTGTCTTCAGTAATGAAACATTTCACAGTTACTAGTTGTAACAAAATTTTACATGGTTGAGTGGGGCCTTCAAAACTACAAAAAACGAAAAATTTAACTAAACGGCAACACTGATACATGCATACAAACATATGTACACATGTACCCGTATGTATGATTTACTAATTTTTTATTATCACTTTAAATACCTACCAACTGACTGATTAATTATTTAAGTCGCTAATTTAAACAGTTATTATTAGAGAATCAGTTGAAATTATTGTAAAAATGCCATTTAAAGATCAAAAATGTTGAAATATAATTTTGTTTGAGAAATTTATAAAAAACTAAAGAAGATTAGACCGCCATTTACAAATAAAATAAAAAATTAAAAACATTTGAATAATTACACACTCTGTAATTTTTTAAGTCATGTCAAAATAACCATATACGGACACCACTACGTCATAAAAGACCAAAAAAAAGACCTCTGTCTCGCAGTTTTGCCCAAAGTCCTCCAGGTTTTTTTTATGGGCCCTCAAAGATGTGGGGCCTCGATGTCATTTTTGCAAAAAATGATCATTTACTCAAGCTCATATTTAAACAACTTTCTAGAACATATGAACTTCCTAGGAATGATTCTTAACACCGTTTAGGTAGCGCTTAGGTAGCTAAAAAATTTTCGGGAAATTTTTCACTTTTGCGGCTACCTAAGCGCTACCTAAACGGTGTTAAGAATCATTCCTAGGAAGTTCATATGTGCTAGAAAGTTGTTTATTGAGATCTTAGGTTCATTTTTGTAGTTGATTGTTTCCTTGAATTTTGAACGGTTTGCTACCTATGGACCTGAACAGGGGAAAAAAGGTAAAAAAATTGAATTTTTTAAAGTTTTTGCGATTTTGACCTTGAAGATGAAGTTTTTTTGATTTTATATGTTCACAATTTTTGTTCTTTATGACAAGAGCTACAACTCTGCCTCAGAGAGTATATCAAAATTTCAAACGGTTTGCAAAATATGAGTTTGAGGAAATGATAATTTTTTGCAAAAATGACATCGAGGCCCCACATCTTTGAGGGCCCATAAGAAAAAACCTGGAGGACTTTGGGCAAAACTGGGAGACAGGGGTCTTTTTTTTTGGTCTTTTATCACGTAGTGGTGTCCGTATATGGTTATTTTTTCCGTGTTGCACTGTGTTATGCATCATTTTAATTGCAGACAAATGAATTGCCTACCTTTAGGCGTAGTTATCAACAAGAGTAGGGGTTGCTTTGTATTTTTCTGCGTAGTTCTCTGAGAGCTGCAAGAATAACATTTTGCTTGATTTCATCACACACAAAAATTCTTATTCACATTTAATCATAAAAAAATCATCATCGAGCTGATTTTATTTATTTGTGAATCAAGTGATCGAACGAGTTTTAATCACATTTAATAGCTCTAATGACATGTAAAAAAAAGGCATGTTGTTTTTGTGTGAGCGTAATGCACGCTCCAAGTGAAATAATAGTTTGCTTGCGGTGGTATCAACACACTTTCATTCATGTTAGGTGAATGCCGAATTTTATATTTGAAACTCATTTTTTATCCGTTAGTTACTCATTTAAAATATTTAGAAAGCAATAGATTTCAGTTCAACAAGTAGCAAATATTCGTCGTTTTATGTTTCTGTTGTATGTTTACATTTAAAGAACTGGTTTCTATGCCAAGTTGTAATAAAAGTATCGAACAACAAACAATAACAAATAATTCAAAGAATTTGACAATGACGTGGTATCAAAACACATTGCAATACCGTAATTTTCTATATGCCAGTTAGCAAGGGCAACAACATCTGCTTCTAAATGAAAATGCTTTCAAAATGTAATGAGAGCTACTCAAAATATTCCATAATCTAAGTCTGTCTGACTTATTGTCTGTCTGTCTGTCTGTGTTCACATCACGTAAACATTAAGGGATGCATGTTAATAAAATTTGTGTGGGGAGAAATTTTCATATATTTGCTAATGGTACATATATGTAAATGACATATTTTCTACATCTGACATGTCAAATTTTCCACTGCAAAAAACGTTTATGTAACTGTAAAATACATGTAAAATACATTGCTTCTGTAAAATACATGTGCAAAGTCATCCGATAAAATTTAATTTTTTTTGTAACGAAATACCTCAATGATTTCTGGTATCCGATTGGAAATATACGTATACCCATTCTTTCATTGAGCCTCGTGCTGGCACTAGCCTTTTACTCTCGACTGAAGTGATTTCAGACTGGCGAATAGTACATATCGACATTCTTTCTCATCATAGAATCTATGGTAATTGCTAAAGGACAGAATTCAATATTCTACACAATCGTACGATTCAATTACAAAAAAATCTGACAGAATTCTGTCCTACTCAAAAAATTGTTTCAAAATGGCGATGTAGATGCCACACTATCATACAAAATAACATTTTACAACTCTGATCGCATGGAAAAATACTATATCGTACAAATCTGTCAAAAAGTCTGTCACACACATACACTTTTAATCCACACTATCATACTTTTTGAGCACACATGCAATTTTTGACAAATCGCAGGACTGAGTATGATAGTGAATCATGGCCTTAAGATTTGCTTAAGGCTAAGGTCTCCACGTCATCTCCATTTTTTTAATATATGTCTGCCCGTGGTCCAAAGGCTTTTTATGTTAACCGTTTTCCAGACATAGTCTGCTAGTATCGTCTTACCTCGATTTTAAACTTGGCCAGATAAAACTTGAGAGTCCGTGACCGATTATATCCAAACTCCTTCTTGCTCTTAATTTGTAGTGAAAAATTTCAGAATCTTTGGTGTCAAACCCACAACCCCGGACTGATAGACTAATACACTACCTCTTAGCCTACCGAGACACCCAAACGATTCAGTGTTACAAAAAACCTATGCCGTGTGAAAAAAATCAACGGCGGTTTACCATTGGCGGAAGCATTAGCCGGCTAAAGGTAATATTTTACAAGAGCATCTAAATATGCTTTTTGGGAAGTTCTATAAATCGTGTATCATCAGTTATTGCAAACTTAACTTATTTACCATTTACAGTAAAAAAACTTAAGTCGTCAGTAATTCTGTAGCGCACACAAATATATATATATTTTAGGGTGACAACAAGTCATTTTGCAACCGAATGGCTTGAATATCTGTATAGTGTAAAGATAGACGTAATTGTACAATAATTTTGGCAGAAATACGTAATTACATATGGCTCACACAGTTAATAAAGTTACATGTAAAAAACATGTGTCTTTATTTGTAAAAAACATGTGACTTTATTTGGATTTTGCGTTGAAAATAATCAATACCAAATTTTAAGAATTCTATTTTCATAGTGCTTGAGTTATGGTTTATATATTTTTTTAAATAGAGGTACCCATCCTTGGATACAACTCTAAAATTTATATAAAATTCTTATATTATTGCAGAGTTCTGTAAATAGTGTTTAAAATATCCCACTTTCAAAAAGAAAAAGTGCTGTCAAGTTTGCAGTAAATCGGTAAAATTCCGCACTTTCACTACTTTTTCTCTATTTTCTCTTGGAATGGAGATATTTTTGCTGAAAAAAGGTATCCAATATTTGAATACAGATACTAAGGTACCTGCTCACAATATTCATCCTGTAGTTTTTACGTGATGCGAACACAGACAGTCAAAAATTCTAAAAGATGCTGTGTTGTATTCCTAACTGCACCAACAACAACATTTTCAAAAAATATTTCATGTACAGAAATGGACCTGCTACAGTTTTATTATATGTATTTATATTATTAAAACTCTACAATGGGGTACTACTTGAATAAAGCACAATAAGAGGGGAATATAATGTATTATTGAGTCAAATAAATAAACTTAAAAAAAACGCTTCAAAGAAGGTGATCGATCTTTCGTCAAAGTCGAATGACGAGATCATATCTGCATGCTTTTTTTTACAGCAGAGTACCACACAAACAGATATTAAAGCTATATTAATGGGGTCCTGAGTACCCTTTCAATACGTTACCCTAAAGAGAGTCAACTCAAAAAAAAAAAAACGAGATTTGCAAAAAGTTTTTTACCTAGATTTCTTAACAAAAGTTCAACAATTTTTGTTGCTACAGAAAGTGCGTTAAAATGATAAGATTTTATCATGTGATGTTCAAATAAAAATTATTTATTTGCTGTCACTTGTTTACAGTTCATTTTATTTTTAGACAGAGATATAAAAAATGTATGAAGTACATATTTTGATAAAGCAACATATCCCTATTTCACTATTTTTATCTATTGTTTTATGTAAAGGGTTACCAATAAAGACAAGCGGTTTTTAAAATTGAATAAAAATAATTACGTTAGAGGTATTAACATTAACATTTTTTTTCTGTTTTTTGGAAGGGGTCTCAATAACATAATAAGTTCAATATGGCATTGCGATTTATCAGTTCAACGTCCATTGCGTACAGTACTCCACTGGCTGGCTAATGGACAGCATTAATGTGCAAGTTAATCTAAGAACTCCAATCTCCTTTACGGCTTTTAGCTTGGGCCTTACAAAAGCTCAAATCGTATAACGAATTTGGTCGAAAACTAATCATTTCTGACTAAGCGAATTTTCATCTCGAGGGCTATGTTAACTTAAAAAAATTCCCGAACCTGTGGAAAATCTGAACGTCTTTGTCGACTTCCGTAGAGAGTGACTGTCGCGTATGTATATTGAAGTGATACATTTAACATTGGTCCATTTTTTTATTCCAAAATTCTGAAGAACGCAATTTCAGTGCGTTCACTGTAATCGCGCTACGAAACCATGATACTGGACTTTTTTTAACCTTAAATAGAAAATATGAACTTAGATAATCACCATTTCGCACAGCTTATTAAACAAATGTTTTTTTGTCGCACTAAGTTCAGTAACTATGTTTTCAGTTGGTTTAGTGATGTGAATTGCCCTCCTTGCAGCAGCTGGTTAACCCTTTAATAGACTTTTTCGTGGGGTATGTTTAATTACCGATGCTTTGCCAATAATCCAGAAACGATCCATACCCTTAAGGCTAATATCGTCCGAGCCATTCGTGTAATTGAACCAGAAACCGTCAACAAAGTCGTAGAAGATTGTACTGATAGCATAAGCTACAGCGAAGCCAAACGAGGCAGTCATTTATTGGGAATATTTGTTATCTATACATAAATTAAAACTGAAACAGGACCGTTTTTGTAAATGAAATATTTTTTGAAAATTTTGTTGCTGGTGCAGATATCAATAAATGGTGAATACAAAGCACCAATTTTTTAAATTTTTTTCTGACTGTTTGTCTGTTTGTGTTTTCATCTCGTAAAAACTACTAAATTAATTTTAAAAAGATTCGGTAAGAAGGTACCTTAGTACCTCGGTTCAACTATAGGATACTTTTTTTCCCCCGTTACAAGATCTTATTTCCAAGAGAAAATAGAGATAAGATGTGAAAGTACGCAATTTTACCGATTTCGTGGTACTGAAAACTTGTTAGCACCTTTTCTTTTTGTCAGCGGGAAATTTTAAGTACTACAGAACTCTCCAATAATTTTAGAATTTTCTATAAAGTCTACGTTCCGATGTAATTCCCCAGGGTCCCCCGGGGGTGCAAACTGTCACTGTAGCATTCCAAAAGTTTTGACAAATTGCTCTCGAGGAAAATGGAGGCACCAGACGCCAGGAACCTTAATCTGGAAGAACAGTTATGTTTTATTATGGTTCTTTTCAAGGCCCGTCAAGTGTTCTAACGACTGGTATCACGAGAACCGGTAGCCCGCAGAGAGCCTTCTCTCTGTCGCCGGTTGTTGGTGAAGTAACCTTCGGGGGTTCACGTGGTGGCTGTGGTTTGGATCAATATATATGCAGAAGTGGTGTAAGATTGATCGTGAGCTGTTGCACTTTCAACAGAAGTAGTTGAATGGTATCCAACCCCTAAACAAGAGGTTAGGATATGGGTTCAGGCTTGTCATGTTCTATAAATTGCTACTCGTTGTGACTGTGCGGTATATTTTAGTGCGGTATGGGTGCTATTACACACGGCATCGTATCGTATTGTGTGTGCTAAACTATACAATGGGGGTGATAATCTACACTTTCTTTTCCGTCGGTGGTAAGATCACCGTCGGATAAGAGTCAACACGGCTACATGCCTACGTTGTATGTAATGTATGTAATGTAGGGGGAGTATCGAAGCAGACCATTTCCATAATGGGTCCCTTTTCGACCCACTTCCGTCCTCTATGATTACAGGCAACCGAAATGTAATTTACGGCAACCTACTTACATTGAGTCATGTACTACAACCTGACCTTAATCTTGACTTTAGTGATTTAAGACTGTCGACTGGTAACTGTCGTCCTTCTTTCTCATCACGCAGTCTCTAGTAATTTCTAGCATTTGTTCAAGGCTCAGCTCCCCCATGGCATCCACCAGTGGTCCTGAGTCTTATTCTAGCCAGTACCAGGTGCATATGTTAATCTTGATCACATCAGTAATTTCACAGGGATGGGAAAGTAAATACACAAACCATATCTGCAACACGATAGAAGTAAGTCTCAAAATTTGGTGAGGATTATTTTCAAAGCAAAATTGAACGAAATATTGTCAGGACGCTGATGACATGGCGTGCAATGCTAGTTTCATATAAATCCCTAATATACCGAAAAAAATTAAGTTTAGTCATTTTATTTAAATTAAAAAAAAAAAAATACTTGTATTTGAACACCATGTTATTCGAGTGAAATTGATACTTTGTATTTAAAAATTTTGGAAAAAACGCGAATCCTTTTAATATGGCCTAAAATATTGTTGCTTTGTTTAGAGTATAAAATGTTGTCTCACATTGTTGGAATAGCCGTGAAAAATTGCAAATATTCCATTCTCTTCAGGGTATTGACTTCTCGAAAGGGTATTGACTTGGTTGAAGGTAGATGTCTTCCATTATAATAATAACTGTTTAGTACAAAATGAAATAAAAAAATTAAATGATGATTCATAAAACTAATAAAAAAGTTATAAATAAACTCCAACTTTTCAAAGTGATAATTGTATTATTTTTTGTTTGCAGCCAATTACAACCCCGATGAAGATGAAGAATATATTGCAGCACAAAAAAATGGTAATATTTTGGGACGCATACAACCAACTGACAACAACAATTTAACCGTACCGCAAATAATTGTCGATCAACCATTAAGAAGGGGCAATTCATCAGCATTATTCAGGTACTAATTGCTGAAATAAATAAATTATTAGCATCAATATGATCAGCTAATAATAATTCACTTAGTTGATCATAAATAAATTTCGTTTTTAATTTTATTTTCATGTGAATTATATTTAACAATTTTATTAAAAATTATAAAAAAATTTATACAATTCATTAACACAGTAATGGCAAAATAGACGAAGAAGTTTATAGACGTGAAACACAGACCAATGTACCCATGTTGGGCCCCGAAATTCTGGCTGTTTTTGCCAATTCACAAATATTCCAGGATCATCAGCCGACTAAATTGAATCGCATTACCACCAAGATTAATTTAGCCGGCATCCATTCGCCCAAACGAGAGATACCCACAACCCCCAAAGAGAGCGAACAAGATCGTTTACTGAGACGTTTGGAAGGTAATGAATCTACACCCTTTTTAGCTAAACATATAAAAGAAAGTGTGGTAAATAGTTCTGGCCTTAGTACACCTCTTATAAAAGTAAAATTTTATATTGACTAAGCAAGTTATTAGGGGGAAAAATAGGCGGGTAAGGGATTGAAAAACTTAAGTATTATTTTGTAAATTTAAGTTTATTTTTTAAGCTACTTATTTTCTAAGTTAATATAGACATGCAAACAAAAGTACTGAAATTAAAAAAGTCGCAATATTATTCTTATATTATATTGTAAGTTTTATTACACAACTTTGCTTTTCTCCCATTTCTGATTCAAATTATTAATTTCTGATTCAAAGTATTATCCATCAAAAGTCAATACTTTTTAGCCCATTATTTTTTATTTCTTAGGCTCCTAATACACGAAATGTTTTTTACATCCGACTGTTTAAATTTGTGAGTCATACATAATTACATACATATATAATTATGTATGCAATACAGAAGATTTGTAATATTTGTTTAAAACCGTACATGTACAATTACGTCTTACATAACCTCTATTTGTTTTCAACAGCTGATCATTTACTTACTTCACCTTATTTACTACTCAGATATCTAAGTCGTTCGGTCGCAAAATGGCTTACTGCCGCCCGAAAATATTTTTGTGTGCGTCTCAGGAGTACTAACGACACAACCATTTTTCAAACTTTTCTTAGTAAATGTTAAAATATGGTATTTGCATTTGCATTAATGATAAAATACAATTGTTATCGAATAGACAAAGCTAGATAAAAGTATATTCATATATTTTGTTCCTATAAAATACTATCAGCGTTCGCGTCGTCGTTTTCGTCCCGACAATATTCGCATCGAATTTGCCTTTTGTTTAAAAGCAAATATTTATCTATATGGAATACCAAACACCAAATTTTCAATTTTTGGCTGACTGTCTGTCCGTCTGTGTTCGCATCACGTAAAAACTACTGGATGAAATTTTAATGAAATTTTGGGGGAAATATTTCAGTTGAAATCCAAGCAGCACCTTTTAATTGTGTAAAAGTAACAATATTTGTACAGCTCTACAATAATAGAATTTTATATAAAACCTATGTTGCAACATTCTGAGTAACTACCCTGAAGATAACGTGACTAGTCCATACACGCATGTAAATTATATTCCTTAAGGGACTAAGATTAGTCTAAAGGTAACCCAGGTGTATAGAGAAAACATGATCCATTTAACATTACGTCCTAGGGCTTTCCCATATAACCCAGCTTTGCATTACATGGGAGTAGTTTCAAAACTACTCTATGTCAGTACACGATGGAACACACTGCACGAACTGTACAGCTCTTGGCAACACTTTATGCAATCGTTAAAAGGCGAACACTTGTCGATTAACAAACTCTTGTTGACTGCATTACATAGGACCATGTTGTAGCTAGTCCATTTCAGTTACAATGGACCATTCAGCCCAATATTATCTGCAGGGTACCCAGCAGCACTATAAAGGTCAGAATATTCAAAGTAAATTCGAAAAAAATATTATCAAGACGCTGATGAGGACACTGCTAGGGCATCTATATTTCCCTTTAGACTAGCACTAATTAAATTGTAATTGAAAATCCAATTAAGGTTACTACTTAGTTGTAAATTCAAATCTCTTTTAGAAAATTTTATTGCGCTTAGAAATTGTCATACATTTTCTAAAGCAGTAAGTTATTTTTTACCTTAGTCTTCGAAATATATCGTTGTATTAAAATTGAAGAAAGCTGTGCCACATATTTATATTAGCACTAGCTCTGCCTGGCACTTCTTTAGCGTGCTTACTATATGTTGTTCGGTTTTGCATTTATAATGCTTCAAATGTGGTTTATGTATTTACTTTATATAGAGGTACCCATCCCTAAGTAATTATTCTGAAACAAAAAATTCTAAAATTTATTTAAAATTATTGTAAGCAACTGTGGCGTTTTACTAGCATATACTTATAAAATAAGGCATTTTTCACAAGACAATTGCAAAATAAGGAGCAAAAAATAATCAGCTGCTCTATCGCTAACACCTGGTAAATTCAATTCGACTTGATCGTCGAAAATTTTTGTAGAATGAAAAAATAGAATAGTGTAAAAACCACTTTTACTGAGAAGAAGGAAAAATATGTAATTCATAACGAAGAGCCTAAACGGATAGTAATTTGACAAGCATGTTTTTTTTAACTTTCACCCCTTTTACAATTGGACAGAAATAGAGCAGACAGACGAGATTTGTAGGCAAGGGGTTGATGAGGTAGAGTGTGTATTTTTTGACTATCGTACTACACATTTTTTCGTTTCTCTTTTCTGCTTTAAGCTTTTTTCTGTGTTGCTTCACATTATATTTCTCAAGTCGGTGTCTACTTGATTAAAATTTCTGAACAAATTACATATTCCACAGATTTTCAAACACACACATGTAAAGTAAATAAATCCGAAAACAGAATGAGTAAAAATCTGTTTGTCTTTTTTTTTGTCCAATTATAAAAGGTTTAAGCAAGGCGAATTCATACCAGGTGTGAGCAGTAGGACAACAACTACAACAAAACAACAACTTTGACATTTTTGACTAGACATTAGCAAAAAAAGAGAGCAAAAAACAATCAGCTGGCCTATCGACTCCACCTGGTATGAATTCGCTTTGGGTTTAAGCAAGAGCAAACGAGAATTCAAAAAAATGTCTGATCTGTTTCTGTTTTGTTGTAAAAGAGGTGTATTGTTAAGAATTTTCATTAGACCAGTGTTGTATTTTATTATGAACAATGTGAAGATTTATCTTATAATATTTTTTAAAATAAAATTTAATTTTAATCAAGATAAATTTAAACTAAATTTGATATAAATAAAATAAATTATCTTTATTTAAGAAGATTTTTTGTCAAAACGTAAAAATATTATTCTTGCATATAATAAATATTGTTTCATTTCGTTTCACTTTCTTTATACTTCACACTGATAGTCTACAAATAAAAAAAATTTACAACCGATTTTTACTGTCATTTATTTAACTACGGACCAAATTTCATTTAAATTTTACTTCTACAAAATCAGATCAATAGTATTACAGTCTAAACATTTATTTATTTCACATTTTTTTCATTTACTAAATACTCAGTTTTCGGAATTGAAACCACTTTCGATCGGCATTGAGTTTTGTGACATGGTTGATTCCTTTATAAACATCAAAATGGCTTAAAAGCTGATTTCTCTTAAAGTTTATTTTTTGGCGTGGTTTCCAAAATGGCCAGACAGAAGTGAAAAATGCATAGCTAGCGATGGACAATTTATATAATAGACGTGTATTTTCGGTTGGGTATTTGTAAAAATTACAACTAAAGCTTTTTGTTAAAACTTTCCGCAGAAAAATGGTGAGAGCAAAGTTGTAACTTAATTTATTACACAAAAAAAAAAAACAGTAACAGTAACAAGACTTATTATGTAAACGTTGGCAAATCTTTTACCTTAATTATGTTTAACTATAAAAACTTAACATAACTTCAACTGTATTTGATAAGTATAACTTGTGTTTCAATTTCAATTTTAAGTTTAAGTATTTTTTTTTTAATAATTTTATGCCAAAGATTAGAAATTTTACTTAATTTTTGTTTAGGATTATCATTGTTTTATTAAATCAAAAACATTTTTTTTATTAATAAACAAATTAGAAGGGTATATTCGACTGTGCCGAATTCTTTATACCCTTCGCTCAAGTAATATTTAATAAATTAAACAAAAAAAAAAAAAAAATAAAATAAATTTCTGTTGTTTCTGGAAAGAGTTTAGATTTTTAATTATACAATAATTTTAAATAATTATTTACAAAGTTAATATTGAAGATTTTAATAATTGTGCGGCGAATTCAACTGGGGAAAGACCTCAACTATGAAGGCTTTCTGTTATTTATTTCTTTTCAATTGAGGTGAGATTAGGTTTAGTAGGCTGCTCGCATGTATCCCCTCCGGGGGCACTAATTGAGCTGTCGGAGTAAATGGGGACACCAGACGCCAAGTTTCCTGGAACCTTAATCTGGACAGGTCTGTTTTATTATGGATTCTTTTTGACTGCCAACTAATGTCCAAACGATTGGTAGCACGGGAACTAGTAGCCCCATAGAGCCGTGGTGCTGTGGTTTGGATTAATAAATGTAGAGATGGTGCTGTTGCTGTTGCACTCTTAACAGAAGGAGTTGGATAGTCTCTAACCCCTAAAAAAGAGGTTAGAACATAAGTCCAGGCTTGCCATATTTTAAATTGTTACTTATTCCATATGTATTGTGCACTTATTGTGTGATAATGTGGGATGATGCGACAATGGCATTTAAGATGGTGCTTTTGTTGCTTCATTGCGCTTGTATTGTGTAGTGTTGGTCTACATTTTATAAATTCACACAGTGATAAGAACACCGACGGATAAGGACTAACGGCTAGGTGCTGATGGTAATCTTGATCACATCATGATCGTATTTGCAAGTTTATTTAGAAGCCTTTAAGCCGATTGTAATTTCCTAACGATTACATACTAGTCACGTTCTAAAACATCGTTACCCTTTGCATCTGCAGAAGCAGGCTATCTCAAAGAAAAATATTTTGCTCCTAATCCGAACAGATTCTGCTCCTTTCACCTCAAGAATTTCAATACCAGTCTATGCAATGGATCTCTCCAGTTAAATATGCCCCGAATGTTATAAATAAGGTTGTTTGGGATCGCTTAGATTTATCTATATTAAATAATTGGTTCTGAGGTGGTCTACTGTAACCACTTGTAGATTGTCCAGAATCTTTTCACCCTCACACGATAGAGAAAGGACGGGGGCACACTGCCAAACAAATTGTTATCGCTTCTTTTTTTAGCATATAATTGAAGTAACTTAGTACGATCGATCTACAACTGGTATGATTGAATAAGTATGTGCGTTCCTTTAATGTCAATGCAGACAACAATCGGTTTAACAAAAGGATTTCTCTATGCGGCGTACTACTTATATAACACAGTATCCGTTGATCTTGCTTCCAAGAATGATAGAAGACAAGATTACGCCATGCTCATGTTTTCCCGTTAGATAACGTTGTTCGACCAATTTAACGTTGCCAAGTAGGTAATTAACAAATTGCTTCAAATAAATACGTAGAAATAAATCTATGTAATAGGCAAAAATTGGTAACCCTGCAAATAAACCCTCATAATTTATATTAAAAACTCTCATAATTTATAGTTATCCTCCAGTCAGAATTATTAGGCAGACAGTTTCGTGACGTCATTAGGCCGACATGCGCAGAAAATTTCAATTTTATTTTCGGGATGGCGTAACCTTGACTTCCATCATCCTTGCTTGCTTTGACGCAGACATGTGCTATTAAGATTCATATATTTAAGTTTTGATGACTAATAGTTAAAACAGTTTGAGAATTGCTAAAATATAATATTCCTTGAGTTCTCCAAAAAAATATATTTTTCTCACAAATATACTTTTTTATCTTGAACAACAAAACCACATTTTCTTTTTTTTTTGTGCTGATAACAAATGCAATAGTTCTGTTTTATATCTACATTTTATTAATATATAAAATATTACAAATGCTCAGCCAACATGTAATAAGTCATTGACTTTAAAATGTTGCATTGTTCTTGACAGTGTACAAAGATATTTTCATAATTTTTATCTTAGTACTTATCAACAATTAAATGTTACAATAGTAACATTAACATTGTATTATAGTTAAGACATGTATAGTGTCTTACATAAGTTTTTGTCTTTGGGCAAATTATGAAATGAACTATGGCAACGCAAATATAGGTGTTTAGTTAAATATTTCATTTCCTATCATTACAACAGTCCAGATTTGAACTCCATAACTAATATGGCCAGACATAAAGGTTAAAAGACAGTGGGCCGGGCTAATGTAAATACCTACCTTTGAAAACCAATCATTGTTTTAGTTAATTAATTTAACCATCTACAACTTTTTTTCTTTTTCATGGTGTGTCATAGTTTAATTATATTGAAGACACAATAAATAAAAAATTACGAAAAAAAATGGTGTGTCCTGTTTTCTTTAAAATTCATACAATTCTTTTTATATAAAATATAGTGTTCATAACTTGTATCTACACTACACTGGACTTAACTAGTGCTGGGCACACATGTAAAGGGTCCGCGATCTAACGTTTTTTTTTTTTTTTTTCAACTAGTGCTTATTTCGTGAATGGTAACACTTAGCTCATGTCTGATTTGACAGATAATTAGTTTTATCCTACCGCTGAACGAATATGGCTGTGTATACGCTTGAACAACGCTGGGAAATATTGACTTACAGAAGATGCCGATTTTGCCAAAAAAAAAATCATCTTTTGAGATGAAGTTCATTTTGATCTTTTCGGGTATGTAAACAAGCAAAATTGTCGCATTTGGGGCACAGAAAACCCGCACGCATACACTGAAAAGCCGATGCACCCAAAACGAGTCGCTGTTTGGTGCAGATTTTGGTCCAGAGGCATAATTGGGCCATTTTTCTTCGAAAATGAGCAAGGAGTGGCCGTTACAGTCAATGGCGATCGTTATCTGGCCATGAACGAATTTTTGTTAACAAAAATTGAAAAAGAGGATATTGGCAACATTTGGTTTCAACAGGACGGCGCTACGTGCCACACAGCCGAAGCTACACTCGATGTTTTGCGCCCTATTTTTGAAAATCGCATTATCAGCCGCAGAGCTGATGTCGTTTGGCGATTTGACACAGTTGGATTATTATTTGTGGGGTGCCGTCAAAGATAAGTGTTACGCCGACAAGTCAGAGGCAATTGACGCTTTAAAGGACAATATTCGTGAAACCATTGGCTGCACACAATAGACAATGTGCTTAAAAATTGGACCGATCGTGTAGGCTACTGCATGGCCAGCCGAGGCAGCCATTTGAATGAAATTATTTTCCATTATTAACCGGAAGGATTATACTTTCAAATAAAAAAAGAAATTATTCAGTAGTTTTTTTATATCATTTTCAAAAAAAAAGTTATTTGGCGGACCCATTACATCATATCAGTTTGGATACATCTTTCTGATGTTCGTCCAAATAGGCAATATCCCTCTTTCTTGGTCGAATTATAACCACAGTTCTTGAGAATGTTATGGGCTAGCTGGTTCGAATGTGTTTCGAGTTCTTTTAAATACGTTGATGCATTTTTCTTCTTTTACAAATGTGGATGTTCGCATTCTTAATATACCAGGGAGCTGCAATCATTTTTCAAAATCTTGTTTTTGCGCCTTTGAATTTTTTCCATGTTTGACGCTGAGGCAATGCACCATAACTGGATTCCACAGCACCATATATGTTTGAGGATCGATTTATACAGCAAAAGTTTAATTGGACTGCATTTAAGTTCATTTGTGTTTAATCAGATTCTATATTGCTTCTCCATGTAAAGCGCCGATCAAGATGTGTACCGAGATATTCGGCTTTTTTGGTTTTTAATGCGTATTTGACGATATTTGGCTCTATGCAATGTGACCGTGATATGATTACATTTTTGTTCATATACCTTTATTCTCAATCTTAAACCATTTTTCTAAATTGAATATATGATCTTGAAGATATCGAATTGTTATTTGGGGACTTTGGCAAATGCTTAAAAAGCTGTCTCGTCAGCAAATGTGGTTGTATGTATATAATGGCTAGCATTGAGGAGAGCCTAAAAAGTCCGCTACTTTAATTGTGAACTTTCGATTAGTTAAATAAATTTTAAGTTTAGCTTTACCTTATATATTAAGCCTTCTTGGTAGAAAAAGGACCTCTGTTGAAGTGCGACAGCACACCAGACTAACCCTAACTTCGACTTAGATCCAAACTACAGCCACCACGTTATTCCTCAAAAGGCCTCACCAATAACCGGTCACAGAGATATAGAGAAATCCATGTGGTGCTATTGATTCCCATGGTTCCGGTCGTTTTGGTACTGGTGAGACCTCAAAAGTTTTTATCTTCCAATTTCGGAATGATTTTATTGAATATTAAAGAAAATGAAAAATTGCGAACCTCGTAGATATTCTTTCGCTATACTAAAATGGTTATCTAACAGCATTAAACATACAACAAACCTATTAATTTATATAAATGGGTAAGTCAGATAATAGATATCAAAATAGATATATAAACGAGATTTAATGTATGAATTTTAAACTTATCAGGTGCCGTAAAAATTTTAACAAAATATTTGTACAATAAAATATTCATAGTTTTGCTAAAACTTCTTAAATTGAATCGAATTTTTTTTTAACTTAAATATGCGAATACTTTTGTCAGATAGTTTTTTTTTTTTTCTGCAAAAATATTTTATTTCCAAGAGAAAATGTACTGAAAATACGCAATATTACCGATATAAAAGTACTGCAAACTTGACAGCAGATTTTATTCTTTAAAGCGAGATATTTTAAACACTATTTACAGAACTCTACAATAATATACAGTATGCAAAATTCATATTCGTCCACCCTTAGAAAGTGCACTATTTCCTTAATATTGTAAATCGTTTTAAAAATAAATTAACTTACATAACTTTTTTAAATTGTATATTCCCAAGCTTATTGAATGTAAAGTTATCCAACTAAATATTAAAATTAGTTTTAAAATTATTGTGTACGAATATAAATTAGTGAATTCAGAAAAAATATTGAATTAAAAATTTTTTTGTTCGTTTGTTTTGTTAAATAAAACTTTTTGCTTAAAATTATTAAAAAAAAGTCCTTTTAATTATTTATTTTATTAAATGGTAGCCGTTTTTGCGAAAACTGAAGGTGTACGAATACGGATTTGGCATACTGTAATAACTTTATACAAATTTTAGAATTGTATCGGGGGATGAGTTCCTCTGTACAAAGAAAATATATAAACCATAACTCAATCACTATAAAAGCAAGAGTCTTAAAATTTGGTGTGAATTACTTTCAGAGCAAGATCGGATTAAATATTATTAGGACGCACACGATGTGGTGGGCATAACTAGTTTATTAATAAATTTCTAAATACATATTTTTAATGAACATTATTACAGAGAACAGTAAAAGAGTTACTGCTTTTACTCTTTTCATTCTTTCTCTTTTTATTAAGTGATTATTAAAATGAGAGTACATTGTTAAAAATGTTGTTTAAAATACACACCAGTGTTGGGATCTAACAGTGTTTAAATTGTACCGCCCCATTGATAAAACTGTACCAAATCAGCATCAATTGTACCAAAATTTGGCTCGACATTAAAATAGAACAAATCATTGTACTGGGGCATTATACTAATGTATTTTAAAGTAATGATAATTGATTTGGTTCATTGAATTACTGTTTTTAATTTGCTTATTTAAGCCCATTTCACACTATAATACTGAGGATTTTTCAAAAACTTAAATATTATGAGAAAGAGTAATAGTGTGAAAACAAAATGTTATGAAAATGTCAAATAATACTGAAAGCAATTTGACATCCCATAATACAAAACCATTTTTAGAAATGTTTCTAAACGATAAAATTTTTCATTTTATCAGGTTTTTTCGCTGCCGTTAATGTTTTTTCTTCTTTGTTTTGCACTTGCTCAAAATTGCCTTATCGCCTACAAATGTAAACTTTGTTTCTGACATGTCTAGAAATTGTTAAATGTACGTATTATTTTTTTTACTTTTTTTTTATTAACCGAACCGGAACCTCTGCCGATTAAATTGCTCAGCCTCGGCTTGTTCCTTTCTCATATTTTTCATTTTATTTGTGTGTGACAATCACTACAATTCTTATTAGATTTCTTTCTTATAAAATCCAATGAAAATCGTAATACTTAAGCCCTTTTCACACTATTATACTGAGTATTAAGACTTGTCAAATACTTAAATCCAATGAGAAAGTATGATAGTTTGAAAGCATTATGTTATCAAAATGTGAAATAATACGGAAAGAAATTTAACATCCCATAATACCAAACCATTTTTAGAAAATTTTCTAAACGATAACATTTTTCATTGTATCAGGGTTGTGTTTTTTTTTTTAAGCAAAGAACCAAGCTGAGTGAGTCGCAGCCTATAGTTCTTTGTCCTGCACCTGCCTTAAATAGCCATCAGTCTTAACGCCTACATATGTGCTTTGTTTCTGCCATGCCTAGAAATTGTTGAATGTACGTATTATTTTTTTGTTTTGTTTTTTATTTTTTTTTTATTAACCGAAAACTTGAACGGCCAAACAAACTTAAGACCCGGCACCTCTGCCGTCCACATAAAATTGCTCAGCAGACGCCGTTCACTGTCTCGTCTCGGCTTGTTCCTTTGCTGATATTTTTCATTTTATTTGATGTGTGATAGTGTGAAAGCGAAATGTTATGTTACGTTAGATTTTTTGACAATCACACGAATCTCATTGGATTTCTATCTTACAAAATCCAATGAAAATATTAATACTCAGTATTATAGGGCATTAGTATTATAGTGTGAAACAGACTTTAATAACAATTATTTTGCTAAAATACTTATGTATCTACTTTATAACGGATAATGATAGGAGCTGGTTATTATACAACTTTCAGCAAGTGCTTAAAACTGCACCAAAGTAAAAGGATCCTAAGTCTAAAGAGTATGCCTGGAGTTATTTGAAAGAATATAATTTATATAATTACCAAAAAGACCTTACGATTTCTATCTTGCATAGTAAATATTGTCCCATACAAAGTAAATATTAATCATCGTATATCTCGGTAACAGTAATAGGTAGCGCCTTGAAATTTCGCATCCGTAACCTCTATATTAACGTTAATAGTTTAGCGAAACACAGACTGAATTGGAATAGTGGACGTGGTACCTCCCATACAAAGTAAATATTTATCATCGTATATCTTGGTAACTACGCCTTGAAACTTTGCATCAGTAACCCATGCGCAAATGCGTATGTATATTCTACTGAATTACAGAATGAATTATGACAGTGGGCGTGGTACCTCTCATATAAAGTGAAAAATTATTATCGTGTACATAGAGTATTATAATATATATGTTCTTAAAAGTAGGAAAACGTCACATGCATACCCATATACTCTAAAAAAAACATAGGCTGGATTGGGACAGTGGTCACGGTACCCCCATACATAGTAAAAAATGATTATTCTGTATCTAGAGAACAGCAATAGGTAGCATCTGGGAATTTTGCATCAGTAACCTGTATCTTTGTATAGGGGTTACTGATGCAAAATTGTTTAGAGAAGCACAAACTGAATTGGAATGGTGGGTGTGGTACCTCCTATACATAGTGAGAAATCGTGTACATTGGAAACTGCAATAGATAGAGCCTTGAGGATTTGCACGAGTAGCCCCTATTATAAAACCAATATAAACTGGATTGGGGCAGTCGGCGTGGTACCTCCTATACAAAGTAAAAAATTATTATAGTGTACCTGGAGAACTACAATAGATGGAGTCTTGAAACTTTGCACAAGTGACCATCATACTAATGTGCATAGTCTAGCGTAGTGGTACCTCCCATAAAAAGTTAAAAATTATTATCGTGTTAATATGTATAGCCAAGCAAAAAACAGATTGGTTGGGAATAGTAGTACCTTGCATATAAACTAAAACATTTTTGGTAGAATAGTAGTACCTTGCATATAAACTAAAACATTTTTGATGTGAGAAGTTAGAGGTTGGCCATACTTCTCTTCCAAGTGTTTATTATATTTTTTGTGGGTGGGTGTAGCGAAGCGCACCGGGGATAGCTAGTTAGTTATAAATAAAAGGGTTATCAAAAAAAATAATAAAAATCCTGAACATAAATTAAGACTGTTGCAAATTTAGTTAGTTCTAGTCAGGTTTGGTGAACTATGTTAGAAATGTTTATTACTGAACTAAATTAGACATGTTTATTATTGTAAGAAAAAATATTGATGAAATAAAAAATTTATTTAATTAATTTTACATAAAATTGTACCAAAAATGTATGAAGTGTACCACTTATGTGTCGATTGTACCAAATTTGGTACAATTGTACCACAAATCCCAACATTGATACACACACACCTACAGAAATTACACCAGGTATGGTAAAGCAAAATGGTAAGCTGTATCAAACGGCATTTTTTGGCGCAAATTGTACTAAAATATTTTGTTTTTAAATTTTAACAATTAATAAAAAATTGTTAAAATGTTTTTTTACACATTATTACAAAAATTTTAACAAATTTAACTTTAATGTTTTTACTGCGACTTTTTTTACTATTTTATTTTAATCATTATCGTAAACGTTATGAAATCAATTTTAAATATTAGTTATAGTTTGAAACTTACTTATACTTTAAAATACTATTTATTTGCACCAAAAAAGAACTAACATTGGAAAAGATGCAGAAGCGCTTTTCGGCTACCATATATTTCGTTGCTGAAACCCGGAAACCTAGTATGGTCTCTTCATGAACAACGCTTCCTAAACAATTGTGTTTAGTGTTGAAGTTTATTTGTGGTCCCCTCGTTCGTGCATATTATCGCCTCTGGATTACTTTTTATGGGGCTATATTAAGTCATGGGTTTATGCTGAAAAATCAGTAAGTCATAAAGCATTGGAAGCTAATGTTCGGTTAATTGAACATTGACGTCCTACGGACAGATTTATTGAAAAAACATCTTTACCTTTTTAGGTTCTTCCCAAAAAAAATTTTACCAACTTAATGTACCCTAGATTAACATCATTTTGTTTTACTCAGCATCTTTCAATAATTCTAGTGTCATCACCACAAAAAATGACGTAAACAGACAGAGTTTTAGTGAGATTATTCGATTTTATTAAATTAAATAATTTTAATTTCTAAAACGGATGTATTTTCTAACAAAGACATTTTGCATATTGAATTCTCAATTTATTATGCTTGTCCAATTACTGCAGAACTTTCAACATCATCCACAGATTTCGCAGTGATGTACTCAAGTGTAAAAAGGCTATTTCTGTCAATAGCTTTTTCCTTTCTTCATTGACTATTGACACCTAACTATCAAAGTCTATGTCGTCAGATGTAAGCATTTAGGCGCACATTTCATTATTTCAAACTTTACTTTAATTTATACTTTGATAAGCCACAAGTAGTTGGTAACATACCAAAAAAAAAGTACAAATATACCAACATTACCAACCCTGACTCATGTACACATTTTTTGTTTAGAATAGCAAAAGGAATTATTTATGCAACGTCTTGTTTTTAATTAGTATTCAAATTTAATTTTCAAAATCTCGCGCAAATGCAAATATTAGTTAATAATGATTAAATTATACAGGGTGTTTCAACTATTTATTAGATAAGGAAATTTAAAACTAAAAATCTCTTATCAAAAATAATGTACTTTAAAGCAGACCTTTAACGATATATGTTCCTTTCCTCCACCCTTCGTTCCTCATTGTTTACTGGATCCCCATTTGTTATTGAAACTACCTTACTTTCACTGAGTCTTGTGATGGCCTTTTATTTTCGACTGTAGTGATTTCAGGTTGGCGACATATAAATGTCAACTTTCTTCCTCAACACAGATTCCCTTATAATTGCTAATATTTGTCTAAGGTTAAGGTCCACAAAGCATCCAAAATTTAACATATTCTATTCTATCGCGTGTATGGCCGTCTGTTAGCCAGGTGCTGGAATTTTGCACCGTGTCATCCTTTTGCTACGTGTAGACTGTAAGTATCGTCCTATCACGGTATTAATGTTGGGGCCAGTTGATTCTTGAAGTTTCCATGAACTCTCAATAACTGAGATAACCAGGTACCCGATTATCCAAACACTTTGCAGTTAAAGAAAAAATTAAAAACTAAAAAAAACAATCAGTTGTAAAATTGCTTCGGATGGATAAACAATGCGCGCATATCATTATTCTAACATTGGCTGATTGGTCCGCCTCGAATAGCTGTATTGTTATACAGTTATTTGTGGTTACATGAATTAGCCACGAGTGTTGTAAATCGTTTATAAACTCAAATTATTAAATCAAAATTCGTACATTGGTAGAGTACCACATGAAACTCAATTTATGTTAATTAGGTCGGACTGTAAATTAAGGAGGAGGCGGCAAAAAGCTGTAATCAGGAAGAGGAATAACCTGGCAATATGTTTGCTCGAAGCAACGCCATACAATTTTTTATTTAAAGCCAAAAACAAATTTAACAAAAAAAAAAAAAAAACAAAAAAGCTGTGGATGTACAAATTAAAATTTTATTGCAAAAGTAAGAGATCAAAATCAAGGAGGTTCAATAATTGAATTGCTGGACCTACTTAGCAACAGTGGCGCTGCTCTGTTTTATAAATACAATAATACTTTTGTGCTTCTTCTTTACTTTAGCAAGTCGAACTGACTATTTTAGCTTTTTGGTGTTTTATATACAACCTATCCACTAAAGCTGACTGTTTATCTTTTAAATACTTTGGTGTTGCGTATCCAAGAGTTTCAATTTAATACGACATTGATGGTAATGATGCACTGATATTGTGTTTACTTTAAGTACATATTTTAGCTTATTGGCTTAAATATGCGGCTCAAGGAAATCCTACAAGAAAAATTGTAACAGGAACTTGAAAATCTCCATGAATTCCAAAAAAAAAGCTACTTGCAATGACTCCTAATGTAATATCGTCTATGATTATGTATATTTTAAATAACATCTAACACTAAGCCATTGTGTTCCGCTTCGATAATCGTCCTACGTACGAGTATATAATTTCGAAAAAAGTTCTTTTATAAAAGGATCATCACTGTCCTTTTTTTAAGTTTTAAACGTTTTGGTAAGTTGATATCATATACATAAATTCAAAAAAATTTTGACTAATTATAATCGTTATTAAATTGGTAAATTTTTATCTTATAAAATTTTTGATAAGAATTGATAGTTGCTATAAATATAATAAACATTTTTCTATACGAGAGCAGTTTGATAATTCTATGACTTTTTGGAAAAAACATATGTTCTCGTTTTATTTCTCAGCATAGTCTCCTTTAAGCTCGATAAATTTATCCATCGTCTACTTTTTTTATTCCTTCCAAGAAATAATAAAGGTTCCCATGATCCTCAAAATAAACGTTCATTTCAATGATAACCTCTTTATTTGACGAAAATCTCTAACTACCCAGCCATTTCTTCAAGTTTGAAAACAAAAAGTAGTCGATAGGGGTTAAATCTGCAGAGTGTGCTAAATAGCAGAACATTTCGTAGTCCAATTCACAGATTTTTGCCATCGTTACTATTGTACATGAATGTGAACACGTGCATTGTTTTATCATTTTTGCTTTAAGACAATCTGTCCAACAGCTCTAAATCATATTCGACGGTAATCGTTTTAGCCCTTGCTAAAAAGTTTGATCTAAATGACAATAGTCCCATCCCTTAAATCGTGGCCATTTCCTTGTTAGCCGACATATCCAACTTAGTCTTCTGTGGTGCAGATTTAACTGATGACACCTACTGCATTGATCGTTCCGTGTTTGTCCAAACACTCATACAATTGAGGTTGTGGTCGAGTGTAAGCCACCACAACAACCTTTGTGCGGACAGTCCAGAGATTACCCAGACATTGTCAGGAATCGAACCTGCGACCCCTAGACTTTTAGATTAGCGCACTAACAGTCAGTCTACGGAGGCACCATCGGCTATTTCTAGTATGACGGCCTTATAGCTTGGCGTCTAGTCTTTTTTCGATTTCGGGTATATGTTTATACGTAAAAAATAATTTAAATCAGCTAACCCACCAAATTCATTCTTTTTCCATTTCCGTTAAATTTATCAAAGTTATATGCTTTCAATGGCTGTCAAAAACAAACTAAATGATGCAGCTTGCTCAAAACTCGACAGTAGCAAAGAAAGGGATAACAGTTAACGGTGCTGCATTGAAGGTTACTGCGCTTAATATAGAAAAGGTTACGGAATTTTTAAACTGCCCTCGACCAAAATTTTTATCGTGTTTTTTTTAATGACAGAAAAGTTATGACTAGGCAGGCAGGTACATTTCCATTAAACAAATATGTACTGGGTGGCGCAAAAGTAATCCTCCTAAAAGAAAATGCTATAAATTTCGCGATTGGCCCCTAATGTCAATTCTGTTTTGACATTTGTGTAGTAAACACTTGCGAAATACACGTTAATAAACAATGTTACGCTACACTGCTCCAGAACGCGAAATATTGGTGACTATTTATTTGACCAATAATCGGCCATGATTTTTCATCAAAAATAATCATGAGTGATGAGGCCCATTTCCATCTTAGCGGGTACGTAAATAAGCAAAATTTACGCTTCTGGGGCACTATAAATCCGCGTGTAACCCACGAAGAGCCATTACACCCGCTCAAAGTCACTGTATGGTGTGCTGTTTTCGCTGGAGGAGTCATCGGACCTTTTTTCTTCGAAGACGTCGCGGGCCAGACGGTTACTGTGAATGGTGAGCGCTACAGAGAAATGATTAACGAGTTCTTTTTGCCGCAACTTGATGAATTGGGATTGGAAAACATGTGGTTCCAACAGGACGGTGCAACGGCACACACTGCACGTGCCACAACCGATATGCTGAAGGATGCATTTCCCGGGCGCCTAATCTCCCGTTTTGGTGATTTGCACTGGCCAGCAAGATCGCTGGCCAGTGTGGGGCTTTTTGAAGTCGCGGGTTTATGTCAACAAGCCTCAGACTCTTGCAGCTCTTAAAGACAATATCCGTCAAGAATGTGAGGACCTATCGCCGGAAGTTTTGGCCAAAGTGATGGAAAATGCTATAAAAAGAGCTCAAATGACAATCAACTGTGGCGGTGGCCATTTACATGACATCATATTCTCAACTTGAAATAAAAAAAAAATTAAAAGATCAAATAAAAATAATTCCCAAGAAGAATCACAGTTTTTCATTTTTTTTATTAAATTACAGCCAAAAAACATCGGAAGGTTATTTTTGCGCCTCCCGTTATATGTATTAGTTTAGTTTAGGTACAAATTGATTTGACAACATCGTTTCGAATCTAAGAGTCCAACCAAATCAGAGCGTTAAGCGTTACGTTGTCTAGCGCCTAGCTTTAACGTCAAACATAAATAAGAGCGCAACGTTCTGTGATAAACAGTAATTTTAATTTATCTTGTTTAATAAAACTCAACAAATAAAATACAAAACCCTAAAATGGCTGAAATGCCATTACTTTTCCATCAAAAAAATTAAAAACAATGACATTTTGTTTCCAGCGGATTTCTTTCTTTCCCATCCCTAGTTTGAAAATTGTCATCCCCAAAATTCCCCAACAAAATTTTAAATTGTTCTCAAAATACCCCACTCATTTAAATTAACTCATAAATGTTTTATTTATACTGTAATTAATGTTAGTTAAAAAATATGGTGTACGAAAATACAATAAAATATGTATTTGCATATTGGTTAGCAAATTAATTACGAGGATTGAGGTTTTACCTCATCATTTCTGAGACGATCAAAAGTTTTACAACCTATTTGATCATTATTAACTTTATAATATAAAGAAGTATTTTATTTTTCAACAAAGATTCGTGCAACTAGTACTGCAATTAATATATTTGGTAGTAACAAGGTCGTTTCAGGGGCATCTTGGTATGTGTAATTTTCTTAATTTTGATTTATATATGTATGTATGTCTCTTTAAACATTGTTATATTTTCTTTTTTGTATAATAATTAGCTTTTCCCAAAAAAAATTTATATCTAAATATATTCTGAGTAATTAGCATAATATTAAGTAATTAAATTCGCTTTGGTTTGGTTATTCATTTCATCGTGAACAGGCTGACACCTGAACAACGAATGAAGATTTTTTTTACAGATTTTTTACAAAAAACATGAGTTGGAGAAACGCATGCGATAATTTTATTCAGCGATGAAACTTACTTTTGGTTGAATTTTTAATGTGTCGCTTTTATAAAACCGGTAATGTCATAAGCACTACAAATCACTTAAGAATTCCTCAACCTAAGACTCCTTTATATTGAATCAGTTATTATTTCCAAAATAATCAAGTTCTTAAACCAATGTGCCAAATTTAAATAGTCGCGTGCACTACCAATCATTCTTTGGATAAACTCCAAACTCAAAACGCATCTTCTTAGCACCCTGTAAATACTCCTATTTAGAAGAAATTTAAATTGATACTAATATGTGATGCTCGGTTTAAGAGCATCCGGTCAAGGCTTTTATGGAATTAAAAAAAAACAGTTAAATGAACAAAGTGGGTTTGTCTAATAAATAAATATTAATTTATACTAAACTTAAACATACATATGTTATTAATTTACTTATAAGTTGCTAATTAGTCTACATAATTCTACCTACATGTACATATATACGTGTATTAATTTTTGTATTTAGGTATTTAGGTTGTTCGGTATGGATTTTATAAAAAAATTTTGTGTATCATTCAAGGAAAAACTATATAAAAACCCGTTGTCAACATACTTAGTTACCTGACTCTGGTCTAAAATAATATTGATCAACGTATAAAATCGCAATAGTTTATGTCTTGCAAGTTTATTAATAATATTTAAGATCAGAGTCACGTTTTGGTCCATTAATCATAAAGTAAATGAATTTACGATATTATATGAAGTAAACTAACATGCCAAAAATCTGGGGATTATTTTGAATAATTCCCTCACCTGGACAAACCATGTAAATGCCCTATGTGGTAGAATACAAACTATGCTCCGGAATCTATGGATGACACAGTCTTTTACGCCATTAAACATTCGCATGCTGCTTGCCAAAACATACATACATTTTGCCAACATTAACGTATGGATGCGAGCTTTTTTCTATCTGCAATTCAGCAAGTAAAAATAAGCTAAGAGTGGCCTACAATAATATTACAAGATATATTTTTGGGCTTTCAAGAAGAAGTCATGTATCCCACTTATCGCATACAATTTTTAATATGACCTTCGATAACCTGTTAAAATGCCGTACATTACTCTTTTTACTTAAAATTATATACACTAAGCAACTTACTTACCTTTTCAACAGATTGAAATTTTCTAGATCAAACAGAGGAAACAAAATAAATACTATTCGGTACAATAAACAAATATCTGAGAGACACTTTTTTGTGAATGCCATCCGTCTCTGGAATGAACTTCCAACAAATATCCAAATCGTAAGCAATGCACAGCACTTTAGATCTGCAATATTTGCTCACTTCAATTAGCTTAATAATTGTATTTACATCGTGTTTTTGTTAATTTTTCTAAAAATTTTATGTATTTATAACTTAAAATTGTAATTAATAATTCTTACTTTTTTGCCTTTGTTTTTTCAATAACTTTGCATATTTTTAATAATTTTATATGTTTATATTTTTGGTTAATTATTAAAACATTTATACATATACATATGTTTTTGCCACTATCTCCCCAGTACTATTAAATAAGATTTAGTCTTGTTGTACTGTATTTTTCAATAATAATAATAATAAAAATAAAAAATAAATAAATAAAATAAACTACGTTCAAAACAACATAAAAACTGATCGAGTAATCGAATATCTTTTTAAGTTTTATTCGATTAGTCGGTAAAATATTGTGTTTATTTACTATCAAACTGATTGACTAACACTTAGAAAACTCAAATGATGGAATCGCGCAACTTCTAGAGTTTCAGTATTAAAATTACTTAATAATATTGCAGGTCTGAGTCCGTCAGCCATGTAATGGTCGACATTCAAAAAACTTTTATTCACATACTAAATGAGTGCAAAATGTTCTATCTCATGATGAAGAGAGTTCGTATTTACATGCCTTCAGAAATTAATGAGAGCCACTTAAATTTCAGTTTCAAGGTAAACTTTGAATTGAACCTCTAACGCTTTATCGTGGGTTAAAAGTTTGTATGAACAAAATACTTTTCCTTTTATAACGAAAAAAAAGTTTATATCTAAAAAAAGTTTATATATAAAAAAAAGTTACATTGTGTTAGACATTGATGTTATCTGGAATGCGCGAACCGATTTTGTTTCTGCAAAGTTTATATGAAAGGTGACTTTAATAGCAAGGGTTTTATGTACAAAAGGTCTCTTTATGTGTATTGGTTCATGAGTTATAGCCGGAATAGTTGGCGTGGTACCGCCCATACAAAGTAAAAAATTATTATCGTGTTCCTGGAGAACTGCAATAGATAGCGCCTTGAAACTTTGCATGGGTAGCCTTTGTGCTAAGGCGCATAGTCTGCCAAAATACAGAATGAATTGGAACAGTGTTCGTGGTACCTCCCATACACAGGGAAAAATGATTATTGTATATATAGAGAACTATAATAGGTATGGTCTTCAAAGTGGATACAATTAAACCTCATACCCATGCGGATACTCTAGATACTCTAGGTACTCCCCATACAAAGTAAAAAATTATTATCCTGTACCTAGAGAACTGCAATAGGTAGCGCCTTCGAATTTTGCATCAGTAACCCCCATATTAAGATACATTGTGTAGAGAAACAAAGACTGAATTTGAATGGGCGTGGTACCTCCTATACAAAGTGAAAAATTATTATCGCGTACCTAGAGAACTACATAAGGTATAGTCTTGCAACAGACTGGATAAGAATACTGGGAGTGGCACATCCCATTAAAAGTATAAAATTGTTATCGTGTTAATACGCGTAGTCTAGCAGAAACAAGTTGGATGGGAACATTTTTGACTTGAGAAAAGCGTGCGTTTTCGCGTTAAAATTTGGTCATACTTTTCTTCCAAGTGTTTATTGTATTTTTTGTGGATGGGTGTAGCGAAGCGCACCGGGGATAGCTAGTAACTAAATAACGAAAAGTTCTCAGTTTCCGAGTTATTGATAAATATATCCCGACATTTTTTTACAGCTTTTTAAGGCCATTTTTACTACTTAAATGCGAGGGGACTTTTATGCACATCTCAATTTTTAATCCCCAGATAACCGAAAATGCGTGGGGAGTGCAAAAAATAATTATTTTCCATACTTTTTATGTTAAGTTCTAATGTAATTGCCTTTTCAATTATCTGCTATGTTTTTTGACAAGCAACACTAAAATCCCATGTTGTTCTTGGATTGTTGTATTTGTTGTAGATACCCACTATCTAGTAAGATAAATCTACCTTGATAATACTGCTTGGACTTTTTTTGACACTGTTATTATGTATAATACAAAAAATTGTAACATCTTCAAGTATTCCAGAATTAAGAGCAGATTAGTGTTGTCCATAATAAAACAATTGTAAGATGAAAAATTCAAAAAAAGCAGTAAAGATGGAGGAAAATATAGCTTTGTAAGATTACTATTAAGTAATAGACCCTAAGTACCGTAATCCAAGATATCTAGTTCTAGGCTACGGATTTGTGGAACAAGATTAACGTGAGTACCTGCCTACTCGGCCTAACCTCACGGTGGTCTTACCACCGAGTGAAACTTAGGCGTAGACTAGCGCCTCCTTTGTGTAGTATAACAACACTTTACGATTGCCACCAATCGCTTTTTGTGTGTGATACAGTCACAATGAGTAGCAATTCATATAATATGGCAAGCCTTTCCAAGGCAAGCCTAGATCCACATTATAACCTGTTGCTTAGGGGTTTGGAGACTATCCAAACTCCATCTGTTGAGAGTGCAACAGCACACTTGATCGACCTTGCACCTTACCTACATAAATCGATCTTAAACCACAACCACCACGTGTACTCCCGAAGGGGACCTCACCAATAACCGGTCACAGAGAGGATAGGCTCTCTATGGGGCCACCGATTCCCGTGGTACCAGTCCTTTGGGCACTGGTCGGGCCTCGAAGAGGACCCGCAATGTTTATCGCAGACCTTTTCTTCCAGATTTAGGCTCTAGGAACCCTAGCGTCTGGTGCCCCTATTTTCCCCGAGTGAACCGCGTCAAAGCATTTGCCATTCCTGCAGTGACAATTGGAACCCCCGGGGGTATCTAGGCTACGGATAAAACCCAATAATATTATACGGCTATAGATTATTTACATCCCCTGGACACAATAGAGTGCCTCCTTGGAATATTAATTTATGAGGCGCCAAAGCAGGACAAGAACAAAGTATGTTTTGCGAAGTTTTATTGTGTAGCTAACAATACCTGCAAATTTTGGTCTCAGTGTTTCCTATTGTATATTGTCGGTATCGAAGACCAAAATGTCCGATAAGGCATACTGTATAAAGCGTCTAAGATGTACACCGAGATAAAGTGATATTTTTATATTTTGTATATATTAACTAGACCTTTAAGACCATGTTGAAAATCAAACAAAAATTGAAGAATTGAAGCCCTAAAAGAATTTGCAGGAGCGAGGTACCCAACTTTGAGAATACATAGCGACAGCCCTAGCAAGTGAATGGTGCCCACCGTCAAAACTTAAGCTCAGATACTCCTATGCTATACTCATGTCAAATTTTGTATCAATCGGCCTTGCCCTTTACAAATGGCTATTATTTATAAAAAAATATTTTGATTTTGCCCCTTTGTGCAGTGGTAGTAATCGCTCAATTGCAATTTGTTCTACACTCTCTGTAGTAGTGGAAATTATGTTAAAATATAATCTCGTGAATTTTTTGGAGTACAACAGTTTACTAAGAGGTCCTTTCGAAAAAATGTTGACCTTTCATACACCATTACGACAAAAGTAAGGTGGTGGCTTCAAGGCGTTTGATAGAATGTGTTATGAAGAACATCTGTTAAATTTTTTTGTTTTTGGCGTCATTTATAGGTCCTTTTTTTTTATTAAGCCTTTTTAAATGGATCGCACGGAACAACTTGTTATTATAGATTGGGCTTTATTTAACGATTACAAGGTTATTTCAGGATAAATGTGACGCTGTAAACTTTTTATTTTTCTAAATGATTTTTGCAGATGACAGCAGCTTTGCATATTGGTATTACACTCGTAAGATCCAATGTTGCATGTCTACGGGAAGAGGTGCGTTCGCAAATAATATATGTAAATATTTATCCGCATATTTAGGAGTCGAAAGCTCTTTAATATCTTGGCATAGAACTCCATTAATGATACTTCATATATCGCACTACTGTGCACCAAACTTCCAGTCGAACCATTTTACAACAAAGTAACATTTGTTGGCCTACGAGGTCCTGCGACTGAACACTTTCTTTTTGAAGTGCCATATGAAAAGTAGAGTCTATCAAGCCAGTCCGATTGCATAACTGAAACAGGAGATACGACGCAGATATCCCATTTCACCCGATAATCAGTAGGTAAAAAAGCGCATAAGGCAAGTGAAAGTGAACTCCAAAGTATTGCTTAAATATGTTCTTTAAATAAATAGATTCGCCTCGCAAATGAGACAACGTTAATTGGCGTTAAAGTTCACATATCCATAGCTGGAAATAGAGGCAGAGAAACTAATTTGTGAATTTTTGTAGACCAGAACCAGGATTTGCACAGGGGAATGACATGGTGCTAACAAAACTGCTTCCATGAGTGGTCTCTTTAAACTTGGAGACGTAGAGGGATGCTACCATTTCTAGACATACTCGAATGGTGCTCGAAGAGACTATCGGCCGGAAAGCCATCAGTGATATAATCGCAGTATCTAGAGCTGGATAACTGCTTTAGCGACAAGTCGCGAAAACTTGAATACTGACACGGTAGCGTACATTACACGATAGCGTGTACCACGGTCAGACACATATTAAATGTGAATGATGTGAGGGACCTAAGGTCTAGGAAACTGCTAGCAATTCTTAAGTACTCTCTGCTAAAAACGAAAGTCGACAATCAACAGCCTATCACCACAGATAAGGATAAAAGTTGGCGACATCACGAGTGTCAAAGGAAGTAAGGTAGACCCAAATATACCAAATACGAGTACTAGTACCCGTATAAGGCATTGTGAAGAGATCAAAGTTCATTTTAGTTTTTGTTAGTAATGGAAGCCCAAATTAAATCGTCTTTCACATTTTAAATTTGAGCTTCTTAAAGTTTTATATAAAACAGGATTTGTCATCAGCTGTTTTTGGTAAAACAAAATTGCACGAATACTTGTTATACCAAAGTTGGTCCCTTTCCCAATTAATTTCTTATACATACATATGTAGTTCTATAGTTTGAACGTAAATGTTCAGTTCTTATATCTTTTAAAATATATTTAAAAATTTGACATAAGATTTGCCAACTTGATTTAGAATTACTACATCTAATTGACTCTTACTAACATTTTTATTTTCTTTTTACCAATATCTTATAGCCAATCTAAATGGCGATACTTTGGATTCACCCAAGCTGGCAGACAAAGACACTATCATCAACGATTTCAATAAATCCACATCGCCCGATAAACGCATAACCTTTACAATTAGCTCAGATTCTTCTCCGGAGGGTAGTCAGACATTGACACTCAAAAGATTTGATTCCATAGCCGAAGAAGACATTGTCCACATAAATGCCGAACTAGATGAAGTCATATTGAGACCACGGTTGATTGACAGGCATCCACATCTTTTACCGAGTGCAGCATTTGGGACAACACCGCGAAAAATTTTGCGCAGTGCTAAAAGTGTGCCATATTTTAATGTACGATCGGCTGCAAGTGAAACCGATATATTTTCTATTACTGGTTCTGGCAATATTATTAGTATGACACCGGAAGTTCCATCCATTTCATTTAGTAATTTACCCAAAAATTACGAAGACACTCCAACAATTGAAAAATACAGAGTATCGCAAAGCTTGTATTCCATACAGACGGCAAATGCAGCCAAACATAATTCAGATGATTATTCAATGCCCCGATATTTTCGTAAATCGGCCATGATATCCCAGAGTACCGAAATGCTGTCAAGTGGTGCTCCCACACCCACCAACTCGTCTTCACGCGACGATGTACGAAAACCTGAAAAAAGTAAACGTTTGCAGAGATTAAGAGGTGCTTTGCCGCCGCTCCTAATTCACTCGGTTTCGTTCCGCAAGACCAGAGATGAAAGCAAGCAAGTGGATTAGAAGGAATTTTCTTGTTAATAATTAATACTTTTTCCTGTATTTTTTCAATATTAATTTTTTGTATTTAAATGTAAATAATTTTAGTGAGTTAAACATGTACTTATCCTTAATTTTTTTTTCCTTTTAAAAGTTATTTTAAGATTTTTGTTTTTTTTTTTGCAGCATGCCAGTATTAAAGGAAATATTTTGTATATTTTATGCTGAAATAATTAATATAATTACAAAAATTAAAAAAATTCTTGTAAACATTTCATTACAAAACGATATGCAAGAATATTAAAGAATCTATGAAGTCAGAACACAGATATTATTGCATACATTTTTAAATTTTTACGTATAAATAAAATATAATTTAAAATATAAGTTAATTTGGTTGTGTATTTATATTTATTAATTAGTTTAGAACACATTGCGGCACAGCATTGGGTGGATCGGCAATACTTATAAAGGCGCGAATCAAACATTATTTAATTAACTTCGTTATTTCTTCCATTTATTCACCTCCTAGATTTCAAGTATCAGAGAGTCAATATAGCGAGTTCTACAAATAACTAGGTCCCTCTTTCTTAGCATCAGGGGTCACGATTACAAAATCCAAAAGGTCGTTTCTTTTATTACAAAATTTAAAAATGCGTCTGAGTGTGATCTTGTGTGGATAGCCAACCTATTGGCCTACCGATGAAGCGTCACTTAAATTATCCTCAGATCATTCACCCACTATTGTCTATATATGGAGCCCGCAAAATATTGTGTCACCAACAACTATCACAAGCACTAATTGGTTGAACTATAGAAAGTATCTCAGTACTCACTGTTCGGAAAACATACCGCTAAGAACACTAGAAGACAGGGATCAGAGTCTAATTGATTTTGATCAAAACCTTAAATCAGCTGCCCAACATGCAACAGTAACCCGACAACTAGGTAGATACCATAAAATTTATTCTGTAGATGTCGATTAAAAAAATAAAAATTCGGAGAGAGTAGCAATCACATAGATCTCCTCATCTCAAAGCCAGACTTAAAGTTTGCACGAAGCAGCTAAGAGAGCTACTAGAATCTCGAAGAGTAACATCTCTGAAAAATTACCTGGAAGACCTCGACGCAACTCCACAATCAGATTATTCATTATGGCGTGCAGGTAGAAACCTTTAAAGACCAGTCGTACGTAAGCCTCCATTACAAACCTCTTGTGGAGACTGGGCAAGAAATGATACCAAAAAAAAACTGGAGTGGCCTACACTCAACTTTACCATACTCAATGGAAACAGATATTTGTATGGATATATTACATAAAGAATAAAAGTTCAAAGTATATTCGAATCGAAAAATTTATTATTTTCGGTTTGGAAGTGTTAAGTAAACTGCCTCTTGCCCCTTCCCGATTTTGTCCAAAATTTACACAACTCTTCTTTCGTTTTAATATGTCATACGGTTTAACCTGTAGAGCGTTCACAAAATTTGGGGGTAAGGAAACTACCCTTTGCCCTCTCCCGATTATGCCCAAAATCTCTCTATATACCAAAGGCACATTCTAAATTTCATTTTGATATGTGAAACGGTATGACCTGTACAAACTTCACAAAAATAGTGGCATACACACCCACCAACCCACAGACATCATCGCGAAAATAGTCAAAATGGATTCAGGAGGCCTCAAAATCTATAAATCCGTCGAAATCCCGACCTCGATTTTCTTCATGATTACTATACTTTACCTTACGTTTTTGTATCCTTATGAGTTCTTTTGCAATTTTCCGGGTAGAACAGCCTGTTTCAGTCATGGCCCGGATGCGGTGGATTTTTGAAAGTTTCTTCATTATTTATTATTTTTTATTATATTTATTTGATTTTTGTTCATAAATTTGCACAGCGTTTTTACCACATGCGAATAATGTAAAGCTTATGTCTTCTCAAAAAAAAAAAAAAAAACTGATAAAAAGCAAAAAGATTGAAAAATAACGGTATATTTTTCATTCAGGACTGTAAAATTTAGTACATAAAAGTTATTTTGGTTTTTCGTTTTTTCTTGGTGCTTGATTTTATTAAGTACTGGATACTTAATAAAGCCCCTTTCACACTATAATACTGAGTATTAAGATTTTCATTGGATTTTGTAAGATAGACATCCAATGAGAATTGTGTGATTGTCAAAAAATCTAACGTAACATAACATTTCATTTTCACACTATCACACTTCAAATAAAATGAAAAATATCAGCAAAGGAACAAGCCGAGACAAGACATTGAACGGCGTCGGCTGAGCAATTTTATGTGGACGGCAGAGGTGCCGGGTCTTAAGTTTGTTTGGCCATTTAAGTTTTCGGTTAATAAAAAAAAAAGACAAAAAAAATAATAATACGTACATTCAACAATTTCTAAGCATGGCAGAAACAAAGTACATACGTAGGCGTTAAGACTGGTGACAATTCAAAGCAGGTGCAGGACAAGGAAAAATATCATCGGCGGCGGCGAACTATCGGCTACGACTCGCTCAGCTTGGTTTTTGCTTTAAAAAAACACAACCCTGATAAAATGAAAAATGTTATCGTTTAGAAAGTTTTCTAAAAATGGTTTGGTACTATGGGATGTCAAATTTCTTTCCGTATTTTTCACATTTTAATAAGATACTGCTTTCACACTATCACACTTTCTCATTGGATTTAAGTATTTGAAAAGTCTTAATATTCAGTATAATAGTGTGAAAAGGGCTTAAACGACAATACAAATTTTTGGATTTGCTTTATTACTTTTATATTTATGAAACAGAAAGTGCTCAAAGTACAAAGATGTACTCATTTGTGCACTTCACTGTATGTA
Source organism: Phasia obesa (assembly GCA_949628195.1). Lineage (NCBI taxonomy): Eukaryota > Metazoa > Arthropoda > Insecta > Diptera > Tachinidae > Phasia > Phasia obesa. Next base: position 124,047,519 of record OX451216.1, read on the forward strand.
CATGAGATTTTTTGAAAGTTATTTGACGCCTTACGCTCTTGATCAGGTTTAGCAGTAACGAAAGTCTACATACGACAGCAATTTGGTGCGTTTACGGGACAATCCTGAAAGCAGTAAAATTCATTCACTTTAGTATTATGTAAATGGAATTTTATAAGCTTTCACAAAAAGAAGGACATGGTTCTTACAAATAAATTTTAAGTCAAAGAGTGTTATAAATGAAATAAATATAATAGACAATTTTATTTTTCGTAATAATTTACAAAGCAATTATTTCCGAGTTTTAAACAAAGATAAACGTCACATTTTTTGCAAATTATAAAAGTTTTTTTCGAACAACCGTCCATTTTGCAGCGGCCTGGATTTGGGTTTTCCAAAAATTCTGGTAAGTGGTTGTAATTATCATGTCGTACTTCTTCAGCTGGAGCACTTGGATTTTGTTTCTTGCGTTTAAGTGCATTTTGCAAAAGCTCACTTTCTGGTGAGGTTTCTGGAGGAGAAGCAGAAGTTCGAGATGGTCTACCTTTACGAGGTATATTAATATCTTCATCTGATTTTTGCAATATAATTAAAACATTTGCAATATCAGCACGAAAATTTAGGGAATCTAATATATTTTTATGTGGAACTCCATTTTCTTCTCACCCTTTTTTATACTCCATCCATGAAGCAGTGAGCGCCAAGTCAACAAAATGCATTATTACACGCACGGTCCATTTTGATGTACGAATGTTGATCCTATAGTACTGCATCATTTGATCTAAGATGTCCACTCCACCCATATTATCATTGTATAAACTCACAACTTCGGGACGATTTACTTCTAAATATTTTGATGTCTTTTTGTCCCACCTCTTCGCCGTATCTGTTGATCCAACTCCCACAAAGTTTGAAGCTAAGTTTACTATTTTGTTGTCAAACCACCTAAAAATTTAATAAATAAGATTTATAAACTTATTAAGAGATAAACATCTGATTTGGTTTTAAAATCTACCTTGTAAATATAACTTTTCCGTTCGCACTATAACATTCCGAAGCAGAACCTCTTCCACGCTTACTCAGAACTTTTTGATCCGGCAAAGGTGGATTGCTAAATCGATTGCTTCGAACAGTTCCTTCTGCGTAAATGCCTCTATCCAGCAGAATTTCAAAAAAAGAAGGAAAGTAATTATCAAAATATAATTTATGGGCCTGAGATTGCATTGGAATACGCTTTGCTAGATGGAGTACAACTGCTGAGCCACTTCCTACGGTCTTTACTACTGTTTGATTGAGTGGTGTTGTAGAACCTTGGTAAATAATAAAATCGTAGGGCATTTCACTTTTACCGCACAAAAATACACTTTGATACCCCATGTACAGGGTTTGCCTTTAACATATTGAAGACCAGTAAATTTTCCTTTGAATGGAATCATTTGCTCATCGATGCAGAGATTTTCCTCCAAAGGCAACTGGTGAAGCCGACAACGCACTTGTTCAATTGCAGGCCTTACTTTGTACATCCTATCTTGACAATCCTTTTGCCGCGCTGAAATATCTGTTACATGCAGATTATTCCGTAATATAAAAAGCGATTGACTGTCATATTTTCATAAAACAATGGCATTCCCCAACGTTTATCGAAGTACATACGGACTCAAGGAAATTTCAAACAACTCATCATGATATGAAGGCCAAAAAATATACGCATTTCATTTGCGTTAGATTGTTTGAAGGATGAATTGCCTTGCTGAACAGCATATATATTGGTATAAAATGCAGCTTTATCAAAAAATCCATCATCGAAATATTTTTGGAAGTATTTAAATGACGTTTCTAAAACATTATTATCACTAAGCGGAACAAATGCAATAAGTTCTTGATTTCGCACAAGCCTATTTTTCCATACAATATTTTTTTTTTTTTAGTAAATTGGATGTTGGTGCCTTCGCAAGAGCTTTGAGGAACTAAATCTACTAACTTGCTCAGTTCAATTCCTAGATTCGTAAAATCCATTTCTGAAAGATTAGGCACCTCAATCTCATCTCTAACTTCTTCATCTTCAATTTCTTCTACTAATATTTCGCTGCTATTATTTTGTACTACTTGCTCAGTCAACTGACTAGGAGAAAACTGGTTGTCAACCTCATCGTCTTCTGCATCACTCAAATCTGAAGTTTCTTCTAAGTGTTTCAAGATTTCCTCTTCACTTAGTTGCCGTTTTTAAGCCATTTCATAAATTGATGTAGAAATATTCGTACAAATATTATCCCTTGCAAATTTAAAAAACTACACCCACAAAGTACATTTGTCCAATATATGGACGTGCATTCAAATACGTTTGTACGAATATAATATTGTAAAATTTATATAAAATATTATTCAAATAGCTTAACAAATATTTAATTAATACTTACAAATTTTTTTAAGGGCTTAAAATAATGTTATTTTCACTTTAAACTTTCACTGAATATCACTTTGTCTCACAGCGTTAACGCATCTATGAAAATAATTTAATTTTGCGAAAACTAATGAAAAATTTGATGTTTAAGTCACATATGTATACATTCTAGTAAACTCCCTTTTGATAACGGTATTAACTGTAAAAATCTGTTTGTTTGCATCAACACAATATGACTTTAAAAAGAGAAAGAGAAATGTCCAATATATTGGACAAAATGTCTGAAAGGGTTAAGACGGCAAAGAGAAAAGAAGAAGTTTCTAGTCTAATTGAATTTTAAGAAAATATTAAAAAAATGTCAAAGAAAAGAGAAATTGCTTCCCAGTTACGCGAAGACGTCGTTAAACAAAAAAAATTAAGGAAATTCGTTTTCGGAAGTGGCTCGGTTACTAGACCTGTCTAAATCTACGGTTCAAACAATAATGAAAAATTACAATTCCACCGGTTTTTATGAAAGCAAGCCAATAAGTGGTCGGCCAAGCAAACTTGAAGCACGGATTCAGCGAAAAATATTGCGGTGTAGGAGAAAACCCAAAAACCAATGCCGTAAAACTGCCCAATCTATAAGAGAGTTTTATGAAATACACGTCCATGCTCAATGTGTCCGGGGAAGTTTAAAAATATAGAATAGCGCACATGAAACCCCTAATAAGTGAAGTTAACAGAAAGAAGCGTATATGCTACGCTAAACAGATTATTTTTGTCTAACACTGCACAGTGGGGCAGAATCAAAATATTTTGGAAATAATCTAGTCATTTATAACGGGCTATGCCGATTGATCCAAAATTTGACATGAGCATAGCAAAGGTGTATCTGAATTTACGTTTTAAAGGTGGGTACCATACACCCTCCAGGGGTGGCTTTTACAGGTTACCATTTCTTCAGTTTTATTCTGATTTTTTGTCAATACCTACAAAACGGTATCTAAATTTGCAAACAATAATTTAAAATGATTGAGTTATAAGCATTTTAAGAAATAAAATTTTTGATTTTTCGCTACCCTGGTCCAGTTTATTCAAAATATTGGGCACAATTTTTTTAAAATTTTTATCGTAGTTATCGAGCCAAATTCTAAATATTTTTGGTTGTTTTTGAAAATATTTTATGAGCCCTAGTCCGTATGTAGACTTAATGGTCTTTATTTTGGGAATTGTGGAATTGCCTTTATCTTAATATTGCAGATTATCACGCTTTTATCAGTTTATGTTACCATAACAGTGCCATAACATAAATCTGTAACATGAACTGATAAAAGCGTGATAAGTATGGGAATACTCATATTTAAAAGCACATAGTTTTGAACGTAAAAATTATATTGAGGTGATTTGTTTTTGTTTGATAGGAAATTGCATCAATAATATTCATATATATAAAAAAATTAAATATAACAATAAAATTTTAAAATTTGTTGCTGATATCTGAAAATTTCCAAAAATTATGGTAAAAACGGGCAAATTTGAGTTAAGGAAAAATTTTAAATATGCAATAAAATTTTTATTAATTAAGCAAATCAAAATTGGGATTTTTTACTCTTTTGCCTATTAAGTCTACATACGGACTAGGGCTCATAAAATATGTTCAAAAACAATTTGGAGAATAAATAGCTTTAGTACAGCAGTCTTCTTTTTTTGAACCATTTGGCATTTTAGAATATGTAAGCTAAAGTCAAAATTTCGATGTAAAATAGTTCATATTGTGGGTCCTCCATCTTCTACAAGGATGATCAATTTTATATGAAATTTGTTTAAGCGTACGCACATATAGTTAGCTAATACAAAAATGTAAAATTTTTATATATTCCTTAAAAAATGTTTCTATAAAAAAAAACGTTAACGACCTTTTTTGTGCTAAAGTACACAAAACTGCAATAATTTTGGATTTTTTAAATTGAAAATCGTCTAGTTTTTAACTCAGTAAAGATACAATCTTCAAATTTATCAAATATTTAGAATTTGGTTCGCTAACTACGATACAAAATTAAAAAAAAAATTTGGTAAAAATTGTGCCCAATATTTTGAAAAAACTGGACCAGGGTAGCGAAAAATCAAAATTTTTATTTTTTAAATGCTTATAACTCAATCATTTTAAATTATAATTTTCAAATTTAGATACCATTTTGTAGGTATTGACAAGACCTTTAGGTTCATGTATAATTTTAAAAATCAGAATAAAACTGAAGAAATGGCAAGCTGTAAAAGAATTTCCATGTGCGAGGTTCCCCACTTTGAGACCACATAGCGCCACCCCTGGAGGATGTATGGTACCCGCCTTTAAAACTTAAGTTCAAATACTCCTCTGCAATGCTCATGTCAAATTTTGGATAAAGCGGCCTAGCCGTTTATAAATGACTAGGTTATTTCCAAAATATTTTGATTCTGCCCCACTGTGCACTGGCTGAAATTAACAAGTATATTTATTTTTTATTTTAGTTTAAGATATTAGTAGTTATTGTTAGTTCAAATATATTGAAGATACAATAAAAAAAAGTATAAAAAAACATGGATGGTTACCAAAACTTAAAGGTATCTTTAGGTGAAGGTTTCCTGATGAGCGAAATTAAGCACTTAGCGAAATGGTCCTAAAAACTAGCTTACCCCGTAATAACTCATTTCTTTAGACATTGGCGAAGAGTAAGGGCCAGTTTTTGACTTTGTATTTAAATGCGAATTTAGTTAATTTTCATTTAATTTTAAGTTGTATTTAAATACAGTTTTCAGTTTTTCAGTCTTATTTAAATGTTCTTACTTAATTGTGGTAAAAATATTGTTTCACCACAAAATATTGCAGATAATTTTGCAGAAAACAGCCGTTTACGGTTTACAACTCAACTCAGTACAGGTGAGTTGTCTAAAAGACAACTGCTACTGATGAGTTGTAATTTAAAACAACTGCTACTGATGAGTTGTAATCTTTTTAAACTTTTGTTAACCGAACTAACACAGGGTTATAAACCTTTAAACTATAACAGAGTTACAACCAAGGCGAATTCATACCAGGTGTGAGCAGTAGAGCAACAACTACAACCAAACAACAACTTTGACATTAGATTAGCAGATATGAAACAATGTATTTTTGACAAGACACTAGCAAAAAAACCTGGTATGAATTCGCCTTGGTTACAACACAATTTAAATTCAACTTAAACATTTTTGGCAAGTTGAGTTGTAATTGATAATACCAAATTGTAAAATTTCAACTGAAGTAGAGTTGAGTTGTAAACCGTAATTGGGGCCTTATTAGTTGTTTTTACAGACACAAAATACAAACAACATAAAAATTGCTTAAAATGTACATACGTTAAAAGAGCAAAATTGTTGAAATACATACATGTAATATTAATGTTTTTATAGAAAGGAATCAATATATTTTAATTAATTTATGTAAAATAATAAAAAGACTGTAAATGGCCACACATTTTTTCATTCATGAACAAAATCATGCTGATAAAAACATATAGTTAGATTATAGACATTCAATAATGTTTCGTATTTATTTCTTTTTAAAAAAAATATTTGACATTAAAATCTTGTTTATATTTTTGTCATTTTATATTTTGCAAGAGTTTAATAGACAAAACTGTTATTTCGATGTGTTATGACGCCTACATTACAAATATCTGACTTGGCAATACTGTTTCTAGTCATGTTATCAGCAATAAAATAAGATGGTGCGCAATGAGAATGCTGTTTCTTGTCATGTTATCAGCAAAACGAAATAAGATGGCGTGCAAGTAAGAATTTACAAAGCCGTGTGAGAACACTGCAGTATCTCTGATAATGCAGTGCACGTAACGTTTTAATGAGTGAATCACAAATTAACTGCATATTTTGCTGAAACAAATAAAAATATTTGCTGAAATTACTTGATAATTAAATATGCAAATTGATGTTTTTTTATATTTAAACGAAATGTGGTGAAAATATGGCACTTCTATGTAAAAAGACCTTACATTACTTATTCTGAAATGACTAGAAAATATTTTTTTTTATTTCTAACCTTTATTCTATTTTTACTAGAATATGTATTACTATGTCCGCTATAAGCAGTTACAATAAAAATAATATGGTGTTATATTTTGAACCGTTCTATAACTTCTATGATACTTAATATTTACAAAGTGTAACACAGCGCTATTTGCAAATAAAATAATTTGAAAGTATGTACTTATTTCACTGTTTATACGGGAAAGAGCATTTAAAACTAATTTTATTTTTTAATGTTTGTGTTGTTTAGTGCTGTTTTTTTAATAATTAGTGTTCAAACATAAAAATTGTTTTAACAATGCAATTAATGCAACGTGGAAGCAAATTTTCAACAAATGAACACAATACAATTCCTACTTAAGAGAAGTGGGAATGTCATTGAGGTTATTATATATAGTGTCATTAGTAGGGTTTGGGAAAGAGAAATTCCCGCCCGGAAATCCCGGGAAAAACTATAAACAATTTCCCGGGAAAATTTTTGCTAATTTCCCGGGAAACGTATAATTTAAAATCATAAACACTTTAAATAAAATTCAGTGGTTATTATTTTTAAATAAGCATTTCTTTTGTTATCACACAAATATTGGATATATTTTTATGCCCATATTTATAATAAATAAACTTGAAATGTATTTTAGAACAAGATTTGTTCTAAAACAAATATCAAATATATTTTATTTATTATAAATATAGATATTAGAAACTTACAAATATGCTATAAATGGTGCAATACGAAATGTAAAACATTTAAAAAAGTCCTCAAAAACAGCATGTCTCGAGAAATATAAGAAACAAGAATATGGCAAAGAGTCGCGTTTAATTCATGATGTAAAAACAAGATAAGTATGGTTGAAATCGTTTCTTTCCTTGAGGCCTCTAATGCACAAATTTGTTAATCTCTCTCTTTCAAAAACGATGGTTGAAAAGAAAAATAAGTGAACGAAGGGATGATTAAAAACGTTTGCGATACTTAAGTATTAAAAAAGTGGTGAAATTGCTAATGTGCCAAAAAATGTTATAAAGCTTTATTCAGCACAATTGTTCAACAGATTACGAAAGCCACTCGAATCTGTAGAACCGTCAACCAGCAGTTGTTAACGAAATGGAACCAAGTTTTAAAGAGAGACTTTTGCAACAAAAACAAGGAAAATAAAATCCTATGATTTGTTAAACACACTAACAGTTCTAAAATCATATTTTGTAAAAAAAAATAATTATTGAAATATTTTTTTCTGTATTTATAAAAATTTGTTATTTCTTGTTTTTGTCACTTGAATTGTTTTATAAACTGTTAATACTAATATTTAGTCGTTACCTTTGTTCTTTTTAGGGTTTCGTACACAAAGTGTAAAAACGTAACCCTATTGTTTTCGCTGCAATGTCTGTCCGTCTGTCAGCGCCATTTATCTCTGGAACCGTAATAGGTAGATTCTTGAAATTTTCACAGAAGATGTTGCCGCTATAGCGACAAATACTAAAACTTATAGGGTGTTCCAATAGAGAGGTGTTATTCACGAAAATGTGTTTATTTCTTGAACTGTAGGAGGGAAACACATACAATTTACAACCAGTAATTAAAACTTAGTTGACTATATAAACAAGTATAAAAAAATAAACCTAAAAATTAAAGGGTGTTCCGATAGTGGCGTGATTTGTATGTATAAGGCCTAAGTTTTTAACCATAATAGGTACACTCTTGAAATTTTTACAGAAGGTGTGTAACTGCAGACACTATAGCAACAAATGCCTATACTTATAGGGTGTTCCGTCACCTTACGTGGTATTTGCCTTTATGTCTTTATTTTTTGAGCTATAGGAGGCAACCACTTAAAATTTGCAGACAGTAATTTAATCTATGTTCGCGTTATAAGCAAGTATACAATATTAAACCTAAAAATTAACGGGTGTTCCGATAGTGACGTGATTTGCATATATGAATATGGCCTAAGTTTTGAACGATAACAGGTAGACTCTTGAAATTTTTACAGGAGGTGTATTACTATGGCCACTATAACAAATAGTAAAAATTAAAGGGTGTGCCGACAGTGACATGATTTGCATAAACATTGACTAATTTTCTAACCATAATAGACTCTTGAAATTTTCACAAATGGTGTATTACTATGACCCCTATAAAAACAATAAAAATTTAAAGGGTTTTCCGACAGTGACGTCTTTGCATGTAAAACGACATATTTTTTGAAGCGTTGTAAGTAAACTCTTCCAATTTGTATATAAGATGTGTGGCCATGGCCGTTATGACAATTACTAAAAATTAAAGGGTGTTCTGACGGTGACATGTTTTTCACGTATAGTAACTTATTTTTTAATAGTCATAGGTAGACTCTTGATATATTCATAGAAAGAGAATTGCCATGGCCGCCATAGCAAATAACAAAATTAAAGGGTGTTCCGACAGAGACATGATTTGTACGTAAATAGCCTTATTTTTTGAACCATAATAGGTAGACTCTTTAAATGTTTACAGTAAATGTTGTACTTCGGCCGCTGTAGCAATTACTACTATCTAAAGGGTGTTCCATCAGTGACATGTTTTTCACATATATTACCTTAGTTTTTGAACCGCAATAGGTAGGCGCATGTATATTTTTATACATAGTGTATTACCATGGCCGCTATAACAAAAATTGCTAAAATTTAAAGGGTGTTCCAACAGTGATGCAATTATGACTTTAATTATAAAATTGAAGGATAAGTCATAAGACATGAAAAAATTAACAACTTGGATTTTTAAAGTTGTACTAAACATAGTACGGAACCCTACGTGTGTGAGTCTAACTCGCACTTGACTAATTTATTTATGTTTTAATAAAACTATGGATTTTTAAATACTGTTTCGGTAAATAAAGTTATTTTCTTTAAGAGCTGTTTTCCCGGGAATTTCCGAGAATCTGAATATTTTTTCTTGTGTCCCGGGAAATTGAAAAAGTGTGGGAAACCCAAAATCCTAGTCGTTAGTCAGTAATTGTTTCCGAGAGTTAACAAGTCACAATAAAAAACATTATTTATTTCCTAGAAAATTTATTAATGAAATGATCACAAAATATTTATTTAAAAATAAAGTAATCGAAACAGATTACTAAGGCTAAAGCACATTCATATAGCTATTTTACTGGTGCTCAATCAGCTTATCAGTGGATTTTTCAAAATAAAGAAATTATACAGCAACATATTATACTACTAGCTGTGCCCACTACTTCGTCAGCGTCCATACAATATTTTGTTCGATTTAGCTTTGAAAGCAATCCACACCAAAGACTCTTACTTTTTTAGTGCTTCAGTTATGATTTATGTATTTAATTCATATAGGGTCTCATCCCTACTCATCGCTACTAAAATATGCTGCTTTAAAGTATGGATATTATTAAAATTGCGTACTTTCACTGCTTTTTCTCCACTTTATCTTGGAAATAAGATATTTTTGCGTAAAAAAGTATCCTATATCGGAATTAGGATACTAAGGTTCCTTCTCACAAAATTTTGTTAAAAACCATTTTTATTGGATGCTAACGGAAACAGAAAGACAGACGGGAAATAATTTACTGTTTTATTATCTAGCTGTGCCCACACACGTTGTGTGGGTCCTGCCCATATTTTGTTCGATAAAACTCTTACGTATTTACATTATATAAAGGTTCCCATCCCTGGATGAAATTCTGAAATTTATATAAAATTCTAAAAATTAGTGTAAAGCTCTGTAAAAGGTGTTTAAAATATTCTAATAACAATGTTATTCCACAAAAATACAAATAAAAAATTTAATTCAATTGGCTATTTAGCGGTAAGTAATTCATATTTAGTGATTATTTTAAAACAGGGCCATCTAGTGCGCAACCGTGTTTAAAATATCCAGCTTTCAATTCATTTTGTGATTATTTTAAAACAGCGACCTCTGTTGCGCTACTGTGTTTAAAATATACCACTTTCAAAAACAAAAGATGCCTTAAAGTATGCAGTACTTTTAAATCGTTAACAAATTGGGATATTTTCTATTCTTTTTCTCCACTTTCTCTTCGAATAAGTATGCTATGTTGAAATCAGGATACCTTAGTAGTTTTTACGTGATGTGAGCACAAACAAAGAAAGACAGACAGGAAATGAGTTACTAGTTTATTATAATATATATATATATTATGTATATATTATTTGTAAATAAGACTTACGTGTAAGCGTAGTATGTATGTGTGTTACTATGTCTGCAATAACAAGAAGAATAATAATTCTTGCAATGAAAGCTGACTTCAAAACAGATAGATGGGCATCAAAACTCGTTTCGTGCCCTTTAGGTGCGAAACATTAAAAATAGAAAATATCACAGTCACAATATATTTATTTATTTTAAATTGATAATAAAAAATTATGATAAATATATCATTAATTAATGTAAATTTGTCTTAATTTCGTGCTTTAAATTACTTTTATTCGAAGAGAATCATTTTCTTATTAATTATTTATATAATGTCACAAGTAAACTTATGTAACTTAATTTATCGAGCATAGTAAAGAATACCTTCATACGTTTTAATACAGATTCCAGAGAGATTTTGGTTCGAATCGAACCCACAACACCCAGACTGATGTTGTTGTTCTTTGCATTATATTTGGTCGTTAAATTTGGCTATAAAAACGTAAACCAATCACTGTTAACTTATTAAGATGACTTATTTATGTAAACTAAAATGAATTACTTTACGCCCTAAAGTATGGTCATTCACGGGCATAGTGATTATTTATTTATTATAGCTTTCCCCGGTGCGCTTCGCTACACCCATCCACAAAAAATACATTAAACACTTGGAGGAAAAGTATTGCCAACCTTTAACTTGAAAACGAACGCTATTATCACATCGAAAATGTTTTTGCTAGACTATGCGTACATATAGTAGATAGAGGATAATAATTTTTTACTTTCTATGGGAGGTACCACGCCCACTGTCCCAATTAACTCTGTATTTTGGTAGACTATGAGCATAAGCATAGGAGTTACTCGTGCAAAGCTTCAAGCTCTAACTATTGCAGTTTGCCAGAAACGCGATAATATTTGTTCACTTTGTATGGCAGGTACCTCGCCCACTATTTCAATACAGGCAATCTTTCTCTAAACTATGTATGTACGTTAATATAGAGGTTACGGGTGCAAAATTTTAAGACCCTACCTATTGCTGTTACCAAGTTACACGATGATAAATATTTACTTTATATGGGAGGTGTCACGCCCACGTCGAATATCAAAAAAAAAGTACCCTATTTTACCAACCGTATATCTAATAACAAACTATGAAAATTTCAGAAATATCGGTTCACTGGTGTAGGCAGCTATAACTTTCTTACAAACAAAAATACAAACAAACACATTTTGTGCTTTATATATATAGATATACAGTAAACTCCCGATTATCGGCCTAATTGACTGACTCTGATACCGCGGATAATCGAATTTTTATATAAATAGCAATCCTTTTCACAATGTAAGATTATTTTATTTTAATAGAAAGTTAACTATAAATACAGTAAACTCTCTATGATCCGCGGGTGGTTTATCCGCTCTGCTGGTGTCTAAAAATTAAATTTTCCCATTTTTTTTTAATTTAATTTATTCTTTCTCAGAGAGAATAAAAACGAACTTAGTAAATGTAATAAATATTAATATATATGTATATATATATATTTAGTCAAATTTCATCAAATATAAGCATTCGGTAAGGTTTGGCACGATAGCCTAATATATAAGTTAAAGCTGAACTTGCCCGAAAACTTCTATTATTCTTTAAATAATTATTTGATGGATCGAAAGTTTTCACTAAACGATTTTTTAAGCTCTTAACAGCTCATTGAAGCCGCAGTTCCCCAAGGTAGTATTTTATATTTACTGAATAGATCAGATATGCCAATTAGCACCCGAGTCCAAACAGATGCAGCTTTTTTAAGTACTCATGAAAGCTCCTAAGTATTATTAGAACATTTACAAGATCACATGCTCTATTTGTAAAAATAGTTGAAGAAATGGGGAATAAAGGTGAATGAACAAAAATGTTCCCAAATAACATAAACACAGCGTAGGGACTCATGCTTTCCCATTCGCATAAATAACCTAATGATATCGCATCCTCCAGACGTTAAATACCTGGGTATACATTTTCATCGCCGCCTTACTTGGAAAAGCCACATAGATATCAAGTGAACACTAGTGAAGTTAAAAGCAGTCCAACTAAATTCGCTTATTTGCAGTAACTCTACCCTGAGCTTAGGTAGTAAGCTTCTACTGTACAAGTCGATCCTCAAACCAATTTGGTGTTATAGGATTCAATTATGGGGCACTACGCCAAAATAAGATTCTATGTATGATAATAATTATTCCCTGGTATATAAATAAATCAGTCAAGTGCGAGTTAGTCTCACACACGTAGGGTTCCGTACTATGTCTAGTACGCCTTTAAAAACTCAAGTTGTTAATTTTTTATGTCTTATGGGGCACCCTTTTCTTTTTAAAATCAAAGTCATATTCGCAAAAACTTCATCGCTATTGGAACACCCTTTAAATTTTAGGAATTGTTGTTATAACGGCAATGGTTATACACTTTCTATAAAAATATCAGGCCTACCTATTGCGGTTCAAAAAACAAGGTAAAATACGTCAAAAACATGTCACTGATGGATCACCCTTTAATTTTTATTATTTGTTATAGTTTCCATAGTAATAAACCTCTTGTAAAAACTTCAGGAGTCTACTTATTATTATTCAAAACTTAGGCCATATACACGCAAAGCACGTCACTCTCGGAACACCCTTTAATTTTGAGGTTTAATTTAATAGAAAGCGAACATAGAGTTAATTACTGTCTGCAAATTTTCCTCCTATAGCTCAAGAAATAAAGACATAACGGCAAATAACACCTCACTTTCGGAACACCCGATAAGTTTTAGTATTTATTGCTATAGTGGCCACAGTTATACACCTTCTGTGAAAATTTCAAGAGTCTACCTATTATGGTTCAAAACTTAGGCCTTATACATACATATCATGCCACTATCGGAACACCCTTTAATTTTTGGGTTTATTTTTTAGACTTGTTTATATAGCGCACTAAGTTTCAATTACTGCTTGCATATTTTTAGTGTATTCCTCCTACAGTTCAAGAAATAAGCACATATTCGTGAATAACAAATCTCTATCGGAACACCCTATAAGTTTTAGAATTTGCTACTATAGCGGCCAGTTATACACCTTCTGTGAAAATTTCAAGCGTCTACCTATTATGGCTTACAATTTAGGCCTTATACATGCAAATCACACCACTATCGGAACACCCTTTTATTTTTAGGTTTATTTTTTTATACTTATTTATATAGCGAACTAAGTTTTAATTATTGTTTTAAAATCTTGAGTGTATGCCTCCTACAGTTCACGAAATAGGCACATATTCGTGAATAACACCTCTCTGTCGAATCACCCTATAAGTTTTAGTATTTGTTGCTATAGCGGCAACAGCTATACATCATCTGTGAAAATTTCAAGAGTCTACCTATTACGGTTCCAGAGATGAAAGGCGCTGTCAGACGGAGAGAGATTGTAGCGAAAACAATAGGGTTACGTTTTTACACTTTGTGTACGGAACCCTAAAAACTTAAACATCTACAAAGATCTAAACATGCCATCAGTCAAAGCAGAAATAGCAGTAACGTATTTAATAGTACGTTTCCATGGAGGCCAATATTCATGCTTCGCTCTCTCATTCGTGCTTCAAACTCCAATCATGTTTGAATCAACGTGCTTCGCCATACAGAATTTCGCTATCTTCTCTAATGTTTATCTGAAAAAAGAGAACTATTTTTTACATAAAAATGTAAGCAAAGAAAAAAATAAAATTGAAAGTGATGTTTAAATAGGAATAAATAAATAAGCAAATAATTAAAATACAATTTAAAATTGATAATTAAAACAAAAATTAAAGTATATCAAGTGGTGAAAAACAAAATCGTGCAATAAATGCTAAAATCCAAACAAAGCGAAGCACGTATGCATCGTGTAAACGTTATGATTCGCAATAATGATTCAGACAGCGGAGCAAGTGCATCGTTTTGTCGTGGAAACATGGTATAAGGAAGCTTGAATCTTAAATCTCCAAATCCTTTGGCGCGTAACATACTAAAGGAACCTGGCTACATTCGACTAAAAAGAAGAGAAACTGCTTTTCTTGGCCGTATATCAGAGGGATGACCCGCAAATGAAACACACAATATTTTTGTCTAGCACTAGCTGGACTTAAAAAGTTATTATTTTTTTTTTATTTTAGACTAAAGATATGAGTAATTATTGTTAGTTCAAATATTTTGAAGATACAATAAATAATAAATGAAACAAAAAATCAATTATAAAATTATTTGAAATAAAAATTATAGACTGAATTTGTCAATTAATTTATTTCAAAAATTTTTAATTTTTATTCCATTTATGATACTGTACTATAATAAATATAATATAATAACATAAATTTAAAGCTGTGAAATTATTTTTTCAAGAACGCCACAAAAAATATCCATTTGTTTTGTTTATTTACATGAAAAATCGTTACTTCAACTTGAGCGCTTTTAAAAACCTTAAAGAGTTGACAACGCTGCTAACATTCCCAATCACAGTCTGTTACAACTCTGTTCATATTTTAAACTATAACCAGAGATGTCAACTATGCCAATAGTGACAGATAATCATCACATCTCTGTTACAAGTAAACTTAGACGTGAACATTGGTGTTGTGTTTTTATATTTAAAAATTTTTCGCTTAAATCAACTTAAAAATGTGTAAAATTTAATTAAACAGAAGCCGCAACATGTCCGCTTTCGGTAATAAGTGAAATGAAATGTAAGCAAAATCATTTTAATTGAAAATTTTTAATACAAAAAAGTGTGTGAAAATTTTTCGCTGCAACGAAAGTAAAAAAGTGAAGAATAATTTTGGTGAAAAATCGAATTTGTAAAGAATGTAAAGTAAAGCGTAATGTGGATAAAACCTGAGTATATGGGAGTAGAAAAGGAATAAACAAAAACAAAGAGACAGCGCCTTTGTTATTTTTTTTATTATTGTTTGTTTTTGTTGTGTTCATAGAGGCGTGCAAAAACAAAAGCCGGTGAATTAAACTTGATTGTTTATTTAAAAACGATAAAAAGAAACGATACCGGTTTTTCAGTGAGATTTTTTTTTGTGATTTTCAGTAATAAAAATAATTTGTTTAAAAGTTTGTGACTTAATATCATTTTTTTAGTGAGATATTGCTATATTTGCATTTAAAAAGAGAATTAATTTTGCTCTCTCTTTTGTTGTTTTCTCTAAAACAGATTCCATAGTAAAAAGTTGCCAGCTTTTTGTATTTCGAAAAGTAAAATGTAAACATTTTTTATCCAGTTACTAGGTTTAAGTTCATAATAATACCAGATACATTAAAGTAATGTCTTAATATAATGTGAATTTTTCAATTCATTAGCTTACAAAAGGTTTATTAATGAACAAATAACAAACAAAAAAAAAAACATTTAAAAATTTAAAGTTTACACCAGGTGGTGCAATATGTTTTCCCAAAATTTGAGACGCTAATGAAAATTTGTGGTTTAAAAATGCAAATACAAAAATAAACACATTATTTTGACAGAATAGCAATAAAAAGATAAAAATATCTTTAAATTTTGATATACAAGAGTAATCGGACCCACTCCTGTTGCCGTTGTGGTTTCAAAACGAAATAAAAACGACAATTTGGCTTTACCGTTGGCGTTAACGACAATCGTCGCAAATATATCGGTATTCTTTATTTTGAAACGAAGATAGAAACGCCAATTAAACATTCGTTTTTGACTTCATATTTGTAGGCAACGAAATTCAAACGACTACAAGAAAAAAATTAAAATAAAAAAAGTGTATTAAGTTCGAAATTTTAGTTTTTTAAATGGAAAAACATCCCGCTCATGCTAAGATGGGCATAAAACCTAAAAATTTAGTGATTTTTGAAGCGGAACTGCCGAGAAATTAAATCCGTTTGGGCCTCCAGTTCTTAATAGAGAAAGTTGGCATAAAGTAAAACGAAATTAGGAGAAAATATTCATTAAAATGTTTGCGATTGTCCCCATTGGAGGAAGCGGTGTCAAATCTCTTAAAATTTGAAAACACACATTAACCCGAAAGGAAACGTAGTGGTATTTCACGACCATGAATAAGTTAGATCGCTACTAATCGAGTTTCGTACTTAGAATCTGGGATGCCAAAAATGTTAACGTTATGACGTAGCATCTTCCGATGTATATTCATATCCATTATGCCATCACTATAACTTGAACTTGAAAACTAAAATTCATTACTCGCCATTTTTTATTAAAGCTTACAAAGAAATATAAACTTTTCAGAAATTTACAAAAATGTCATAAATAACAACACAAAAAATTGCAATGCTATCAAACTTTATTAGTTTTTCTTTTTGATTTCGATAATGTTTCTTCATCGTTTCAATATATTTCAAAAATACGAGTTTAGGAACGAAACGCCAACGGGAATAGGGCCGATTATTAAAAATATTTTTACCTTGTGAACATTAAATACACAATGAATAACAAATGACTAATAACATTTTAGAATAATAAGATTTAAATTAAAAAAAAAATAGATAAAGTTTAGAAAGATTATCTAATCTTTCTAAATTTTATAATCTAATCGAGATAAATTAAAAGCATTCTGCATATATAATATTTTTGTTGAAAAATAAACAAACATATTTTTGAAGGTCATGTTTGTTAACTTGTTTGAATTTATGTAACTGCTACTCCTCTAAACTAAGCCTTTAGAGACTCATCCGACAACTTTTTATATAAAAATTACAAATTTAGTTTGTTAGTGATGAAATTGATTGATTAGTATTGCAGCAGTTAGTTTAATATAAATTTTTAAAAAATTTATATAAAACAATTTCCGTCAAACATCTTCTCAACAACGAGACTGATTTAGCAGGCAATATAGGTGTTTAACTTCACAAGACAATTATTGTGGATCCGTAGTGACTGCTATTATTTTGTCTTTGCTATTTACGGTGCTGTTTTTAACGAATTTTCCGTAAACTTCGTGAAGTATAAATTTAAATGGATTTGTTTTATTATATAGTTTATTTCTGTCTTGTATTAAGTTAGTTGGAGTACTACGTAAGACGTGGCTTGATAATTATATTCTCACATCGGAAGCGTTTAACAACCGTAATAAACATATTGCCAGTGACGAGAGTCTTCACCGAAAAGGGTTGACAAGCTTCGTATATTTGAAAATTATTTCCTTACCTTTAAGGCTTCTATATTCTGAAAGAAAAACAACCAAAAATATATTACGACTGAGTAATAATGCAGGGTTTTGGAAAATAGTAATAATGTCTACCTTCAAACAAATTTGGATTTACATATATAAGTGCCAGTTGTAAGGGATGTTAAAGTACAGATTTAGACTCGATGCAGACACAGTATGAACTAGCTTATCGAAGTGCATGCGGATGAAAAGATAAACTTAACATGGGACTAATCATGCTATTACATATGAGAAAGCATTAACTGGATGACAAGCGATTAAAAAAAAACGGATCCATACACCTTACAACCTGTGAAAAAATGTTGTAAATTTGCAGTTCGTGTACTTTCTCAATTTAACAATCAGAGCTGGCTTCCTAGATCTAGGTTTTTTACACCATTTGTTTCGTTTAATAGTGTTATTTAAGGTTAAAGAGGGAATTTCAGTCTCATTTATGCAAAATGGTTAGCGGGTTAGAAAATGATGTACTTGTATGCATATCCACCTGATACGTTTGTCAAACAGATGATGTCCTGATAAGGAATTATTTTTATCTAAGTTAAAGATATGTATTCTTTCTTTGGCGATTCGCTAGTACTAGACTAATATATCAGAGTCATATTTTTATTTGGATTGGAAATGTCAAAAATTAGGTGGTAATAATAAGTTCAAAAATCGTTAAATGAACAAAAAATTCTTCAACTTGGCAACAGTGCCACAAAACATGTGGAAAATAAGCTGCATATATGCAAAATAAAACAATTAAAAACAAAATATACAGAGAATGCATAAATGGAAAAACATAAATAGAGAGAAAACAAAGAAGAAGAGAGGGAGAGAGAGAGAGAGTGCAGATAAGAATTTAAGAGGTTATTATTATTGTTTTGGCTGTTTCAAACAAAATGTTTTGTTGTGTTTATTTTTAACCCCTAAACATGGCAAATGCGCAAGTTCAACACACTGTGTTGTGTGAGGGCGAAACAAGTTGACAATTGAAACAAAACACTCCTTGAAATTTGCTCAAACAAAATTGACTGCATTGTCATCGTTTCAATCGCAAGTTGGATTCAGGCCGTGATAAACGTTAAACGAAAACATATATGAAAGATACGCGCGCGTTTATTATTTAAAAACTAAAGGGTGTTTAAAGTAAAAAATAAGAAATTAAATACAGAAAATAAATTTCTTTAATATAAAAAGTGTTTGTGAGTGTTATAAAAATATCAAGATAAATAATTTCACTTGAATCATTAAAACTACAGTTGTAATTGTTAAAGAAAAGGTAAAAATTTATTGGAATATTTGATACAAAAAAAATGTGTGTATAATAAAATTTAAATAAAGCGAGATGTCAGTGAGAAACAAAATTGTAGATATTTAACGAGAAGCCTTAAGTTTTAAAAATGTTATTAATTTTAGTTATTTTAAACTATAATTAAAGAATTTAAAATTAAAAGTTGTCATTCGAATCCATGAGATATAAATGTATTCTTTGTAAAAATGTGCTAAAATGTATCAGTATCTTTAAAATGACAAATGGGTTTCTTTCCATAACTAAAATACATATTTATTTTTGAAAACTATTCTTTGTAAAACTGTGCTAAAATATTGATATTTGAATCCATGATATAAAAATGTAGATATCTTTAAAATATCAAAAAGTTTTTTGCTGTATATAGAATCTTTCCATAACAAATTTATGTTTGAAAACTATTCTTTGCAAAGCTGTAAAAAATATGAAGTATGAAAAGAATTAATAAATAAAAAATAAAGAAAAAACTCGTATCTGTTAGATGCTAAAAAATCTTAATTTCTTTAGTTTCAAAAACAACCACAACAAAATGTTAAAAAATCGTCAACTTAAATACAATATAATAAAATAATAAGATAAGAATAAACGCGTTTAATGGTGTCTTTTCAAAAAATATATATATATATCTAAGATACAAATGTATCTTTAGGCGAAACAAGGAACAAAAAAAAAAAAAACAAAAATAACATTTTAAACTAATTAAAGTTGAAAAGAAAATAAAGATATAAAAAATATTTAAAGTACATAGCAACCTTTTCAAAATTTCTTAAAATTGGCTAACATAAAAATTAATTATAATTATAAAGAAAAATAAATATTAAAAATAAAAATTAACACAGTTTAAAAATAAAAAACAAGTTTTTCACAGCAGTGCTTAAAAATAAATATAGGAAACGTCTTAAAAACATGTTCTAACTTAATTGGTATCTATGAGATAAAAGATTAATTAAAAAGATTTTTTAAACAAACTTTCTAAAAACGTGGAATTTAACGTTTCATCAAATATAAATTTAAGAATTTAAATAAATTAAAAAAAAAAAAAAAATAATAATTTAAATACAATGTAATTGAAAAGAATATTCTACAAAATAATGTAAAATCTGTAAAAACTGAAGTGATGAAAATTTTTCATAAAAAGATTTCTATTAATAAATTTAAATAAAGTGTTTTTTGTTTATAAAGTTTAATCATGTCATTTAATTCAAATAAATTGACGAAAATTATCGATGAAGCTTTGCATTGCAAATATACAATAAATTTTTCTATTCGTATTCCTTTAATTACACTGATTTACAAAAAAAAAAAAAAAAAAAAAAAAAGTTGTCTGTCCATCTTGTTGGGTGATCCTAAAGGTTTTTTTGTGATACCAAATTGGGATTTTTTCAGATGGCGAGTCTCAGATTTTTTCTATCACGAACAACCGGATTAAATCGGGGTTCGCGGAGATTTAAGCAAATAAATCGTGAAAAATCGTAAACTATTTTGAAAAAAACGGGTAGATACTTTGGATTTTTCGCACATTTAGTATCTGGCAAGTCCTTATTTAGTGTCCAGCAGAAAACTGTTAACATGTTGCTGAACTTTTCAATGTAACATTTTGTAAAATATCCTGTTGGAAACGCTTACCATGTTCATCGCTAACGGCACCAAGGTTTGGTGGAATAAACTCCAAGTGTGAATAGAGAAAGTGAATTTTTGAAGTAATATTACAGAATATCCACCAGAATATCCACCAGGCCAGATAATTATCTGCCCTGATATTTCCTAGAAAATGCTCAAATATATTTTTGAATGCCCTCTACGCTCTATTTTGTGTTGAACTCTATTGCTGTTGTAATTCCAAATCTTTCAGCACTTATCTAATCTGAGACCCATAAAAATTTCTTGTTTGATCTTCGCCTCACTGATTTTTGCTTCAACCAGGGCTATTTTTGACCATAGCTTTCTAAAAAATTTCCTAATTTAATATCCACTTGCGCTATAATATGAGGTCTATCAGATGTACTTGGTCCGAAAATTAGGCAAACTTCATATGACGTTTTTCCTCAGTCCAACTACTGAGAGGCTTTACACCTGTGGTACACATCGCATGAAGCGCCTATCCTTTATTATGTCAGCTAACGGACAGCCTAAATAAAGTTTATAAATCCGTCTCAGACAGGGAGTTTTAATCCGCCTTTGAGCCTTGATAACACAAGGCATAATGAAAGCTTTGCCACTTCACAACGATTACAATTTAGTAGGAGCAACAAAATTGTCTTTGACGCGACAATTAGTCACATAATGATGATTAGGCATTTCGTTGAGCAAAACAATGGGATAGTGCAAGTTTAAACATGTTTTAACAGGATTGGGAGGCATGACATGTTTTTAACAACATGTTTTAGCACGAAAGTTTTATTTTCACATATTCGGAGTCATCACGAAAACTACGTCTAAGATCACTCAAGAACGTCTCCAGGACAAAATCTTTGTTGACCAGTGTTACTGATTATTATTATAGTAATTAGCCCATAACACTACGATCTTAATTATTGGAAAGTTTGAAAAAAAAAAAATTAATTTAAAAGATAAATCCCAGTATTTAAAAAAACTCAATTTAATATATACGACTCTATAAACTCAAATTAACAGCATTTAAATATTAAATACAAATTTAATCAAAACAATATTTTTTAGCACAAAATCTTTAAAAGTAGGAAAGCTAAAGCTAAAAACTGTGTCAAAAAATAAGTAAGAAAAAACTGAAAGTGAAAACCTTAACAAAAAGTAACTTTTGATAAAAAAGTTGCAAAGTTTTGTTAAAAAAAATTGTTAAAAAAAACAAATTAGAAAAACTTGAAATGGCTTGTTGGTATTTTCAAGCTAACATTTTTGTATTGTACTTTTATAAAAGTCTCATTAAGTTAAAAAAAAAAAAATAATTATGGTTCAAGCTTGCCTGGTATAAATAACTAAAATACACATCCACTGATAAATATTTCAGAACCAATTAAAGTGTTAATTAGTTTTACATACAATTTATTTAAATTTCTAATTGATTTAATTGTTTAATATACATTTTTTTCTTAAATAAGTACATCATTTAATCAATTAAAAAATTTTTTGCTTTGGCATTTGAATCTAAGCCCAATATTATTTTTTTATTAAATTAAATTCTTGTTTAATTCTTCTAAAGTTTATTAAAAAAATATTATTTAATTCGCTGATTAGAGCGAATATTTTTTATTGAATTAAAAGATTTTTTAACAATACTTTCAAAGATTATTGCAATAATAGGTTGGTCGATCAAACGTGTTGGAGGTAGGGACCAAGAAGCAAACCGTTGATGATATCATAAATCACGATAACACAATTATCTCTGTATGGGGTCGTGTGAATATAGTCAATTTTAATGCACGTAAGATTTAATGCTATTCATTAACGCATAGACGTTTGTTCGAAACTAACGGTTCATGTGTCATTTCGTGTGATATGATATGGAATCGTAAGCTATGGATTTTCTTGGAATACAAATCTGGGCGATGTTCGATGGACTAAAATATTTTTTAAGTTTCGAATGAAGTTTTAGTTTTTTGATGCGGTATAAAAGATACTTTACTTCATCCGATTTTCTTACTTTTTTATTATTCGCCAAAAATAGAATACAACTCTCATTTATGGGCCGCCACTCCAAAGTCTAGTTTACAGCTACTAAGCTTAATGGTCACAGTGGTGTACCTAACTTTATTGACTCACTGAAGCATCGCTGTGTATACAATGTGCTCTAATGAAATTGGGGAACTTGCTCAAGATATCCGCACGATTGGCTAGTGAATCTTACTACTCAATACAGGAAGAATTCCGTTTTTAGTCGAACAGATCGAATGTCCCTTATTTCCCTTATTTTCTAGTTCCGGCGCAATTATTCACAATATTTTATTTTAAAACAACTCAAGTACGGTTCATTGGATAGGATAATTAGACCAGCAGAAGATTAAGGATATAATTACCCGAAAGTTATTTGAAGCGAAAGTATTATGTTTTACATGCTATTTATGTGATAATTTTTCCATCTTAATGATCATAAGAGTTCGCTACTGATGTACATGTGTGATGAATGCACTCACGAGTTTTAAGTAAAACTCTGATAGGCATCCTGTCCTGTGATTTCTGAATTTTGACAAAAATTTTTAATTTTTGTTTGTTTTATTTTTTTTTGTAAATTTTTAAAACGAAAAAATTTTTAATTTTTACAAAAGAAAACTTTTTTTTGGATAAGAAAATTGTGTGAAAATTTTATTCTTAATTTTCTAGTGTTCTATTTGAACGGATGAACCATTCTTGAGTTGCAACGAAAAATTTGCCACGCACATGAGAAAATCACGACATGATAGAAAAACTTCTTACTGATCATATTTTTGTTTACGAATTCAAATCAACATTTGGATTAAAGCAACTGAACATTTTTCTTAATTTTTTGGAATGCTAAATTCAAATATCCACTTTGTTGTCATTAAAAAAAGAAAACAAAACTTTTCTTAAACAAGTATCTATTACATCGTTTAAATATTTACAACGGCTTTGCGCTGTGAGAGATTCAATTTTCAAGGACTGTTGCATAGATTCGGCTGAATTTATGGAAAATTTGGTCAGAGGGCGAAGCCAATATGAAATGACGACCGGCGGTGGCTAAACAAGAATATACCCGGCGGCTAAAAGCCGAATGGATATCAGCGGCAGCTAAGCAAAAATAGTGGCTAACCTTCGGCTAAGGCAAAAACTACCTTACAAATTTGAAAATTTTTGACGAACTCAAGCCCACTCAAGGCTAGCACTCAACATTGTATCTCCGCAGAAATTTAGTCATCCCAAGCAATCATATTCCGATCCTTAAAATCTGTCAGTTTAGCGTTATTTTGCGGAACAAAATTATTTTAACAGTGAATTACTTTTTTAGTTACATACTTAATTGTTTTTTAGAAATACACTCACAGGGACCTGGTGTTCAACATAGCGACATGATAACAGAGTGTTTTTTGCCTAATGGGCGTAACGCATTCCATAATGCCCATGGATCAATTCAGATTCCAGCATGAGACATTTCCTGGTCGTATAGTCTTTGCGTTTTACCTCGTAGATCGTAAGTTTTAGCATTCTTTTTATGGGATCATATAAAGTCAAAGATCTATTCCAACCAGTTCACTTGCGTTGCATTGAGGTACCAAAGATACGTGTGCCCAATTAAAGCCGTAGAGGACGGCAAACCAACACTGCAAACAGATACTTAATGCTTCAAAGCAACACTGCACGAAATTACTGTTCTGACAATGCAATGACATTTTCAAAAGTTTAGGAACGCATAATTGCTTTAGTTGTGAAATTTATCTTTAGCACCTCATGGGTATTATAGTTAATAATTTTAGGAAAAATTATTGAATCTTAAATTTTCAGTACAAATTATAAACAATGAAAACAATTCAGCCATTAGGCAACTGATGCGCATTGAAAAGGATTGCACTGCAATAATGAACTGCGTTTATAAAATCAGTCGATATTTGCTCAACGTTATTTTCCATACAAACGATATCCTGTATAGATTACATAGGATGAAGTATTATTTATAAAAAGCTTTTTTCGGATACTCTTTACTCTCTAAATATCTGAGTCTTCATGCTTAAAAATTCCGTCAGACAATTGATAACTAAACACGAACAATTGTGGAACAAGATTAACGTGAGTACCTGCCAACTCGGCATAACCTCACGGTGGTCTTACCACCGAGTGAAACTTAGGCGTAGACTAGCGCCCCCATTGTGTAGTATAACAACATTTTACGATTGCCACCAATCGCTTTTTGTGTGTGATACAGTCACAATGAGTAATAATTTATATAATATGGCAAGCCTTTCCAAGGCAAGCCTAGATCCACATTATAACGTCTTGCTTAGGGGTTTGGAGACTATCCAAACTCCGTTTGTTGAGAGTGCAACAGCACACTTGATCGACCTTGCACCTTACCTACATAAATCGATCTTAAACCACAACCACCACGTGTACCCCCGAAGGGTACCTCACCAATAACCGGTCACAGAGTGGATAGGCTCTCTGTGGGGCCACCGATTCCCGTGGTACCAGTCCTTTGGGCACTGGTCGGGCCTCGAAGAGGACCCGCAATGTTTATCGCAGACCTTTTCTTCAAGATTTAGGCTCTAGGAACCCTAGCGTCAGGTGCTCCTATTTTCCCCGAGTGAACCGCGTCGAAGCATTTGCCATTCCTGCAGTGACAATTGAAACCCCCGGGGGTACTGAATGCTGGGTTTTCAGGCAAACTGCCTCTTGACAAAGAATTATATTTTCAGCGTAAGGACTTACTTATAATTAAAATTTCCGCCCTTTTAGTTCAAAAAACACTTTTATCACTGCATCAATGCATCCAAAATGTGGAATGCATAGGTCGGATAATAACATACTTCTTAGGTACTTGACATTGTTACTTGATTCTTCTCACAATAGATAATGTTATTGCAAGAGACATGTGGTTTCAACAAGGTAGTGTGCGATGACATGTAGCTCGTAAAACTATCGGGTGGTTAAATTTTAAGGGCCGATGTTGAATGCGAACTACATCTAAAGGTTAAGTGGTTTTCTGCATTTAATTTGACATTTCTCAATTTAAAACTAACTCAATCTGAACCATAGAAAGATACACAACGCGATAAAGTTATTCAGGCTTAATCTGAATTGGATGATCAATTTTCGAAGAAAGTCATCTTCAGTGATGAGGCACATTTTCACCTCGTGCATTCGTCAATAAGCAGAATTGCTGCATTTGGGCAAATGATAATCTAAGAGTGATTCTCCAAAAACCAATGCACCCACAAAGAGTGACTGTTTAATGCGGTTTATGGGCTGCCGGCATCATCGGACCGTATTTTTTTCCAAAATGAGGCCGGTCAGGCAGTTACTGT